>CAMZMU010000121.1:20771638-20857822 GCA_947311845.1 Poa pratensis
GAGAAGAAAGGATCCGACAAGATCAGGGCGTGTATAGATTTCAGAGATTTGAATCGCGCACACCAAAGGATGAATACCCTATGCCAATAGCCGACATGCTTATCAACAAGCCTAGGTCACAAAGTTATCAGCTTCTTGGATGGCAACGCAGGTTACAACCAAATATTTATGGCCGAAGAAGATTCGGCTAAGACGGCGTTTCGCTGCCCAGGCTTTGTTGGCTTGTTTAATGGACTGTGATGACCTTTGGATTGAAAAATGCCGGAGCCACATATCAAAGAGCGATGAACCTGATATTCATGATCTTCTGGGAGTCGTACTGGAGGTGTATATTGACGACGTGGTGGTTAAGTCGGACGGCGAGTCAAATCACTTGGCCGACTTGCGGCTGGCGTTTGAAAGAATGAGGAAGTACGGGCTCAAGATGAATCCTTTGAAGTGTGCCTTTGGCGTGTCGGCTGGGAGGTTCCTTGGTTTTATCATACATGAACATGGCATAGAAGTTGACCGGCAAAGATTGAAGCCATCCAGAAATACAGGCGCCGGGTTGCAAAAAAGACATGCAGAAATTTCTGGGCAAGGTAAACTATTTGAGAAGATTCATTGCTAACTTGTCTGGAAAAGTTGATGCATTTACACAGATCCTTCGGCTCAAGAACGATGATGAATTCACCTGGGGGCAAAGCAGCAAGAGGCGTTTGACAAGATAAAAACTTGCCTGTCTACTCCTCCAGTTCTCAGGAAGCCGGCTCAGGTCAACCTTTCCGGCTTTACATTGCTGCTGAGGACAAAGTGATCGGAGCTGCCTTAACCAGGAAGCCGAAGGACAAGAGTACTCATCACATATCTGAGTAGATTTTGCTGGATGCCGAGTCAAGGTACAACTTTGTAGAAAGGTTGTGTTTGTCTCTATTTTGCCTGCACCAAATTGCGCATTATCTGCTTCCAGTGAATGCAAAGTCTTTGGTCAGACCGATGTTTCAAACACATGATACAAAGGCCGATTCTCAGCGAATCGGCAAGTGGGCATATGGGTTGATTGAATATGATTTGGCTTATGAACCACTAAAATCTATGAAAGGCCAAATTGTAGCTGACTTTATTGTTGAACATCGGATTGACCTGGAGCAAGAAGCCGGCTTAAATATTGTGTCGGCTGTACCGTGGAAGCTTTATTTTGACGGCTCAGTCTGCAGCAGCGGACAAGGAGTTGGCATTGTGTACATCTCACCACACGGTACTGTTTTTGAAGCCTCTTGTCGTCTTGACTATTTATGCACTAACAATGAAGCCGAATACGAAGCACTTCTATTCGGGCTAGAAATATTGACGCAGGGTAACTCATGTCGAGGCATATGGAGATTCGTTGCTTATTGTCCAGCAAGTGGCCAAGATTTGTCAATGCAACAGCGGATCCTCAACATTATCTTGACAGATGCCTGGATATGATTTCAACGTTGGATTATTTCCACATATCTCATGTTCCTAGGCAAGACAATTGGCTTGCAAATGAGTTGGCACAACAGCGTCTAGCATCACGTCAGTCGTGATATATTCTTTATCAGGAACATCCGACAACTCATGTTGCCAACTTGGAGAAGCCAAACAGGAAGCCGGCTTGTTGAGCCGGCTAAAGAGAAAGCCAAACAGAAGCCGGCTTGTTGGAGCCGGCTAAGGGAGTCAAATGACAACTTGGCGGATGACTGGAGACAACCTTATATTGACTATTTACAAGATCCAAGTCTCAAAACAGACAGAGCAGTTCGGCGCCTATCTCTCAAGTATACATTGGTGGATACCACCTTATATCGCCGAACAGCTGATGGTCTTCTTCTAAAGTGCTTGAATGAAGACGAAGCTAGAGTTGCTATGGGAGAGGTATATGATGGTTTATGTGGAACACATCAGTCGGCCCACAAGATGAAGTGGATGCTCAGGCGGGCAGGTTTTATATGGCCGACAATGATCAATGACTGATTCAGATACACAAGGGATGCGAAGCCTGCCAGAAGTTTGGAGACATTCAGTTGGTGCCGGCTTCCGTGGCCTTTTCGGGGTTGGGCGCTTGACTTTGTCGGCATGATCCACCCGACTTCATCCAAGGGCATCGGTTCGTGTTGGTTGCCACTGATTATTTCACCAAGTGGTCTGAAGCAGTGCCCTCAGGAACATGACCCACAAGGAGGTGATTCAGTTTATTACAGAACATATTATCCATCGATTCGGCATTCCACAAACTCTTACTACATATCAAGGTACATCCTTCATGGCTAAGGAGGTGAAACAGTTTGCCGACTCACTTGGAATCAAGATGCTCAGTTCATCTCCCTACTACGCACAAGCCAACAGACAAGCCGAGTCAAGCAATAAAATCTTGATCAAGCAGATCAATAAGAAGGTACAGGACCATCCAAGGAGGTGGCATGAAGTACTGTCCGAAGCATTGTGGGCGCACAGGATCTCAAGGCATGGAGCAACTAAGGCAACTCCTTTTGAGTTGGTGTATGGACAAGAAGCCGTTTTGCCAGTAGAAGTGAATCTGGCTGCCTTGAGGCTTGCTAAGCAAGATGACTTGTCGGCTGAAGACTACTGCAGCTTGATGATGGACAATGTTGATGAAGTAGCCGACAAACGTGTTGTTGCTTAAGAGAAATCGAGAAGGAGAAGTTGCGGGTGGCAAAAACTTACAATAAGAAGGTCCGGTTTAAAGACTATCAAATTGGCGACTTGGTCTGGAAAGTTATATTGCCAGTTGGCTCCAGGAGTCGGAAATTTGGCAAATGGTCCCCAAACTGGGAAGGGCCACTTCGAGTCGCGAGGATAGTACCCGACAACTCTTATCTAGTGGAGACATTGGAAGGCGGCATGCTGCCTCGAGCTATCAATGGGAAATACTAGAAGAAATTCCACCCGAGCGTGTGCAAACTGCATAATTTGCCGTATGACCGATATACATATATCGCCCTTAGCATATGGCCGATGAGCTTAAGCATCGCCCTTAGACAAAAACTTCTACATTGAATATTTTCTAGTACGCAAGCTCTACTAGAAAACAGGGGGGCATATGTTAGCACCCGTTTTTGGCAGATTGCGAGTTTCAGGTTGAAGGAAGGTTTGGCGGCTCAAAGAAGGCGGCAAAGAAGGCTAAAAT
The DNA here is from genome assembly GCA_947311845.1 of Poa pratensis. Taxonomy (NCBI): domain Eukaryota; kingdom Viridiplantae; phylum Streptophyta; class Magnoliopsida; order Poales; family Poaceae; genus Poa; species Poa pratensis. The sequence goes on from CAMZMU010000121.1 coordinate 20,774,790, forward strand.
GATGATCTGGGAAAGTTTCCAGAAAAAGATGGCCAGAAGAAGGCAGCCAATAATCCAGCAATGGAACAAGGCGGAAGCTGGATTCGGGAGTGCAAAGTTGCCAAAAATGACCTAACAAGCTAAGTCAATGGAAGGCAATAAAGGCGGCAGAAAAGAAGCCAACTTGTCAAGACAAGGCGGGCAACTTTGTCAAGGCAAGGCGGAAAAGAAGCCATCTTTGTCAAAACAAGCCGGCAGAAGAGAAACCAACTTTGTCAATACAAGCCGACAAGAGAGAAGACAACTTTCCAAGATCAAGGCTGGAAAATGGAAGACAACTTTCTAAAAAGAAGCCGGACGGATGCTGAAGTCCGGGTCCAATACGAAGCCGATCAAGATATCACATCTCTAAGAAGAAGGCAAGTTTGAAGCCAATATGGAAGATAAAAGGCAACTTTCCAAGTAGCCAGCAAGTTTGAAGCCAACACGGAAGGACAAAAGGCAACTTTCCAAAGTAGCCAGCAAGTTTGAAGCCAACGTTGCCGGCCAAGAAGTTGCCTATTTTAGAGATGGATTCGACTTAGACTATGATTTGTAAGCCTTGTAGAAGTCCAATACTTGTACGGGAAGTCCAGCCACCTCATATATATGTGAGAGGTGACGGCCGATTGAAATTAAGCAAACAATCGACAACCTATCAATACAACCTACTTTTTTTCCTCAAACCCTTGTTCATGCTTCCGTTGTCTGGCAACTTCGCCTAGATTTTGCCAGAGATCGAAAACCGAGCTAAGAGCGGCCAAGTCCGGCTTAGTTCAGCCAATCGTCGCCGGCTTCCTCAGACGGGGCTTCCCGAGGGGGGGGGGGGGCGTCTGGTATCAAAAGCGCCGTCTTACCGTCTTGCGTATCGCGCTGGAAGCCGGCCTCCCGCGGGGCGAGTTGCGGAGTATCTCCCCCGGCACCGTGGGTACACGAGGACGTGTTCGTGTGACGCGTTTCGAGCGCAACACTCATGTTATAGCTCTCCATTGAAATAATAAATTGGAAACGAAGACATTGATTTACTCAGCTCAATCTCATTGTAAGCCCTTACATCGTTAGAGTTTTGGCAGGTGGTGCAGGGTTAGGAATTTTTTGTTCGTTGCATGACCAAAAATCTCGATATATTTGTGTGAGTAACAAACATACAATAGAGAAGAACAAATTCACAAAATAATTTATTGATGATATCTTGTACAGTTTTGACGTTTTGACTCCTATGTTTCAGTTTACTTTCTATTTTTGTAATTCTGATTTTTTTTCTTACGGTTCATCAATTTTTGTTAGAAATATTGTTTGTGGCATACTTCCGCTTAATAACAAAGGGTTTATTGTCCTAGTTTTGAAGCATATCATGTGTTGATCTCGATTGCTGGCAATATGACAACTTCCAAGGTTTGGTACTTTGGTGTTGCATTACAAAGTTTTTGGAATTTTACTTGCACAAGATGTTGGTTGCTTGATATGCGTTGTTTGCAGTTCAGATTTATAGAAACTTTTAATAATGATGATGGTGAATACCATCTCCTAGAGAATTATCTTGAATTCACCTCATTATCTAGCTTTCTTTTCATGATTCCGGTTTGTACAATTGTAATACTAATTGAATCATGTTTAGCCATGAATGGATGGCATATTACTATAACTGCTTATCAGATACTTACATGCATTACTCGTGTTCCTTTTCATGATTAAGAACTGAGCAATCTGAAAAGATGTTGCATGGATTTTGTGTCTGGATCGGCATGAATTACATGGAGGCCACACCAACAAAGAGGTCCTTGGCTTCAGAGGGGGAGGGTGTAGGGCAGCCGTCCGATGGGACCAGTCGACCAGATGATTCGACCTCATTCCAATTTTACGTGTAAATATCTCAATTGTGCTGCCTAAAGTTTGATTCTCACTACAATTTACCGAGAAAATAAATTTGCAGGATAATGTGGGTCTTCATTTACGATTTTCTTGTGTTTACTTGAATTCTCTGCTAGCCACTACTATAAAAATGTAAATTAGGCCTTCCTTTTTAAGAAAAAGTGAGGAGAAAACCTATACACAAGCACAAGTGTCTAGAGTCTAGACCATGTGTACGTTCACCCAAAATCAGGCATCCAACATGACACGGATATATATACAAACCATGGCTTTACAATGGTGGCAAGCATGCACGCATATGCATGCTCTCCCCATAATTATTGCTACACCTCCATGTGGTGCTAGCAACCAGAAAAAGAAAGGGAGATCGACGCATGGACATGCATTGATCTCTCTTTTCCTCCCAACCGGTGCTTCATCTCATGTATCTCTCGCTTAATCAATCAATGAAGCTTTAGCTTAGCATATAGTAGTACATATATGGCAGCTTGTGTGATCTCCTTTTCGGATGTGCACATGAAAGGTGCCCATCATCACTGGATGGGGATGCCTATGGTTCATCTTTGTGTCTTTCGAACTTTCGTCGCGACAAAGACGACGAACATTATGTCCCGTTTGGAACAACGTGGATTTCCATCTACTATGTTTGCATTTAAATCCAGATATGTCTTGATGCCGCCAAATGTCTATGCTGCCAATTCACATGCTATTAGGCCGTGTTTTGTGTTCATGTTGCTATTTGGTCATGTTTGGTATTGGTACCAAACACATTTTTTTCCTTTTTCTAGAGTAGCAAAGTGGCAGTGAGGAGGGGAGCAAGCCGCAATGATGGCCGCGAGTGTGGCGCACAAGCCGGCCGGAAACACAACTGTCCAGTTCCGACCCCTGCTTTTCATGAAAGGATGGCCCACCCACTGACAAGCAGCCTACTTGCGGTGGGCCCACTCCCCGTGGGCCAGACATCAGTGGCACAGGTGGACCTACCTGTTCCATACATTTTCTCACCTTGGTGAGTCATGTCATGTATTTTTCCTGGAAAAGAAATTTATTTATATGATTTTATACTGTCAATGTCATAGTACATGCAACAGCTAATAACAAATGCAGTTTCTGAGATCCTGGATAATGGATATGTCATGCTTGCACCATTGAATACCCTGCCTCTACTTGCACTTTCGGGAGCATCTGCCACCTTGTAAGGTGAGCTGCAACTTGTGTTAGCATCTACTTAATGGCACTCATTAGCCTTAATTATCAGTGTGATTTATTACAACCTTTAGTGTGTACGAGACCCCTTTTCCTAAACACATTATCACGCTGAAGAAAATTCAGTTAAAGTGGTAGGATGACGGGGGAGAAAACAGCATCCTGGTTCCTAGAACTCCCAAATCGGAGTGTCGGCTCAGAACACAAAGAGTGCAGTCTTTCGGGCCACCGGGTTCCTCTCAGCAATCAGCATCACACTACGAAAGAGTGAAATTTTTGGAATGTGAGATCATATATTTGATTCTTCAGAGAAGACCACGAAGGGAAAAAACCTATTTTGTCAACGAATTCCCTCGTACCTTGTAAAAATGTGTGTATGCTGTTGAGAACAACTGAAAAGAGCATAAACGGGTCGTAAACAACTCGGTTGCTGCTAATTTTTTTTTAATAATACATTTTTTACAGAAATTTGAGAAATATTACGCGTTTTGAACAAATTGCACAAATATTACCCGCCTTTCTCCAGCTCTCGGCAGCGTGAACTCGGCCGACGGCCGACAGGCTTATCGGCCACGGCTAGGCCGACAGGGACCTATCGGCCACGGCTGGGCCGAGGCCGCATTTTTGGAAAAATTTCAAAACGCATAATATTTCTTGAAATTCTTTAAAAAAATGTATTATTAAAAAAAAATCGTCGGTTGCTAATGACGAACTGAAGAACTAAGGCCGTGTTCGGAACACAGGTTTTCTTTTTGCCGAATTTCACTAGTGTTATGTTGAAACCCTCCCCATTCCAAAGCAGAACATCACACGCTGAACATGTTGTCAACACCGGTTTTCGACCGGCACTGGCATACAAAAATGGTAAGCCATGTTAGCTATGAGGAAGAGCACAAGATACTTGTGAAACAAGTGATTGTAGGAAACATAATCCAATCCTGCCCGACAATGGTCCATGGGCGACGGCTAATCAGTTAGGGGTTGGTCCTGTTCGGCGCCGGCACCCCATCTTGGGCTCTGCTCCATGGCGCCCATGGCTCACACGTTCTCAGGTTTGTCTCTTTGGGCTAGGAGCAAGGACTTGTCTTTGGCCTAATTGTCACCTCGGCAGTGGCACTGTAGGTGCATTTCCAGGGCACATGCTCAGTGCAGCTTGCATCAAGACTGTAATCAATCATTGAGCAATTGCCATTAAACTCTGCAATCAATGGTTCTTGCATTCCAGAGACAGATGTCCCTTCCAGAAGACAGACAGACACAAGATACATGAACCTTGAACGAAAAATCTGGCATGGAAAACTTAATTTCAACATCAAGATCACGACAAACTTATATCGCCCCAAACAGACGCTGGACGCCAATATATATTAGTCGTGCTAGATACATCAATACATAACTCATAATCAAACTAGCCATATATCTACAGTACAATCGCATACTTATTTCAGGTGTACGCCGAAAGAAAAAATCGCGGTGCTACTATCTCTCTCTTCCTCTCTACTACACGAGGCTCCTCATCTTGCGCTTCAGCCACATGGTCCGGATATCTACACTCAGCGAGAGGAAAATCTCCCGGCTGCTCGCGTCCAAGAAGATGTCCGGTGCGAGGGACTTCTCGGTCGGCGACAGCTCTGCCATGGCGTTCATCACCTCGATGCACCGTGTGATGCTGTACCTGTCAGCGTGGCTCTCTGGCTGCTTGTTGATGTCTCTCTGGAACTTGGGGTCGGCGTGTCCTTCCATTCCGTCGGCAGATGTCCCGTCCTCGCTCGGCCTCCTCAGGTAGCGCCATTGATCTCCCCGGGCTTCGTCGGTGGGCCTCCTGGAGAGCTGCCATGAGTCTGGCCGCACTTGGGTCAGCGGCTTCGGGTACAGGTGCCCGTTCATGGTGTGGACTTCGACGCCGACAAGAGTCTCCTGCTGGAATGAGGACTCTCTGGATATGGGAGATGGGGGGATAGGTGAGAGTGGACGATTCATGTAATAATCATCTTCATCGTCATCATCTTCACTTGAGTCAACTTCCGTCCCATTCCTTTCGTTGGCTGTGGGTGTGGGAAGGATACTTCGACTATCCAAAATAACACCAACTGCAGAACATGAACAAACAGATTTTGATTTTAGGTACAGAATTAAAGCCATACTTGATATCAAGTCAGCGTCACAATCAGGGGTAGCAAGCAAGTCATCAGAAAAACCAAATCCAAATTACTATGTCAAACATCTTTAAAAAGGAAGAAATATTAAAAAAGAATCCAAGCGTACTCCAAGATATCCAAAATTAATATGCAGCATAAAGCAAGCCATTCTGGAGGGCCCTGAACCAGCAAGAGCTAGTACCTGTAAAAAGATCCCCTGTACTACAGAAACGAGGATAGAGAAAAAGTTCATCCTATTCCTACCCGCTTCAAGACTTCAAAGTCAGAATACACCACTCAACTCTTAACACCATATATTCAGAGTGTTTTGTTTTTTTGCAAGGATACCCAGAGGGTTGTTAACGCTGCCAAATGACTAATAGGCCACATAATCCAAATAATCAACTGTTTTCCTATTATAATCCATTTATCCATTTAGTCAGTGAAATAGCTTATGTTTACAAGTACTAACTTAATTATTTTATAATATTGTGTAGTGCTGTCCATAAAATGTAGATGCATATAGATGAAGTAGAGACCATAAAATTTAGAGCATATTTCACAATACTTTGTAGGTGCTTCTCAATCAATTTTTAATAACTGCGGTAAGTAAGATGGTTTTTCCAAAAAAATAAACCAAGGACACTGGACACATAAATGCGCAACAATTCATTGAACCTAAGCAACTTGCATGTATTGTGATTACTCATTTAGTAATTAGTGCCATTCTGCCCAATAGGTGCAACCTTTGTCACAGCACTGACTACTTTAACATATTGCAATTCAGTAGTTCACTAATTCCACAAGCTGACACCAGGTTAATGTTACCTTTTTTCCCATACGGGTTTTTACAATCATCGCATTTACAGTTGATGGAGCATCCTGCTCCTCCCTTCAAACACAGAAGAAAAAAAATACTAGTCACAAGCTGAGACAAGAGAAAACTAATAGAATAGAGTTGGATAAGAACCTGATAGCAGTCACAGTATTTCTTAAGACAGCTTGACTTTTTGCAAGTGCATTTTCTTCTAAGAAGGTCCATGGGGGATCTTATAAGTTGTTCCTAGAGAGAATAAAAATAGCAGGATCGTCATAAACTGAACAAGGAAATAGTTACACATTCACAGGGTCATGTTTGAGCAAGATTTATACCGCTGAATCTTGACCAGCCTCTGCTGTTCGGACAACTTGCAAAGGCAAGGCTGGCGCATTCCGTGGAACGCCATGGATAGGCTTGTTGTAACACGGCTCACATCCACATAATTCAGAACAATGTGATCCAGAAGCAAAACACACGCAATAACTGCCACAACATAAAGCATACTGATCATTACAATCAAAATTGAATTTAGCAGTAAGAAACGATAAATCAGGTTGTTGTGCACGCATGAGTCTGGTTAGATATATAGGGGAAATGTTTGTCTGCGCAAGGGGGCGGATAAGATGGGTGGGTGCATCAATGCATGCAAAAATCAGCATTCCCCCTGTTTCCAAGCATCACCATCCCCTGCCCCAAACTCATGCATTGATGCTGATGCACCTAGGGGTGCATGCATGAGCGTGTTTAGATAGCCAGGGTGTAGGTTTGTGTGTTTAGATAGCCAGGGAATAGGTTTGTGTGCGCAGGGTGGAAATGGGATGGGTGCATCAATCCCCACTAAAATCAGCATCCCCCTATTTCCATGCCTCACCACCCCCTGTCCCAAACTCAGTTCCCTCCATAGGTAGTGTGCTAGGAACGAAGCATTACATGGCATAACATGCAGGCTATGTACAGCTAGACTAGAAATCACAGCCAATCTGCTAATCCGAATTGTGCTTCAAGTGTGTGCCATTGCAGTAGTAGGTATCTGGATGTAAGATTGAAAAGAGTGCAAGTTTCCTCTCGCAACTCTCTCTGTAGAATACTCAACAACTCCACGTATTCAATAAAGGTCTGGGCTTGTTAGGGAATAAAGTTGTGGGCATATATAGAAATCAAGCTGGTTATATTCTCAATTAGAATTGCAAAATCTTGATCATACCGCAATCTCGAATTGACTACAGTGGGTGCATTTTCCATCATACACTTAGGCTACCAAATCTAGAGTTGCTAAAACAGCACCAGGCCCATTGCAGACGTCAAGCTCACTTAGCGCCGGATGGAAATGGCAATTGCATTCTAGACAGAGCCACAGACGAACAATTGAAACTTTGAAAGCAGTACTGAAAACCCAAGTGGCTTCTTCACTGGCTACAATCTCTCTCCTTCTACAGTGAGACAGATGCTCAACAGTTGCATTATCAACTAGAGAGTGGAAAAACAGAGTGTACTCACAGCTTGAGGCACCTGGACTTCTTGCAGCTGCACGTCCTGCACCCGTCCCCGTCGTCTGCCCTCCTCCTGACAACCAAACACATGAGAAAAATGGTACCCAGCACGCAACGGGTCAGAAGAGGAAATCGGGGGCAAAGACCGAAACTTTGCCCAAAAGGGGAAAAAGGCACCGACTTCTTCTTCCTGTCGGAGTTCCCGTTGGCCTCCGCTGGCGGCGGCGACACGGCCGTCCACACCACTACGGGCGGAGGCGGCGCGTAGGTGGGCGCCGCTGCTTCGGTGGCCGGGGCGGACGGAACGGGGGCGGGAGGAGGGATGGGGACGGGGAAGGGGTCGTCGGGTGGAGGGAGGGCCTCCGATCCGGAGGGCTCGAGCGGCGGGGGAGGGTTCGGGGGCTCCTCGTCGGGGTCCTCCGCGGAGGGCATCGGGCCGGGCGACGGCGGCCGCCCGATCGGCGGCTCCGGCGGCGGTGGGTTCGCCGTGGTGAGAGGAGAGAGAGGAGTGCACGAGGCGGAGTGGGATTGGAGGTGGATCGGACGGCGCGTGGAGTCCTGATCGGTGGGTCCCTTTTTGGTCTCGATTTGCTTCTCAGAAATTTTGTCTATGAGATTTTTATGAACATGATATAAAAACACAGGAATGTGATAACAATGCAAGTGTAAAACGGAGGATTGAAAACCACAAGAATTTTGTAAATTTAGGTGTTTGGTTCAGGGAATAGGAAAACACATGGATCCTACTAATAAACATGTTCAAATCAAAGTCAAACCACGTGAAGAATATTATTATTCGTCATTGTGCCACTGTGACACCGGTCCCACTTTCCGTGCACACAAGTTTGAACAGGAGGTTCAAATGGATTGTAACTTTCCTAATTATATTGAGACCTCACGTGCCCTGGATTTCTACATGATTCAGAACACATGAATTATACAACGGATGTATTTGGATGATACATGGAAAACAAACAAATGAATTTTGGCAAAAATATTGAGGAGTGAGAGATTAAAATTCTCAAATTAAAATTAAAATAAGGTTTCAACTCATGTTGATATTTTTATGAAGGCTCGGCTTGGTTCACATGATATAAAAAAGCAGGAACGGGATAACAATGCATGTGTAAACCAAATGGTTGAAAACCACCGTGAATTTCGTAAACTTGGATGATACATTCACAGAACAGGAAAACCCATAATAAATCATAATAAATATGTTTAAATGAAAGTCAAACCGCGTGAAAATTTAATTAGGTTGTTCTTGTGCCGCTGAGACCCCGGTCCCACTTTCTGTGCACGCGAGTTTGAAAAGGAGGGTGAAATGGATTGTAAAATTCCTACTTTTTTTTCTCTCGATGTGATAAGAGAAGAATTTTCTTGAGATTTTCTTTGCTCCGTTCTTTTCTCTTGAACTCCACTTGCCCTCCAAACCAAAGAAGTGGATTATATAGAAATCTAGGAACCCCAATCGTACGATCCAATTGGCTTACATGGGAAACAAATCCAAATCGGGGCCTTAGCTTTGGTCGGATGCTGGTAGAACCTCCGTTTCGTCATCCTTAAGGTAATGAAATGAAGGCCGGCCGTTTAATTAACTCCGTGTTCGATCGTAGAGGACGTGATCGGAATCGCCGAATCGGACTGACTCCGTGTGCTGTGTCTGACTCCGTACTTACGACTACACTGAAAACGTTTCGTCGTCTTGGTCGCGCGACTGCCTGACCCCGCGCCTCCGTCCCCGTCCTCCTCCCTTCTCCCCCGCCGCCGCCGGCGTGCGCCGCCGGGCAAGGCTCGCGCCGTGCCGGCGGTCCTCCTTTTCCCGCGCGTGGGAGGGGCCTCGCGGGCGGCTCCTGCCTGTGGCGGTGCGGCTCGGATCTGAGGAAGGAGAGGACTTCCGGCGGTGCACCGGCCCTCTTGGCGGGCGGCAGGGCTGACGACGCGGCGGTGGCGGTTGGCCGCGGCTGGCTTGGCCCGGCGGCGGCGCAGCCATGGGGTGACAACGGCGGGCCCAGATCTGGGTAGCAAACTGACGGGCCTCCGGGCTCTTCGGTGGGCACATAGGTAACCTGCTGGTGGCGCGGTCATCGTTGTCACCGAGCTCGTCGCCCTCTGTCCCCGTCTCCCCTGTTTTTCTGCCGGTCTCGGGAGCTGATTTGGACCAGGCGGGTCCGAATCTGGCTCCTCAATCCCTAGCAACCCCGTGGGGCTTGGTGCCGGCCCAGATGGCCTTGGCCGACATTCAGATCGTGGTTTTGCTTGTTCTTCGGCTTGGTGATGGTCCGGTGTGGCCGGGTGGACATGGTGGCGGCGGAGCGGCCATTTGGCTACTAGGCGCCGTGGTAGTCCGAGTGCGGCCTCGGGCCGCCTCGAACGTGGTGGCGGCACCCCCGGTGGACAGAGGAGGTGGGGCTGGTGCCGGGGTTGGTGGTGACGGTGGCGTGCCTGCTGCAGTGCGGCGACGGGGACTTTACATGCCCTTTTTGGGCGTGGCCTGGCCGGTGAGGGCCCGATGTGTCCCTATTGCTGCATCTGGTCGGCTACCGCTGATGGCGGTGGAGGTCGATCCCTCCCGCGTGCTACCTTACTGCCGGTGAGGGCCCGGTGTGTCCCTATTGCTGCATCCGGTCGGCCACCGCTGATGGCGGTGGAGGTCGATCCCTCCCGCGTGCTACCTTACTACCACCCCTCACTGTCCCTCTTCTTGGTCTTTCCGGCCTCGCAACGTGGTTCACGGTGAGACGGCGAGGATGATTGCAAGACCGTGGTGGCATGTGCTGGTGGACGGCAAGCTTGGTGGACACTACGAAGCGTCCGGGGTGTGGTTTTTTGGGGGTCGGGAGAAATCTCTGTCGTTCTCGACACCGACACGCTGACACCTGCGGGTGTCGCAGTCCTTCCTGGAGGGCGTCGGGTGTACCTCTTTCCTAACATCGTGTTCGATCGCAGAAGTCGTCAGACTAGTCATAGTGAAAGTAACATAGGTAGTATCATGCATGCCACGTTGGCAAAAAAATGACGTGTCACTGCAGTTAATGAGGAGAGAGATGATAGTGGTATCATAGGTAGATACCGTAACATAACGGATTCCAAGACAAGATGAGTGTACAACCTAATAAATACACTAGTATATGATACCACAAATATGTTACTACCCACTATGGAACTAGTAACATAGACTAATATCATATGCATGATACTAGTGTATGATACTCCCCACTATGGCTAGTCTCATCGGACTGACTCTGTGTTGTGTCTGACGTAAGCACACGACCGCCATCTTGCATGCATGTATGAGACGACGCACGTGGGCCACTTCGGCTTCTTCCAATGACACGTGTCACTGCTTGTTATCATCTTGGAGAGACTCCGTAGCCCGGACAGGCATCTTCATGTGAACTCCACTCGTCCTCCAAACCAAACACACATGCACCATGACTAACACGTATGTACTCCTTCTGTTTCAAATTAGATGACTTCCATTTGTCTAAAAGTGGATGTATTTATACTTGTAACATGTCTAAATACATGCACATGTGGGTAAATGGAAGTCATCTAATTTGGAACGGAGGGAGTAGTACTTATATGCTACTCCCTCCGTTCCATATTACCAAATGATTTCCATTTGTACAAAAGTGAATGTACCTAAACTGTAACATGTCTAGATATATCCACTTTTGTACAAATTAAACTCATCTAATTTGGAACGGAGGCAGTAGCTAGCTTGTCGATCGAGAGAAGAAAAGAAATTAGCATGCATTTGGAGAGGTAAACTGATCTTCGTTCCTTAATTAACTCTCGGGCGGCCTGACTTTCCGTGTCTAATTCTAAAGAAATTTTAACAAACCTAAAATAAAACTTTTAATTTGTGGGTTGCCTCCCTTGAAACGTTTTTTTGTTTTTGCCATTTATCACGATCGAGTGCTGATCAACTTGGCTTCGGTAATGAACACTCACACCCGAAGTAATTGGCCTTTGAAGTGATGATCGCATTATTGTAGACATTGGATTTCCATTTCCTTGGAAAATGAACAACAAATGGATCTCACGAGGGTAATTCAAATCTCACTCTCCCTTGTCAAAGACTAATCAAAACTTTGTTAGTCCTTAAAAATGGCCTACCTAATATTGTAGGTGCTATAGTATCTTGACACGGGTCAACAATACCAATATTTGTGACTGTAGGGCACCCTTAATTTGCACCACTATTTTTTTTGGGTATCCACGGCTTGCTTGAAAGTAGAATCAACTAGATGCAGCTTAAGCTCAGTGACGGCATACTACAAAAATTTAGCTTATCAAATAAACTTTTGGGCATGGTAGATACACTAGCGCATAGATCACGAAGCGCAAAGATCTAATTTTTACCAACATTGATTTTAATGGTAGGCTCAAAGCTATCTTCTAACTTAGCGTCTCAGATAACTTCCCATGTTATAACTCTAGCCCGCGGTACTTTGAGTGCAACTTTATTTATTGTACACGACTTCATTACCTCCTTCAGTGCCCGGATTTTTTTAGATTATCATCTTGACCAAGTCCACCATGTAATTAGGCGTAGGAGCATCGCGTAGTCAAGTTCTTCAGAGAATTCATCATCACATCATTTTCAGATATTCAACCGGATTTGGCTATCTCTTTCCTACAAACTTTGCAAGAAATAAAGTTTGGCTTTCAACCATCTTGGCCAATTTTGATTCCACGGTGCTCGTTCTTTCTTGGAGAACCCGCACATCAGTTTTAATATAAAAACTTTGTTGGTTAGTTGACCAAGAGTTGCATAATGATTTTTGGCCATCTTAATGTAAATATTGTTTTGCTTGATTTGTGCATTAATAAAAACTTTGAACACAACAACATCAATATTCTTCAGTTATCTTCTCTTTCGGTTGATCCCTTTGAAGAAGTGTCCGCCGGACCTGTAGGGAGGAGGGCTAGTACCGTCATTACATTCGTCCCAACAAAGAAAACAATGCGTGCATTTGGTGTCATCGTCATCATCCTGGTACGATAACGGCATGTCCATGATGAACGGACCACGTCCACCACCTACTCCACATAGGTTAGAATAATATGAACAAATGTCCTATTCTTTGTTGGTGAGTACGGATTGCCGAACGCGGGTGACGGCAGATCGAGCTCTGGCACCTCCACATCGTAGACCTTTGGCACTTCAAATGGGTTCTTCATGCAAGCCATCATTCACGAGCTTGCCACCTAGCTGGTTGATGAGCTGGCTCACCGCGTCGGGCACCCACGCCTCCCCGTGGGAACCGCTCGAAGCTCAAGTAGTCACGTACGACAGCTATGATCCCTGACCTTCGTGTCCACAAAGTTAGCGGCTCATTGTGAGCCTTGCGCCGTTGGCGCTAAGAATCTGGGATGCATAGAGGACGAGAGTGCACTCCTAGCCATTCGTTGGGCCTTTTATCCCCACCCCCACCCCCACCAGTTTTTTCTTGCCAAATTGTTGGAGATATGCCCTAAAGGCAAATAAATGATAAGTATTTATTGCTATATCTCATTAAGTTTATAATAAGTTTATATCATTCTATAACTGTATTAATCGGAATTGTTAATACACGATGTGGTATGTAAACAAACCAGGGTCCCTAGTGAGCCTCTATACAAACTAGTTCATTGGTCAACAGATGATCCAGATTTCCCGATCATGGACATTTATGTCAATTGACAATGAGGTCATTTGATTAGGTGAATGAGATGATGGACATACCCAACATAAGTATTGCAACACGGTCGTGTCACGAAGTTCACCGTTGCAATACATAGGAAATATGGTAACCTAATCCTTAGACTGTGAGATCATATTTAATCACTATCACCGGAGGATATTTTGAGTGCATCAACCATCACACCATAACAAGGTGATCATAAAGGTGTACCTCAGGTATTCCAAAGGGGTAGGTTGAGGCGTATGTATCAAAAGCAGGATTTGTTCATCCGCGTGACGGAAAGATACTCAGGGCCCACTCGGTGAGATTACATCCATAAAGCTGCGCAGCGTATGACTTGGTCATGGGGATGGAATATCACGGTAACGAGTTAAGTAGCTCTTGTCGGTAACGAGATTGAACAAAGCATGGAGATGTTAGCGATCAGATATCAGACAAGGCATGTATCGAAGTAAACAAAAGTAATAGTATCAGTGTTTATGGTTCAACGACATTTATTCGTGGAATGCACAGGGGACGTTATGGGCATCCAGGTCCCACTGACGATCATTGGTCGAAGAGGGGTCTCGACCATGTCTGAAGTATTCTCGAACCGTAGGGTAACACACTTACACTAGTAGGGAATAGCTTATAGGTGGAAGGTGATTCTGTGGCGCACCCTTATGCGGTGTGCCACAGAATATATTCAGTGGCGCATGGTGTAGGGTGCGCCACAGAAGTTTGAGACTTTCTGTGGCGCATAAATGACCCATGCGCCACTGAAATCATGCATTTTGTGGCGCACGTCCGAAGATGCGCCATAGAAAGTTCGTGGGACCCACGTCCAATCATTGGAGCTGGAACCATCTGGGCATATTCTGTGGCGCATGGTGCTCGGTGCGCCACAGAAAGTTGGATTTCTGTGGCGCATGCATGTTTATGCGCCACAAAAAGTATGCTTTCTGTGGCGCACCTGGCCCGTGCGCCACAGAAAGTTGGATTTCTGTGGCGCACTATTGAGGATGCGCCACAGAAAGGCGAGTTTCTGTGGCGCACCGAGCTCCGTGCGCCACAGAAAGTGAGCGCCAGATTTACAAAAAGGTGGCAGCCCCACTTTCCCCATGTGACCTTCTCCATTCTCCCATCTAGCTCTAGTTCCTCCTCTCTCCCATGCCATTTTGCCCATACTTTTCTCCATTATTTGTAGTTAAACCTAATTTGTTTGATATATAATTGGTGAGGGCTTGGGAGAGCCTCCATATATACTCTCCTCCTCTCCAAATACATTTCTTTTTCTCCATTATTTTCCCTCCATCACCACACACTCTCTCTCATCGATCACGGTCATGTCTCGGTAACGGATCTAGATCTACTAGGTGGGTATTGTTGGATGGATATGTATATGCATGTTTTGTGTGGCCGGCGGTGTGTATGGACGATGTTTGTTAATTGTAGGCATGAGAAGCTTGTCGGCGGGCGGTTTGCACGTATATGGCGCGACGATCGATGTTTATACATGAATCTTTGCATGTTGTTTCATTTTGTTGTTGCTTGCGCCGGCGTGGTGCATGGATGTTTGCGAAATGTTGATTCATTCCATTTCGGTAAATTTTTGCACCACCCATATGTCCTACGTTTAGGGGAAGTCATGCCGAATTTTTTCGTCGAACATGCATGTTTGTGTATGTGTGTGTGCATGTTGTGGTTAATTCTAATTAACATACTCTATATGTATACCACGTAGACAACCATGGTCATCATGATGAGCTCCGGTCGAATCAGCAGATACAAGGAAGAAGCGAAGGCGGAAATGATTCGGTGCAACAGGCGCCAGATACGATGTCCGTGTCGAAAGTGCAAACTTGTGAGCTGGATCGACCCTGATTCCGGACAATTGGAGGATCACCTGCTCAGTCGCGGTTTCATGCTAGGCTTCAACCAAGCGCCGACAACAAATGTTGCGTGTGAAGACGAGGGCAGGCAAGATGATCATGACGAAGGACATGTCGGCGGGCAAGTTGATCATGACGTAGGAGATGCCGGCGGACATGGTCATGATGAAGGAGTAGATGGTGGTGGAGAAGACGCGAACACGCAGAACTCGCTAATGTCGGCCTTGATGGACTCTCATGTTCAAGAACTGCTCCTCAAGGAGACGAACACCGCTAGAGAGAAAGCCAAGCTGGCGCAAATGGAGATAGACGGGAAGACTCCATTGTATCCTGGGTGCCGGCCACTGGATACGCGCTTGCAAGTAACGCTTGATGCTCTGGAGATGAAGTCGGGAAACAAATGGACCGACGTGAGCTTCAACAAGAACATGCAATTCTTCCACGAGCGTCTTCCCGAGGGGAACACATTGCCAACTAGTATCGAGGAGGCCAAGAAAGTCGTGTGCCCTCTTGACCTACCGCACGTTAAATACCATGCCTGCATCAATGATTGCGCAATTTATCGGGGCGAGTACAAGGACAGAACCACATGTCCGGTGTACGGCCAAGGATGGTACAAGAGTACTGGGGACAAGAAAGTTCCTCGAAAAGTGGTATGGTACTTTCCTATCACTCCCCGTCTGCAGCGGTACTTCGTGGACCCTAAGGAAGCAGGACTATCCTGGTTCACGACGGTACGTGGGATGCCTACACTAGAGAATATTTCGACATGAGAGCCGCGTTGCTCACGACGGTGCAGGACTATCCTGGTTGCTCATATGTATCGGCCCAGGTAGGCCACGGATTCTGCGCATGTGTCAGTTGCATGGATAAGACCCCGCATCTCCAGCTACCAAGGAATCCCGGGTCTTCGAAAACCGTGTACCCAGGGGCTCGAAGGTGGCTTCGCATGGATCACCCGTGGAGAAAACGCGGTGACCTGTTCAATGGTAAGAACGAGCTGTTGAAAAATTGGGAGGAGTGCCCCGCGCCGGGAAAGAAACGACCGAAGGTAGATCCGCTGCTGGGTGTATGGAAAGCGAGGTCTGTTTTCCACGACTTGGAGTACTGGAAGGTCCTCAAGACGCCACATAGCCTCGATATGATGCACATTACGAAGAATGTCACCGAGAGTCTGCTTGGCACTCTTTCCAACATGCCGGAAAAGATCAAGGATGTGACGAAAGCAAGATACGATCTGAAATGGCTTGGTGTCAGGAAAGATCTTCAGGCCCCCGATAGTGATGACGACGATGATGATGATGATCAGACTGAAGGGACTCAAGGTCGCCGTAAAAGGGTAAAGAGGAACACGGTGGTGCTTCCCGCTACGTGCTTCACTATGAGTCCGGAGGAGCTCGAGCAATTTTACAGGTGTCTCCTAGGAGTCAAATTTCCTCATGGTTACGCGGGGAAGATAAGCAGATATCTGGACGCAACGAAGAAGAGGTTTACCGGGATGAAGTCTCACGATTGTCACGTGCTGATGACGTAGATACTTCCCGTTGCGATTCGAGGGATAATGGACGAGCACGTCCGTGATATGCTGCTTGCCCTTTGCAACTTTTTCGACGTCATCAACAGGAAGTCGATCGGCGTGAGGCAGCTCGACAGGCTACAGGAAGAGATCGTGTTGATATTGTGCGAGCTCAAGATTTACTTCCCGCCCTCATTCTTTGATATCTGCGTGCATCTCCTTCTCCATGTCGTTGATGACATCAGGCAGCTCGGGCCGACGTTCCTGCACTACATGATGCCGTTCGAAAGGATGAACGGTGTTATGAAAGGATACGTTCACAACAGGGCCCGTCCAGACGCAAGCATGGCCAAGGGCTTTCTAACCTACGAGTGCATCTCCTTCTGCCAGAATTATCTAAGCACCGAGAACCAGGATGTTGGTCTGCCCAAGAGGAAACACCTCGGCAGGCTCAATGGATTTGGTCACCGCGAGGGCACCCGCTCACTCTTTGTCGGCATTCATGGTCGAAAAGACGACTTCGATAGGGCTCACCGGGTCGCGCTACAACACTTACAATTGATCGAGCCTTCGGTGGAAGAGCACAAATGCTTACTCGAGAAACATTACACCGACTTGGGCCAGCCGAGGAAGAAGGGATACGTAACCAGAGAGCACAACTCCACCTTCCCGCGTTGGTTCACGAAAAGGCAGCTGGATCTAGCAAAGAGCAAAACGCCATCTACGGAAGCTGAAAAACTCATATTCTCCTTATCACGGGGCCCCGGGCACAACGTAAGGACCTATCAGGCGTACGACATCAACGGCTACAGATTCTACACCGAGGAAAAGGACAAGAATAGCGAATATCAAAACTCAGGAGTAACTATGCTATCCTACGGCGATGAGGAGGCTACTGTCAAGGAAAGATTCTTCGGAAAGATCGAGGAGATATGGGAGCTCAACTACTGTGGAGAGTCGGTGCCAATGTTCCGTGTGAGATGGGCCAAGGACGTCGTCAAAGAAGGCCGGTATTTCACCACCATGGTAATACCCGATGCCAAATCGAAGAACGCCTCCGCGAAAAATGAGCCATGGGTACTCGCTAGCCAAGTTGAGCAATGCTTCTTCACTACCGACCCGTCAAAGCCTAGCCGTGTTGTCGTGAGGAGGGGCAAGAGGAGCATCATCGGAATGGAATGAGACGCCAATGAGGAAGACTTGGACAGCGATCCAAAGATCGAGGAGGAATTCGACAAGTACTTCGACATGCCTACTACTAGTACACAAAGAAGGAAGACCTCCCTACCGACGAAAGGTTGTCCGTTCACGCGAAGAAATCTCAAGGTGCCTGGCCTAAAGTTTTCAACCGCGATGAAGGGAAAGAAGAGAAGCTAGCTCGGAACCGCGCGAGACGAAGAAGACTTTTTTGGTGTATTTAATTTGTGTGTGTGTGAGACAATGCAAGCATATATCATGAATTTGATAATTTGTGTGTGAGAGACAAGTATATGTATATCATGAATTAGATAATTTATGATATGTATATCTCATAAATTTGTTTGTGTTCTTTCTCTAAATTTAACCAAAAAAGAATAACAAATTTATTTATTTTAAAGAAAAAATGTGAGAAAGCCAGGATTCGAAACTGGCTGGCCAGAGTTTCTGGTTTAGTGGCTAACCACTGGGATCTGCTGGTGTGTTTGTACCTTAACAGCCTCAGTTCATTTTGAACTAAATCTGCCGACAGAATTCTGTGGCGCATGCCCAACGGGTGCGCCACAGAATCTCAGAATTCTGTGGCGCACCGCGGCAAGGGTGCGCTACAGAAATATTTTGCCCACACTTACATGTGGGCCCGCCCCGTGTTGGCTTTGTTTCCAAATCGCTATGTCCCAACGCCGACGGCCGCGCTCGCGAACCACCCTCGTCGCCAACCCTCGCCGCCGCAGAACCCTCGCCGCCGCCCCAACTCGCCGCCAACCCCTCCGCGCACCCCCCTCGTCACCGGCAACCTCCCCTGCGCCCCGCTCCCGCCCTCTTCCGCCGGTGGCGCTCGGCCTCGTCCTCGTCCGTGGCGCTCTCGGCCTCGTCCGCCGCCGGCCGTCGCCCTCGCACCTCCCCTCCCTCCGCACCGGCGACGACCTCTACATCGCGCTCGACGACCTCCCCTCCCTCCCCTCCCTGAGGTGCTTCCCCTTTCCCCCTCCTCCCTCCCATACCGAACTCCTGCAGCCAAGGTGTTTGTAAAAATTCCGAAGAGAAATTTTAGTTCCTGTTTTTGATTCTGTTGTTGATTGCTAGTAGCCTTGCTGCGAATTGCTTTTAGTGCTGGTTGATGTTAGTTGAGATGAAAAAATTGAGATGAAAAAATTGTTAGTGCATATGCAGTAGCAAATTTGCTAAGTGTTAAATAGGTTAGTGCTAGCTAGGTTAGTTTAGTTGTTGTTAGGTTAGTTGCTTGTTGTTAGGTTAGTGCTTGCTGTTATAGGTTAGTTGCTGTTATAGGTTAGTGCTAGCTAGGTTCCAATAATTAGCCCTCTGTTTTTTGTTGATGAATAAGCTATTGTTTATGTTCAGGTAAATTTCTTTTGTGTTAGCTTGCCGCCACTAGAGACATGATCCTTTTTTTTTTTGGTTGTACAGGTGCAGAGGTGTGCGGCTAGGCAAGAAGACGCGCCTGGTGAGCTCCTATGATGACCATGTACGTGTTCTATGCTACCACGACCATCGTGTCGTGGTTGTTTGTGATGCTGTTGCCGGCCAGCTATGCCGGCGGGAAATGTGTTCATGTGATGCTGTTGCCGGCCAGCGATGCCGGCCATTATTTGTGAAATGCTTGTGCAGGTACCCCGTGAGGCCCTTGAGATTGCCGGAACGTCGATTAACTTCCGTTCCGGCAAATTCGGGTACTCCATATGTCCTATTTTTAGCAAAGGTCATGCCAAAAAAATTCGTGAAATTTAGCATGACTTTGCTAAAAATAGGACATATGGGGTATTGCGACTAATGCATGGGCCGGGGTATCTGATGCATGTAAAATGCATACATGAACTTTGCACTTTAATTGCTTATATTCCAACCATATTTGCATCATATAAGGGTTATATCAATGTTTTATAATGATTTTGGGAATATTTCATAGTTTTCCCATTTATTTGGAATTAACCCTGTTTTTCCAGAAAACGTCTTTTTTAGTGTTTCAGACTTTCCGGGAGCTTCGGGACTCCAAAAAGGGCAAGGCCAAAGAGCACGGTTCAGAATTTTCGAGACGAACGCAATGGGTTTAAATTGAAAACTAGAAGCCCAACAGGCTGGAAATGGGAGGGTCCCACGCGGCCTACTATACCTGGCCACGTGGGCCCAGCTCTTTTCCCCCTCGGAGCTCCGTGGCCGTCGATCTTTCGTCCACCGACTCCGTATTGACCTAAAAACGCCTATAAAAAAGGTCCCCTGGCGTTTCGTGAAAGGAGGCGGCGGAGAAACACGAAACCACGAAACAGAGAGACAGAAGGCTGCCGCCGGAGAAGATCGGAGGGGGGAACGCCGCCGGAATCTCCTCCGGAGGGCTCCACCCCCCTCTGGCGTGTTCATCATCAACATCTACAGCAAGATCTTCTCCACCATCATCACCATGATGAAGTGGGAGTAGTCCACCCCTTGGATTTGGGTTTGTGGTGGTAACTTATGTATCTCTCCTCTCTCTTGAGCTTCACTAATTAGTACCGTATGAGCTGCTAAACATGATTACGGTCATCTATGTAATACCTTTATGGTGAATATTGTGCTATGAGATGATTTGTTATGCATTTACCGTTGTGTTGGATATTTTATGACTTGTCATACTTTGGTTGAATATTGTTCTTAAAGAAGTATGATGTATGTGGGTACGGGATGGCCGATGTGACATGGCATAGGTATTGAGTGACACAGTACCGCCCAACATCTTTTATCTGGGGGTAAAAAGAAAGAGTATGATGTGGGAGTGAGAGAAACCACGCTAGCCTTACGAGGGGTGACCTAGCAACACAAATGAGTATTTCTTTCAACTATGTGTTTTAGGACATATAGCCGTCATAAAAAGCTACCATTAAAACATGACAATTGTGTGTACTTTATCTATAACATGATGATCACCGTAGATGAGAGAGAGAGAGTATTAAGTGAACCCATGAACCATGTCCATTGTTCCTATAAGAAACACACACTTGAGCTTGTCCTCTTGCTACATAGAGGATTGGGCTTTCTCTCTTTGAGATCTTTCACTTGCTACTACCTTTGTCTTGTCCTCTTGCAAAGAAGAGGATTGGGACACTTTTTCATCCATCAAATCAACCATCTTGTTCTCTAAACTTGTTTAGTGCATAATCAACTAAAACTTGTGACACTTTAGTTGTAGGGAATAGATAACTTTTCCTTCTTGCTCCTGCGGATCGGTACCTTACTTCCACATTGAGAGGTGCTACAGTGATCCCTTGCTCTTGGGGGTTATCAGTATCTTAGTACTAAATTAAGTGCGAAATTTCTTATATTTGTTGTACTAACTTTTTGCCTCTTTTTAATGCAGTGCGAACATGTCGGCCGACGCGCCCGGCCCTTCTAAGCACATGAGCGTCGAAGAAGAAGCTAGAGAAAAGAACAAGCCGTTCTGGGCTATGTCCCAGGAGTTGGAGGAGGGGGAGGCAGCCGAACTGGCTCGTGACGGCGATGGTGACTATGAGCAAGAGGATGAGGACGAAACCACCACCACCAATGGCAGCGACCACACGGAGGGCGATGTTGGCGACCACACCACCACCGATGGTGGCGAGCACACGGATGGCGGTGGTGGCAGTAACCCGACCGCTAAGAAGCAGAATAAGCCGAGGAAGGACCGGACACCGCAAGTGCTCGCCAATGTCACAGAGTAGTTCACTAAGGTCTCGCAAAGTGGCCAACCACTGGAGACTAAGGACCTTGCCAGCGGGTACGGCATGCAACTAGGGTGCATGCTCCGGGAAACCGTGTCGATCAATACGCACGACCTCAGAAGCATGGACAATGAGGCTTTGGTCCAAACCCTCCTCATGAAGCTTCACGAATGATACACGTTCCCGCAGCCGTTGAATAAAAAGGTGGACAGTTTAGCCATCACGAAGATGAGCACCGCCTTGAGCAGCTGGAAAACCCGGGTGAAGGCGAAGATTGATAAGGGTCTTAGCTGGGAGCAGATACATGCCAAAGAGCCGATGCTCGACGAAGAAGAGTTCGAGGCATTCAAGTTGTCCTTACAATCTGAGGAGGCTAAAAAATGGACCCAGTGGGGGAAGGATATGCGGGAACTCAACTTAGGTAACCACCGTTTGGGAAGCGGCGGTTACCTAGGAAAACAGCCCATTTGGGATAAGGAGGATGTCGAGGTTGCAAAACTTGGAAAAGAGAACCCGTGGCATAAAATCACGGACGAGCAAGTTAGGAACTTTGTTCGGCCCCGCTACTATCTGAAGCCGGGGACGGGGGAATTCGTTACCGACGATAAAGATGTGCTGCAATTCGAGAAAGTGCTGGTAAGGAACTTAATTACTGCGGATATATCAAAGTCCATTGTGTTGATTTCTACATGGGTTCACCTTAATTTCCTTTGTCTGTAGGAGAAGCAGTTGGAGGCTGAGGCCGGCCCGTCGTCCCAGGGGTCGACGGAGCCGTGGGACAACACTTTCAACAGGGCGATGAACACTTACAAGGGGAGGGACAAGTCAAAGCCGCCGACGTCAGCTGGCCGTGTGACCGGCTTTGGTACGAGTGTGAAGTTCCTCCAGTACTACAGCACGGACACCGAGACGAAAAAGGAGAGGAGGAAGCCGACTAGGGATAAAGCCGAGGTTGTGGAGCTAAGGAAGAAGGTGGAGACACTAGAGCAAGAAAAGGTGGACTCCAGCATGGTGGACAAGATAGTGGCCGAGAAACTCCGGAGGTTCTTACCCCCTGCATTGATGGAGGGGATAGCTGCTTGGTATGCGGGAGGTCAACAGGGGCCGATACACGTGCCCAGCTTCGCCGGCAGCACCTCCAGCAATAACGTGTCGCCGGTCCTGGTGACCCCACCGGTGCCCCCTACCGCGGATGAAGATACTAATAGGCCAGAGAATAATGATAATGCACACGAGCGGCCGGAGAATGATAGGCCGGTCGCCGGCACCGGCGCCCTTGTCTCGACATTAGACGAGCTCAACGCCATCACCAAGGTAACTAATTAGTTAGTCCGCGGCATCTTCTATAACTATGCTTTTGATGACTGCCATATCTCATGATGCCCAACATGTGTTGACTCCCAGGACATGCCTTGCATACTCCTGCATAGGGTGGGGGCCGGCGGCGAGTTGAAGGAAGTCGCAACGGCCATTATCATACAACCTTTGACCCGTGATATGCACAACACTAGAATGAGCGAGGTCGTGATGAAAGTCACGGTGACCGAGGTAGTGCCTGAGTTCCGTGGCATCGACCCCCCCATGCAACCTCCGGGAGCCGAGAAACACATGGTTCTTGGAGATTGCTCCAAGTGGTTGATGAAATGGCCGAAGACCCAGATTCGTCTTGGGGAGGGTCTTCAGGGGGTCAGGCGCACCAGCGGCGCCACCTCGAGGCACCGGCCCCCGGTCGTTCGGCCCTCGTCGAGGCGGCCACAAAAAGCTGTTGTGGATGAACCGGCGCCACAGGCAGCCGTCGCCACCACCCAGAAGGAACCGCCGGTCGCCGCCACCACCGGTCGGAAGCTACCGCCGGTCATCGCCGCCACCAGCCGCCACAAAAAATTGATGGGAACGTCTGTACCGCAACAGTCCAAGGTTAGTTCCCGACTTCCCGACTTCCCGACTTCCCGACTTCCCGACTTTCCGACTTTCCGACTTTCCCGACTTCCCGACTTTCCGACTTCCCGACTTCCCGACTTTCCCGACTTCCCGACTTTCCGACTTCCCGACTTTCCGACTTCCCGACTTCGCGACTTCACGACTTTACGACGCCAAGCCTTTATATCTAATAACGGATGTGCTATTGTTTATGTTTAGGACAAAGCCATTGCCCCTCAACTTGGTGCCAACGACGGCGATGATGAAGATAATGTCAACGTCGATGACTTCCTCAACACTGGCTCCTGCAGGGAAGATTTGTACATGCCTCCTGTGGATGAAGAACCCTTCCGCGATCAACGCGGTCAACCTCCTCGTCCCACTACATGCACACAGCGCCTAGTCTTTGAGGGTTTATCTCAAGACACGCCTCCGGAGGCCGGCGATCATCAAGCTCAAGTCAAACCGGGTAACATTTTCAGCCCTGGCACACTGCACCAGACGGTTCACGCGGGGTTCACTGCACCCCAACCATCCCAGAGATGAAGAACAAGACGAAGAAGCACAGGAAGAGTGTCATGGTTTTGTCACGGCAGGTGTTACCGGGTGGTAACTTGAGATTGGAGGCAAGGCAGTCATAGCGTTCGGGAGATTGTTTAGCTCGCTAGGGAAAAAGGATGTATCCTGGTTCAGCCTCTCCATTGGAGATAAAGACCTACTTCCAGCCTGGTGTTTCTTTACTATGATATTGACCTCGATTACCCGGCGGATAGCAACACCGGCGGGTTCCGAGTCTAGGTTACAAAGGTTCTCTCGCCGTAAAGCTTGTATGTCTCAAGTCTCTCTCTAAAGTTTGTCCTGTCCTAAGACCCAGGAGCCGGTTTATATAGATACCCGGGTCTCCTGGTCGGTTACAAGGTAAGGCCGGGTCACGCCCGAACTCGGAGTCCTAACCAAAGTCTAACTCATCTACCTTGGCCTCCAAGTCTCGCATACCGCCTCCGGGTCTTCTAGAGCCTCCCTTGTTTAGACCGGGTTACCAACAAACTCTTTGGTCCACCAATGTAGCCCGACCCAAGATGATCTGGTGGGCCTCGCCATTCTTTCCTCCTGGCGGGTCGTAGTTTCACTGTCCTTGGGCCTACCGGGTTATCTTTCCCCCAACAGTAGCCCCTAGGATGATTTGAACTCCGAGTTGGCGCGCTTCTTCAACCTATGACCATAGCTTTTGGAGAAGAGCCGCCATCCTTTGTAGTTCAGATTATCCTCCTGAAATAAAAATTGGTTAACAAAATAATATACCGGGTTACATTGCTTCATTTTGCTTTGAGTAGCTTTTGCTCATAGTTTCTTTCATAACCCGGTTCCACGATTTCTGGAATTTTGGTCAAACTCGTCAGAGAATATTCTGCCCTGAATCTCGGTCAGTCAACATTCCTTATCTTATCTTATCTCTCTTCTTTTTACCATTTTACCCCTAGGTCAACTCTGACCGCGGTTATAAATAGTGGGACCCAGGGTAAATGCATTCACTTTCCCTGTCCAACCGCCACTTCGTCTTCAACCTCGAGACAGAGAGCTCAAGAACCCTAGACGCGAGTTCTTGAACACCCGAAGCTCAATCCAACCACATCTCCTCAAACTAGGTTCAATCGCTCTTCCTTTTAATGTAGAACTCATTCATTTGTACTCCGCACCACTTTTTTGCTCATCTCCATGTCTTTCTCGATCTAGATCTATACTCATTGAATCCTGGTATTTTCAGCTTCTTCGAGCTCTCAACAATGAGGAAAAAGACTACGGCGAGGGGTTTGAAGAAACCGGCCGGCGGCGCATCTAGCTCCACCGCGTCCACAACTCTGGCACCGGTGAACAGGACAAAGTCCACCGTGACAGAAGCTACTCTCCAAAAATATGTGGGCTATGGCGAGCTCCCGCCCAAGGACAAGATCCAATGGCGCGCGGCAGGCGAGGAGATCCGTCCCAAGCCAAAAGAAAGTGAGATTGTGGTACTCCTTGATCACATAACCCGGGGGCTTCGTCCGCCGGGTTCTCTATTTTTTCGCCGGGTTATGTCATACTACGGTCTTACTCCTTTAGACATAGCACCCAACTCCCTTCTGAATATCAGCAACTTTGTAGTTTTTTGTGAAGACTACCTCCAAGTTCCTCCCAGCTTAGCTTTATTTCTAGAAATCTTTTACTGCAATCCCCAGAACCGCAAAAACCAAGCCCTAGGGCCATACGGGGGGGGGGGGGGTTCTATCCAACGCAGGAAAGACGCCAGCACTTTCTTCCCGGCTCTTCTCTTAGCCAGCCATCCCAAAGGATGGCAAAACACATATTTCTACTGCAAGGACACCTCTCCTTTGAAGGACGAGGCTCGTTACCCGGCCTTCCGGAACTCTCCATTAAAATACAACGCCAAAATGAATAGCCGGGCTACTGATGCTCCTTCCCGGCTTGAAGTTGAGGGCTCTGCTTGCCCACGGCTTGGCCGGGACTGACCTCGTCAAGTGCTGGGTTGGTTGGTTTATCCAGCCACTCTCAATCAGGTCCCGACTTTTCCATGAATACACTGGTGAGCCAACTGATGATATGCGATACTCTGAGATCACTCTCACTGATGAGCAACTGGTGAAGAACGCCAAGCAACTTCTTGGCGAGACCAAGGAAAAGATTGCACTGACCGGGCTTGCCCCTTTTAGTGCTAAGAACCTGCCACCTTCAGTAATTTTCCAACCTTGCTCCTTTGTTTCAAAGCAACTAACCACTTATCCATAATTCTTAACTCTCTACTTTTTCCTTGAATAGGACCAAGCATGGTGGTCTGTAGATTTCACCTCTATTTCTTCTTCTGACGATGAGGAAACAGAGACAGACAAAGACAATGAAGATGATGGTGAGCTAGACTCTATTGGCCGGCTCTTTATTGAACTGATTGACAATGACCCGGTTCAAACGAACCCTTCTACTGATAACTCGCCAACTTCTCTCTCAGGACAAGATGACCCGGATGCTGTTGAAATGCCGGGTCAGCAAGCTGCTCAACCCTCTCCTGCTCAACCTCCGAGTTCCAAAAGAACTCGTGCCGCAATTGCAAAGGTGCCACACTCTCGCTTCTATAATTATGTGATGAACAAATCTCAACCTGAAGAGCAACCACAGGAACAAGAGGAAGAGGCCAACAAGAAGAGGAAGACCCGGTCTACCTCAACCTGTGATTCCCTTAGTGGAGGTATCCCCTACAACACTTCACTTCGTAAAGCTGTCTCCACGATTGGTGCCTCCAAATCCTCGTCTAGTTTTGCTGGCAAAATCCGGGTCTCTAAGTCCCAATCTCTGTCAGCTTCTTCAGATGAGAGCGTGGCGCACCTGCCTGATGACATCCAGATCAACATTGGGTATGCTGTTTTCTCTTCTTGTACATATACCTTTTACTACTTTTTCTTGAATCACTTTTCTCATAAATTTTCTTTGTACAGTGCCAGGGCGACGCTATTGGAGCCGCCTCCCTCTTCTGACCCGGCCTTGAGCGAGCCTGTTGTTCAAGAGGCTACGGCTCAAGGTCCAACTGTATCTGAGCCGCAGCAATGGAAACGAGCCCCAGCACCAACTCCTCCAAGCCCTGCTGTCAACTCCAATAACCCGGCATCGCCGGCCAAATCTACTACCAACTCCCCCAACACTGTCACAAAGACACTGAGAAGTGCAAGTGTTGGGATCACGAAAGGTTGTCCAAGATGGGCCCTCCACTACCATTGCCAAGATTGTGGAGCCAGAGGTGAAGACTGAAGCTGGAAACCGTGGCAAAGACCCGGTTATTTATTCTGGAATCGGCTTTGGATAGCCTGGAACTTCCTGCTCTGCTTTCTGAGTACTTTTCCCGGGTTTCACAACACCGGGGTATTGAGGACAGCTTCATCTCCACCATCCAAAAACGCCATGAGGTAATTTCCCTTACTTCTTTAAATATATTTATGCAGTAGCCCCCAAGCTCTAAGTTTATCACTTGTTGATGAGCTTGGTGCTTGTTCTAAAATAACATAGCCAAAAAATATTTCACAACACATTGTATATAACTTCAAACTGTAGCTTTGTTAAACTTCAAACTGTAGCCCTCAAGTGCCGGGTTGCGAGCCTGCAGCAACCTGGGACTAAATTTTCACTTTGTATTTGTAGACTGTAAAATTTCCACTGAGTAGCCCCTAAGTGCCGGGTTGTATGCCTGCAGCAACCTGGGACTAAAAATATCACCTTTGCTTTAAATTTTCACTTGGCAAAAAATCTTCAACTGAGTAGCCCCTAAGTGCCGGGTTGTATGCCTGCAGCAACTCGGGACTAAAATTCTTTCCACTATTACCTCTTTACTATTTGCAGCCCCCAAGTTCTAGATTGCATCTATATCAGTAACTTGAGGTGCTAATAACTTTATTATTCATCTCTGTAACAGCAAAACGCCTCTCACGTTGCTGAAGAAATTAGCCGGCTCACTGAGCAACTTGCCAGTGAGACCCGGCTAAAATCTGAAATGGAGAAAAAGCTCAAAGAACTGGAAGCCTCCCTATCCAGCTCAACAGAAGAAAATTTATCTCTGAAGAAGGAAGTGGAGAAGCTTGAAGAATCTTGGAAGACCCGGCTGGAATCTGCCGAGAAAAAATTAGCTGAAGCAGAGAAAGCCCTCAAGTCTTTCACTGACCTACTGGGTGATCTTGTCAAGGCAATCTGGGGTATGTTTTTTTATCTTTTCTCTTGCCTGAATCTCTATACTTTTGTATCATACTCATGAATAACCTTGTTAAATTTTTTGCAGGGACCCGGAATCATCTGAACTTGGCAAGCCCTGAAACTCAAATACAGAGTGTGATGGCCTTGGTACGCAGCTGTATTATGGAGCCGGGCGAGCAATTGCTGCAGCCCGTGGAACAGATGAGCCGCCCAAATCATTGAAGAATTTTCTGAGCCATCTCTCTACCATTCCTGAATGGTTTGCTCGCTGGAAGATATCTTGCTGTCGCAAGGGTGCCATGCGCACTCTTGCGTTGGCCAAATCTCATTACCCAGATATTGACCCGGCTAAACTTGCCAAAGGATTCCCAGAGTTCAACTTGGATGGCTCACGCTTTGATGATAAGTCCTTTGCCCAAATTGACAAGATGATCCGGTATCCTGCCACAACAATTGCTGAAGGCCTCAGGTTAGACATTTTTCAACCCGGCTTTGACAAGAAAGCCCGGCAGGTCGCATCCCCAGAGCCGGAGCCAGCATTGTGGTTCCTCCAAAGGTATCTGAGCAAGTGGCTGCTTCTGCTGTTGCCGGGTCAGGGACACCAGCTATGCCCCCTCCCAGCCGTCCAAGTGTAGATGATAATGACATTGTTGGGTATAAGCTGAGCGCAATTTGCTGGCAGTCCAAGCCAAGTATTGCAAGTACTGGGGAAGGTTCTAGCAAGGCCAAATCAAAGGAAGCCCCCAAGACTCAGGAATCTACTCAAGTGGTGACTGACCCAGCAGAGGCTTCCAAGGGAAACCCGGCGAGCAACCAGAAGAGACCACAAGTTCTGTTCCTGAGCCAGAGCCGGCCGCTACTCCTTCCACAGAGCCAACAACTGATGACCCGGCAAAGGCTCCTGCTACTACACCAACTGAACAATGAACTTTGCTCCTGCAGATTGATTTCTGCGAAAAAACAATGTCTTATTTGGCCCTTTGTGGCGTTTGCTGTAATAACTTATGCCTGATACAATATTCTTTTGATGGTGTGCCTGTACACCTTGTGAATTTGCATGAGATGTAACAAAAAATTCTTATGTGTTAGCTCTGCAAAATTCAATGGTTTAGATGACCCTTTTGTTTATCTTTAACTGTAAGCCGGCTTTCGCATGGATTCTCACTGTTGCATCTCACTCTGTAAAAACAGTGTCAGTTAAGTCCCCATGGGCATCATAACTGATTGAAATTACAGGAGAACAAACAGGCCATATAATCGCGAGTCACATCAAGCTTAAGTAAGATAGACAAGAAAATAATGGCTTAAAAATTAGCCGGGTTATGGGATTGCAGCTGTACCTTAAAGATAATCAGCCCCCATGACCAAAGTGGCATCATGGCCGGGTCATTAGGTTTGAAGCTGTGCTTTCATGAAGCAAACAGCCCCTAAGACCAAAATATGCAATGGCGGGTCTCTTTTCTTTAGAGTTTCCGGCTCATTGTTCTTAGTAGGATAATACAATGGCGGGTCTCCTCTTTCAGGAGTTTCCGGCTCATTGTTATGAATATGATGAACTTGAACAGAAATAAGTAAAAACTGTAAAGTAAATGCATAAAAGAGGTGATTCTTTGGGCACATATATCTTTATTCATATATTAGATCAGCAAGCCGCCTCATTAAAAACCTTCCAGTCCCCTTAGGTACCCTGGTAAGGAAAAGAGTGCGTCTGAAACCTGCTGTCTTTTTACATCGTGTGTTACATCTTTGTGAACTCAATTCTAAACTAAGTGTAGTAAGGACGAAGCTGTGCTATGTTCCACGGCCTGTTCCTTTCCTCCAATGCTTTGGTGCTGTGATCAGTATCGTTCACCCAGTCACTTTTCTCTCTAGCATCAACCAAGTAATATGACCCGTTGTGCAATTTCCGGCTTATGATAAAAGGTCCTTCCCATGGAGGTGACAGCTTGTGCATCCCAGCCTGTGATTGTGTCAATCGCAAAACTAGGTCACCCTCTTGAAAAGTTCTCGTTCTGACCCGGCGAGCGTGATAGCGCCGCAAATCTTGCTGATAAATTGCTGACCTCTCCAGGACTCGTTCCCTTTCTTCTTCTAACAGATCAACTGCATCTTGCCGGGTTTGCTCGTTCTCAACTTCAACGTAAGCCGCCACCGCGGCGAGTCATGTATGATATCACTTGGTAAAACAGCTTCTGCTCCATAGACCAGGAAAAACGGTGTTTGCTTGGTTGATCTGTTGGTGTGGTATTGATACCCCACACAACTGATGGCAGTTCTTCTACCCAAGCTCCTGCTGCTCTCTTACATGGAACCCGGAGTCTTGGCTTCAAACCACGGAGCAATTCTTGGTTTGCTCTCTCTACTTGACCATTGGCTTGTGGGTGAGAAACTGATGCAACATCCAAGCGTATGCCCTTCTCAGCACAAATATCTCTGTCTCGCCAAGGGACATGTTTGTCCCATTATCTGTGATGATACTATGTGGGTAGCCAAAGCGGTATATGATCGCTCCAAGAATTTCACCACTGTGATTGCCTCGCAATTTGTAACTGGCATAACCTCAACCCACTTGGTGAATTTATCTATGGCGACTAAGAGGTGTGTTTTCTTACATGGAGACATCTGAAAGGGACCCACCATATCAAGACCCCATACTGCAAAAGGCCATGTGATTGGTATTGTTCTCAACTCCTGAGCCGGCACATGAGCTTGCCTGGCATATCTTTGACATCCATCACATCTCTGGACCAAATATTCCGCGTCTGCCAGGGCAGTTAACCAGAAAAATCCGTGTCTGAAAGCTTTTGCTACCAAAGACCGGGTCGAAGCGTGATGACCACAGTCTCCCTCATGTATTTCTCTGAGAATCTTCTGTCCCTCCTCAGGGGAAACGCAACGTTGAACACCCCTGAAGGACTTCTCTTAAACAGCTCTGTGCCAATAACCACATATGACTTGGCCCGGCGCACAATTTGCCGGGCTATGACTTCTTGCACTGGTAACTCGCCTCGCAGGAGATAAGCAATGTATGGCTCAGTCCACTCTGGTCTTTCATGCACATGAGCAACTAAATCTGAAACTTGATCCGGGCATCCCAGATCCTCTTCTGCTTCTATTTTGACTGATGGGTTCCATAGCTCATCCAAGAAAACATTTGGTGGAACCGGCTCTCTGCGTGAGCCGAGTCTCGACAAAGCATCTGCTGCCTCA
Organism: Poa pratensis; assembly: GCA_947311845.1. Lineage (NCBI taxonomy): Eukaryota > Viridiplantae > Streptophyta > Magnoliopsida > Poales > Poaceae > Poa > Poa pratensis. The sequence goes on from CAMZMU010000121.1 coordinate 20,806,161, forward strand.
TTTTTCCTGCGATCGATGTGATCCACCTGATAGCCAGAAAAGAACCCGGCTACCTTGTCTACTTCTCTTCTGTAAGCCGCCATATTTGCATCTTTTCGGTCCCAAGTTCCAGACACCTGCTGGGAAACGAGGTCCGAGTCTCCAAAACAATGAATGCGCTTGATGTTCATCTCCTTTGCCATACGTAACCCGTGAAGTAGGGCCTCATACTCTGCCACATTGTTGGAGCAATCAAAGTGAATTTGCAAAACATATTCAACTTTTCACCTCTTGGTGATGTGAGCACCACGCCGGCTCCTGATCCTTCGAGCTGCTTTGACCCGTCAAAATGCATGACCCAGTTTTTGGTGCTGGGTGTTTGCTGTGGCATGCTTAACTCTGTCCAATCATTAACAAAATCTACCAAGGCCTGAGACTTGATAGCGGTGCGTGGCTCATAACTGATGTGATAATCACCCATCTCTATCGCCCACTTGGCGACCGTCCCGTTGCATCTGAATTTCTGATAATTTCTGCTAGCGGGATCGAACTAACAACTCTGAATGGATGCTCCAAGAAGTAATGCTTCAATTTCCGGGTCGCCATAAAACACCGAAAACAAGTTTCTGCCAATGTGGATACCTCTGCTTGGTTTCTGAAAGCACTTCACTAACATAGTAAACCGGCCTCTGGACCGGGTGTTCTTTTCCTTCCTCTTTTCTTTCTACTACCACCACGGCACTCACTGCACGTGGTCCTGCTGTAATATACAACAAAGGTTCCTTTGGAGCAGGAGCCGCCAAGATTGGCGCCTCTGCCAATGTTTGCTTCAACAACTCAAAAGCATCATCCGCTTCTTTGTCCCACACGAACTTGTCTGATTTTTTCAAGAGCCGGTAAAGTGGTATTGCTTTCTCTCCTAACCTCGAAATAAACCGGCTTAGGGCTGCAATGCATCCCGTAAGCTTCTGAACATCAGCCAGCTCCTCTGGCTTCTTCAAACTCTGTATAGCTTTGATTTTTGCCGGGTTAGCCTCGATTCCACGCTGTGACACAATGTAACCGAGCAGCATCCCCGCTGGAACTCCAAACACACACTTGGTGGGATTGAGCTTCATCTTATACTTCCTCAGATTAGCAAAAGTTTCCCTCAGGTCATCAATGAGTGACCCGGCTTTCTCTGACTTGATTACTACATCATCAACATAAGCATGCACGTTGCGGCCAATCTGCTTCGCAAAACAATTCTGGATGCACCTCTGGTAAGTGGCCCCTGCGTTCTTCAACCCAAAGGTCATATTTTTGTAACATACGCCCCAAAAGGGGTTATGAAAGCTGTCTTTTCCCAATCCTCCTCATTGAGCTTGATCTGATTGTAACCCGAATATGCATCCAAAAAACACAAGAGCTCGCTGCCTGCAACTGCATCTATAATCTGATCAATACGAGGTAACGCAAAAGGATCTTTGGGACAAACCTTATTCAAACTGGTGTAGTCTATGCACATCCGCCATTCATTATTTTTCTTCAACACAAGTACCGGGTTAGCCAACCACTTGGGATGGAAAACCTCCATGATAAAGCCCGCGGCCAAGAGCCGGGCTACTTCTTTTCCCACAATCTTTCTCTTTCCTCATTCAATCTGCGCAAACCCTGCTTGACGGGTTTTGCACCCGGGTTAACATGTAACTTGTGCTCAGCGAGTTCAGCAGGTACGCCAGGCATGTCACTAGGTGTCCATGCAAAAACGTCCCTGTTCTCACGGATGAACTCGATGAGCGCGCTTTCCTATTTGTCAGATAAATTGGACCCCACGGCGAACTGCTTGGAAGAATCGCCGGGTGTGAAATCAACCATCTTAGTATCTTGGGCGGGTTTGAACTTTTCTTTCTCTTCAGCCGTGGTTCTCTGTAACACGGTTCTATCAGCCGGGTCTACCTGAGACGTGTAGTACCGCAGCTCCTCCTTTGCACATGCTCGTTCTGCCAAAGCTGCATCGCCATTGTCACACTCAGCCGCCATATCCCGGCTTCCATGAATAGTGATAACTCCATTTGAGCTTGGGATTTTCAACTGTAGATACACGTAACAGGGCCTGGCCATGAATTTGGCAAAGGCCGGTCTTCCGAAGAGAGCATGATACGGGCTCTCCAACTTCACAACTTCGAAAGTAATTTTCTCCATACGAAACTTGTGCTTGGACTCACCAAACGCAACATCAAGTGTTATTTTTCCCTCCGGGCTATGTGACTTCCCCGGTACTATCCCATGAAATATGGTGTTGGTCGGCTGCAACTGTGACTTTTTGAGATTCATACGCAGGAACGTCTCGTAGTACAAGATGTTGATAGCACTGCCTCCATCCATCAAAACTTTGTTCAGAACATAACCCGCCACCTGAGGTGCGACCACCAAGGCAAGGAGACCCGGTGATTCAATATTGGGCGGGTGATCCTCTCTACTCCATGTTACTGGAACTTCTGAGTACTTCAAATATTTCGGTACCGCCGATGAAACCATATTAACTGCACGCTGAATCAACTTTTTCTCTCTCTTTGATGTATTGAGCGTGTGAACATGATACCCGCCAAGTCGCTTCGGGTTTTCCTGATAACCCCCTTGATTTTCTCTGTTCTGGTTGTTGTCAGGGTTGCCGGCTTCTGGATTAGCATTGGGCGGGGACCATTAGCCGGGTTACCTCCACGGCCGGGTCCTCCACCGTTTCCTGCGCCGCGCATTACCCTCTGGATTTCCATGTTCTTCCATCTCTGCAGATCCACACACTGCTCCAAGGAGTGATTGGCGGGTCTGCCATCTCGACTGTGACGCGGGCACGGCATCTTCATCGGATCAAAGTGACCCGGGGGACGCGGTGGCCCACGGTTGTTGTTACCTCCATTGTAGTTGTTCCTCTGAAATTTCCATCTGTTCTGGGTCTCGCTGACCCGGTATTTGCGTTTGCGACTAGATCTGAATTGTCCTCTGCGTGTGGCCTCTTGTGATAGTTGTTGTTGTTGTTGTTGTTGTTGTTGTTGTTGTTGTTTCTTCCTCCATTGTTCACATTACCCTTTCCTTTATCTTCCTCAGTTTCATCCTTGGTTTTATCTGTGTAAGCATGCTTGTTGGCTGCGTCCAACACTTCTCCCATGGTTATATCATTTGCTCCTGGGCTGTTCCTCATGCGACTCATTTTCTGAACAACCGGGTCATATCTGCAATTTTTCTCCAACGTTGACATCGCGCTAGTTGGCAAAATATTAGTGGAAGAGTGGAGGATCTCTGTAATCCGGCGCATCCAATTGCGTGCTGACTCGCCCTTCCTGTGTACACACCGATCCAGGTCCTCAATTGTGTATAACCTCTTGCACGTCCCATGGAAGTTCTTGATGAAAGCCGCCCTGAGCTGACTCCAGGAACTGATAGATTTCTCTGGTATAGTGTTGAACCACAACTTCGCTGCACCTTCACTCATCATTAGATACATGAACTTAGCACAAATATTTTCAGATGCATTACGAATACTCATAGCCATCTCATAACTATTTATCCATGTCTCAGGATCTATGCTAGGATCATAATTTGAAATTTTACTAGGTTCTTTGAACTTATCTGGATATGGCTCTGATCTGATGGAATCGATGAGGCACTTGGGACCCGCCATTGTTGATGCTACTTCAACGTGTCCTGCCCTTGCTACTTGCTGATTAGATACTGAACCCGCCCGTGGGATTTCTCCGGCTCCTCCGGCAGGTACCACGGCGGGTTGTACATTTGCTGCGCGCCTCGCCCTGGAGCTATCAACTATGGCCTGAGCTCTTGATGCTGCTGGAGCCACCTGTCTCGGTTGTTGCTGTGGTACTTGATTTTGCTGACCCGCCAGATCCTGCTGCCCTGCGGCTGCTAACCCGGCTGGCCTTGGTGACTCGCCGTGACGACTCCTGGTACGACGGCTGTGAAAAGATGTTGAATGCAACGCGCTTTTCGATGCGAGTAATTTGCTTGCTGGGCTACGGCCGTTCGTAGCATATCAATGGCGCGTCTTGCTTCTATCTCTGCAGGTGAATCGCCCAATGGAATACGATCTAGTGCAACTGTAGCTGCATATACATTGTCAGCCGGGTTACTGTAATGACCCGCTGGCGTGTGAAATCTGGGTTGTGGTGGTGGCATGGCTTCAATATCTCTGCCGGCTCCTCCGGTTGGTACAACTGGTGACCCGGCTTGCGCTGGAGCCGGCGGGTTAGCCACCATCTGTCCTGTAGCTTGAACTGCAGGTGTTCCTCCAATCAACTGATCCTGCGGCGTCTGGAATAGATTAGCCGGGTTAATGTGACCACCACGGCCAATCAAACTTGTTGTCTCTGTTGCTGTTCTCTGGATCTATTTTCTAATGCTGTTGCCGCTTGCCGTAAAAACTCGTCCTGCTGATCCAACTGCCGCTGCAGCGCCGCTTGCTGATCAAAACGCCGTTGTAACGATGCCATCTGCTGCTCGTAAGCGATGCGAGCCGGGTCTGTCGCCCTGACTTGCGCTGCTGCCACTGCTGGGGTCACAGGATTTGCTGTTGCTGCTGGAGCACTTGGCAGGTCACTAAGGAATCGCGGTGGGGGCGGGTTAGGTAAAGCTGATGTTCCTTGACCCGTCGCCCTGTTCGCCAAAATCCAAATGTGTTTCTGTATGCTGCTGTAGTTTCTGACTCGGCACTAACTGACGCACGTTCTCCATCTACCCCGACCTGCTGTTGCTCCTGGATAACTGGTTCTCTGATCGCCAAACCCGGCGCCGCTTGACCCGGCTGGGTTACTACCGCCAAAGCTGTTGTTGGGACTGGTTCTGTGTTGATTGCTGGAGCGGTGTAGACCGCAGCCCGGCGCACCGGACCCGGTTCTGACTCGTACTCTTCCTCTTCTACCTCGTATCCATAGCGATCCTCAAACAATTCCAAGATTGATTCTGTATCATCATTGATCTGGCCACGTGGAGCCCAAGCCTGCTTTTCTGACCCGGCTCCCTGCGTGGCGTTTCCTGACTCGATCTCCGTCGTCCCAACTGATTCCTCTCCATCCGAGTGAACGGTGGTTCCTGCCTCAGATACAGAGTCAGAAAATTGCAGGGCGGGTTTCGATGTACCTATCATCCCCACGAAGACGTTGATCCGCCCGATCGGAACGACTGAGCCGGTCTCCAGTGAATCTGACTCCAGGCTCCACCCAAATCGTCCACGACGTGCTCTCCTTGTAGATTGATCATGACCCGGCCGATGGCCAGGTTCTGCATGCCTCGCAGAGCTTCTCCCGTGATGATAACGCTTTTTGACGCTTGCCCACGGTGGGCGCCAACTGTCGTGGTTTTGTCACGGCAGGTGTTACCGGGTGGTAACTTGAGATTGGAGGCAAGGCAGTCATAGCGTTCGGGAGATTGTTTAGCTCGCTAGGGAAAAAGGATGTATCCTGGTTCAGCCTCTCCATTGGAGATAAAGACCTACTTCCAGCCTGGTGTTTCTTTACTCTGATATCGACCTCGATTACCTGGCGGATAGCAACACCGGCGGGTTCCGAGTCTAGGTTACAAAGGTTCTCTCGCCGTAAAGCTTGTATGTCTCAAGTCTCTCTCTAAAGTTCGCCCTGTCCTAAGACCCAGGAGCCGGTTTATATAGATACCCGGGTCTCCTGGTCGGTTACAAGGTAAGGCCGGGTCACGCCCGAACTCGGAGTCCTAACCAAAGTCTAACTCATCTACCTTGGCCTCCAAGTCTCGCATACCGCCTCCGGGTCTTCTAGAACCTCCCTTGTTTAGACCGGGTTACCAACAAACTCTTTGGTCCACCAATGTAGCCCGGCCCAAGATGATCTGGTGGGCCTCGCCAGTCTTTCCTCCTGGCGGGTCGTAGTTTCACTGTCCTTGGGCCCACCGGGTTATCTTTCCCCCAACAAAGAGAAAAGGAGCAAACGCCTCTGCGAGCCAGCCAGCTCCTAAGATTATGCGGGGTCGTGAAGACACGATACCACCCCGTGGGGATGGCTTGACCCGAGTTCATGAAGCTGGTAAACCTATACTGTCTGAGGACTTGCTCCGCCTTGCAGAAGGACCCATGCACTCTTTGCACGAATCTATCTTGATGCTAGAGGAACTCCTTCTTAAAGACAAGAATCCGAGTTACCCGGTGTTCACGGTCAAGGTGCCAAAGGAGTCGGACTTCGTCCAGGAAGCCCCCGCGGATGTGTTCTTCATAGCCTACGAGGACATCTTCAACCTGTTTCACTCTAGACGGCTGGACTATAACTTGGTCCACCTATATGCGCTCAGTGTGGCGATGAAGATCAGGAGAGATAATACCCTGTACGTCGCGATAGTGGATCCTTACTACATGCGTGACAGCCAGCTGGTGGAAGGATCAAGGACACGGACCATGGCCACGGAGTACCTCCAGAGGCTCATGATTACCTACAAGATGAAGAACCACCTTCTTCTGCCTTTCTTTTTCGAGTAAGTACACATCCGCTCGCCACCGTCGTATCTTATGCCTTCTTGTAGATTTCTTCCATTGCCGATCTTTTGTCCAACATTCCGTTTCAATTGTGTTGAGCAGGGACAAGTACTGCGCACTCATCGTCCTATCCCCGAGGTGGTCCATTGCCACTTATTTTTGACTCGGGGAATACGAACATGAAGAGAGACTACACCAGAATAAAGAGTGTTCTCGATGAGGCTCTCGAGGGCTATGCCCAAAAGGGAGGCCACTTTGAAAAGTAGGATGAATCTGTCACGAAGGACAACACACACAAGTTCAGGCATGGGACCGGATTCCATTGCAAGCATCAAGCAACTGCCTGGCAGCGGGATTTCAGACTATCACCACCAGCTGCATGTCCACCAGGCGTCCCAAAAGCTGGTTGCCAAACAACATTTTCATATTTCACCAGCTGTCCAGCTTCAGCTGCTTCTCAGAATCTACCAGCTCCAGCTGCTTCTCGTTCAGCTGCAGCTCAAACAAACAGGGTCTAGATCTTACAGACAAGATAACCAAACAGAACAATTGCAATCCAAGAACGAAGCAACCTACTGGTACTTTTAAGAACATAGCCGAAGCTGAAGTGCGTCATTACAACACAGGTTTACACAGGAGATAATGCCATAGCGGCTACTATTATCAAGAAAGCGAGACAAGATAATGCCATAACAGCTTACTACTATCGAAGAAAGCAAGAGAAGACACACCCGAACAATGCGAAGGACATGGCAAAGTTTCTCGTACAATCGTTTGCACCAAATGTTGGATTAAGGTTTGATCTTATGCAATATCCAAATTAAGAACCGCGAGAGTTCTTGGATGGTAAGTGAGACAGAGTTCTTTCAGTAGGATGTCCCCTCCGGAGGCTGAACTAATTTCCGGTTGTGTGATGTCGCCATTTCTGTCTTAAGCTGTATCAAGACGTTCTCCATCGTGTACTCACGCGCCAGTTGGACAACGTGTTAAACTTCCTTTGATCGACCTGCATTTGCTCCAGATTAAGTTTGAAATACAAGGAGAACAAGTAACGAAATAATGCCCCCCGTTGGCATTGGCTGTCGATGAGGCCCAAGCTGTCCCTGCCGACGTACCGGAGTAGCCGGTTGGGTAGTACGAGATGCGCCACCACTGACCGGCCGCCTCGAATATGCAGGAACTGCCCCCGCGCCGGTGCCGAGCAACATGGTCTGCGAGTATCCTTTGAAGTTTGATCCTCAGGACGTGGCAGCCGCCGCCGGTGATCACCCTAGTGCTGATTGTGGACGCGGAGAGGGCGTCCTTTTTTGACATGATTGGTTGATAGGTGGCTACTCCATCGATGAACTAGTTGCGTTGCGTGTGCCACGCTCGCCGGGCACCGGCGACGCCGAGCACGCCGCCCTGGCGCGGTGGAGGACATGCTCAAGAGGGGGCGCTCTACGACTTCCATGTCATGCGCAGGGGGCAAGATGGTGCCCTTCGCTAGTTCGCTGGATGGAGCACACTTTACCTTGAACTGTCGCGTGCACCCAAGCCATCCCCGTCCTCAAGTCCTTCTTCGTCGGCTCTCAAGGACGGCCCTGGCTTCCTCACCGTGTTTTTCACCAATGAACGCGGTGGCGCACTGACGCCATGGACGGCTCGGTGGTCACCACTCACCAGGGTCATTGACCACCTAGTGTACCTCGTCTTCAACTCAGACTCCAGGGACAAGATTCCCGGAGCCGTGTCGTTTCGTGAGGCGGAATACACGCACGCCACGCGGCGACGATGACAGCGGCCTAGGCCGGTGTTGTTGCCGTTCTCGCCTTCTCGGCGTAGTCTGGAGCCGCGGCGTTCTCGGGGGCGGAAGACACGCACCCTACAGCGGGGACAACGAGATGGCGTCCGAGGTGCGGTGCACTGCGTCGTGCGGACCAGACTGGACATGGCCGCCACGAAGACGCTGTGCATGACGAGACGCCGCAATTGGCACTGCGCCTTCCTGGCGTCAGGAACGGTTTGCATGCGGCTGCTATTTTCTTTATACTCCACGCGGCTTTTAATAAACCACGAACATCCGAGGCACGGTTCCGGCTGAGGCACAAACAGCCACGGCGTGCCGGCCACCTGCCGCGTCGACGACGCCTACGTGTACTTGCCTACTTGGACGCCCTATCCCGCTATCCGTCTCAGCCCTACGTCTGAGCAGTCCCTGTGCAGGAGCTTCTCCCTGGCCACGGCCACCTCTGGTTCAGTAGAGAAGAACCGTCCTAGCGATGTTAGCTGAAACTGACAGAAAAGTTCAGACTTTCAGGTTTCAGAGGACGGCGACGATCGGCAACAGCCCCTGGTTCCCATGAGCGCGTGCGGGCTCGGAACTGGGCGTGATGGGTGGGTGCAGGGACGTGTGCTTTCTTTTTGTGTGTGCGTGCTAGCAGACTGCAAGGGAGAGCGAGCAGAAACACAGCAACTTGGCGCGTACGGACATGGCGGACGGGCGCCGGCACGGCGACGCACACGGGTAAACCGAGACGGAAACGAGTGGCGGAGATGTCCACGAGGACGGAGCGCTGACCTTGAGGTTCTTGGCGAGGCGGATCAAGATGGAGACGACGACGGCGTGCGGTAGACGTCGAAGATGGCGACCTTGGCGCTCCCGCGGACAGACGCGGTCGACGTCGTGGACGGTGACCTGGTCAGCTCCAGTTCCGGTTCTCCGCGTATTATCGAAGAGGAAGTCTTGGCGGTGCTCTAGGCGCGAGGGACGGAGGTGAGGTGGAGGGATTAAAGCGGGGCGGCGAGCTCGCGCTCTCGTCGGCCATGGTGTGAGGCAAGAAATATGTGTGTGAGAGAGAGGAATCTTGGGTTGTGCCACTGCACCGAGGGCCAGCCAGCCATGCAGCCATGCAGCCTTGTCCGGATGGTGTCCGGCAGCACCGAGAGAGCCCAAAGCACACAAAGCTTGGGGGGTGATGGTGTAGCTGTTTTTTTGTGACCCGCGCTCCAAAGAGATGGTTTGGGATCCATTGAGAGTGTCGGTGGAGATGCTCTAACTCCAACACATCCGATCCCATTTAGATAAGAGTAACTGGCCTTCTTCTCTGTCTTTTTTGCTAATTCACCGGCATGTTCTTTATTTGAGGAATCACTATCACGATTTAGCAAACTATGTAGATATACTAGGGAAATAAGCGCGGCTATGCCGCGCGTGTGTAGCGTATGAAATTTAAATTTGGTAACTTGCACATTTAAAAATTGTGTAGGTTTGAAAAGTAGTGAAATTCGAGAAAGTTTGCGCTTAAAAATTGCTTAGTTTTGGAAAATTGTTCAAGTTGGGGTGTTTTAAGATTCAAATTATTTTTACACTTGTAGAATGAGTAGGTTTTGAAGACATTTACAGTTTTGGAATATGTAAATTTGAAAGTTGATTATATGGCACAAATAACCAGCATCTATTTTTGTGAGGGTGCATATGAATTTCATACTTAGAGGAAGTTAATTTTAATTAGCTTGAAATGTTCGCCGATTTGAAATGTATAATTTGAGTCTAAAATTACTGGAAATGTATTGTCTGAGGATTTATTAATTTGAACTGCACATAATTAGAGGAAGTGCATTTGGTTTTTCTCCAAGTTTTCACCAATTCGAAATATTCAAACATGTTTGTTTTTTGGACAGAAATTATGTTTGTATTTTCCCATAAGTAGTTGACGTTCATTTTTCGGAGCATGTTGATATATTGTGGAGCCTCTATTTTTTTTAACATTTTGGGACGTTCAAATATGTTTCTATATTTCATTAACATTTAATTTAAGTATGCAATGAGTGGAAATTTGCATTTATTGAATTGAATTCCATATTTAGGGAAATTTTATTTAGATTATACCAAAATGTTTACGAAATCGGAATGTTAAATTTAAGTCCATTATTAGAGGGAATGCATTATATGAGCATTTAGTAAATACAACTTTGCATAATTAGAGGTTGTGCATTTGTTTTTTTTCCAAATATTCGCCATTTGAAAAATGTTCGAATATGTTTGTTTTTTTCATGTAAATAGTTAGCAAATTTTTTTTTGTGGGCATGTTGATATATTTTTGAGTATCTATAATTGTTAAGCAAGGTGGGATGTTAACAAATTTTTTTTTGGTTGTTTGTAGTTTAAGTCCATAATAAATGCGGAAGTATACTTATTCAATTGAATTTTATAGTTGTTATTTATTTTTAAATTGAAGTCCATACAATTGTCCATGTAGTTGGAATGAGTGTTGTTTTTACTAATTTTTTTTTGGTGAAATAAAATGTTTGCATATGTTTGTGGTTTGTCATAATTAGCTAGAATTTTTTTTTTGTGATTATTTTCGGTTGTTGTTTATAATTTTTTTGTAGAAAATTTTGAATTATGTGAATTTGTGGAACTTTTTTCCCAATTTGTATAAATTAGGGGGTCCCATCTGTCAGTTTTTTTAATTCCTATGAAAAGATTAAAATGCTGACAGGCCGGCCCCGCTGTGACGTAGTGGTGACGTCAGCAGGGGCCAGGCCTGCCACGGCGACGACGGCGAGGAGCACGGCCGTGGCGCAGCAGCGCGAGCCAGCACACGAAAATGGGCGCATCGGACGCGCCTTGGCGCGGGCGACCTGTAGGTGGCGGCGCCGCCGCGGTTTGGCCACGGCGGGCGCGATTCCACCGCGCAGGCGGCGTCCCGGCAAGCGAAGCTCGGCGAGGAAGGAGAGGAGGGGACGGCGAAGCTGCCCGTGCCCGTCGATCTGAGCAGGGAGGTCCGAAACGACGGCGTGCGGCATCGGCGGCGCCGGCGACTTTTCGCCGCGCGCGAGAGAGGAGAGGAAGGGGAAGGTCTGCGGACACTTTTGCACGCACGCCCCTGGCATTGTGAGAATTTGCGAGTTGGACCTTTGCGGGGGGTTTTCTGCAAAGTGGTGGGGGTTTTCTGCGAAAGCGTGCGCCAGAATTTGTGCGAGAGCGACGTGGCACGCTCTGATTGGAAGAAAGTCCGCTGCTACAGTAATACTGTAGCAGCTACAGTGTTCCACGGGATCTGTTGCGTTCTGAACCGTGGGGTGGCACGATCGAACGGCCAGGGTTCATCGGGTGACGTGGATAGCGAAACGGGATGCGAATCTGTTGTACTTTCATATATAGTAGGATTTTCTGGAATTATTAAGATATTGTTGACCCATGTCACTAGTAACATTGACGTTTCTTTTAATTAAGTATGTATCCTATAGTCATCCATCTCAATAGGAGTTACAAGAGATGGTAGTTCTATATTCTTCCAGATGGACATGTTGAGGCAGGGGGTTCTATATGTGCCTGTGTACTTCTCTTGGCTCTGTGGCATAAACAAGAGATAGTAGGAGAAATAGAGGTAGAGGTAGAACATATGGTCCACTAATCGAGAGACACCATCGGGCTAATGTAATCATTAGGCTTATTGACACATCTGATGCATATCGGAGGCGGATAATTTCTCGCTCGACGAAACCCAAACAGATGATATTCCGCAAATATCCGATCAGGAAAACGCCCATCTCACAGCTCCTTACTCACTTGAGGAGGTGAAAAAGGCGGTATTCCAAATGGAACACAACAAAGCACCGGGTCCGGATGGTTTTCCTGCTGAGTTTTATCAAAAAAGTTGGGACGTAATCCAATCGGACTTGCTCGAGATGTTTTATGCTTTGCATGTTGGACAACTCGAGCTATTTCGCCTAAATTTTGGTGAGATAATTTTTTTGCCAAAGGTTAATGGAGCAGAAAGGATTCAGCAATATAGACCTATCTGTCTTCTAAACATTAGCTTCAAAATTTTCACTAAAACCACTACAATTAGGCTTAATTCGGTGGCTGATCATGTTGTGAGGCCCACTCAAACGGCTTTTATGCAAGGTCGCAATATCCTTGATGGGATTGTGATACTGCATGAAACTGTTCATGAGTTGCATCGGAAAAACTTAAATGGAGTCATTCTAAAAATAGACTTCGAAAAGGCTTATGACAAAGTCAAATGGTCTTTCCTACAACAAACACTCAGAATGAAAGGTTTTTTCAGATGAGTGGCGCGCAATGATACATAATTTCGTTTTCAGAGGAAGTGTCGCCATCAAAGTGAATGACGATGTTGGTAGATACTTCCAAACGAAAAATGGATTACGACAGGGCGATCCTCTATCACCTATATTATTTAATATAGTTGCTGATATGTTAGCCATAATCATTGAGCGTGCAAAATTGGATGGGCAAATTGTTGGAGTGGTTCCGCACCTAGTGGATGGCGGATTATCCACTCTCCAATATGCTGACGATACAATTCTTTTTATGGAACATGACATGGAAAAAGCAAGAAACCTGAAATTAATATTATCAGCATTCGAGCAACTTTCCGGTCTAAAAATTAACTTCCATAAAAGTGAAGTGTTTTGTTTTGGCGATGCTCTGGACGAGGCTGACCAATACACTGAGTTATTTGGCTGTGGGATCGGCCAGTTTCCAATTAGTTATCTTGGCATCCCAATTCACTTTAGGAGGCTAACGATAGCTCAATGGAAGCATGTCGAGGAAAGACTACAAAAATGGTTGAGTAGTTGGAAAAGAAAATTATTATCCCTGGGTGGCAGGTTGGTTCTCATAAATTCAGTCCTAACTAATATGGTGTTATATATGATATCCTTCTTCCAATTACCAATGGGAATCTTGCATCGATTGGATTACTTTCGATCTAGATTCTTTTGGTAAGGGGATAATGAAAAAAAGAAATATCGGCTGGCAAAATGGGATGTAGTGTGCCGCCCTAAGGACCATGGCGGTCTCGGGATTCATGACCTCAAGGTCAAGAATAAAGCCCTCCTCGGTAAATGGCTGTTTAAGATTCTCACCGAAGATGGGGTGTGGCAAACTCTTATTAGGAGGAAATACATAGGCTCAAGTGCACTATCACAGGTTTAATAGAAACCAGGTGATTCACATTTTTGGGCTGGCCTAATGGCGACGAAGAAATTCTTCTTCCCATACGGTTCTTTCTCCATTAAGAATGGGTCGGAGATAAGGTTCTGGAAAGATAGGTGACTGAGAACTAGCTCACTCCGCGAACAATATCCAGCTTTATATAATATAGTCCTCGGACGTCACAAGAGTGATACACTTGCTCAAGTGTTGGTAGATAATACTCCAACAGTGACATTCAGAAGAGATCTTATTGGTCCCAGGATGGTAGCTTGGCACGAGCTGCTACAGCGCCTAGCTTCTGTCAATTTGACACAAGGATCTGATGAGTTTCGGTGGAATTTACACAATAATGGTAAATTCTCTGTGGACTCTATGTATACAACACTAATCCAACCAGAAGTGCTGGTTGATAACAATAAGAAAATCTGGAAGATGAAGATTCCACTAAAAAACAAAGTTTTTGCGTGGTATCTTCGTCGAGGAGTTATTCTTACCAAAGACAACCTTGCAAAACGCAATTGGCATGGAAGTAAACAGTGTGTCTTCTGTCATGAAGACGAGACGATCAAACACTTATTCTTCGAGTGCAAGTTTGCTAGTTCTATATGGTCCGTCATCCAGATAGGTTCTACTATTTACCCACCCAAAAGCATTGCCAATATTTTTGGCAATTGGCTGAATGGGGTGGATAATAGGTTTAAACAACTTATTAGGGTGGGAGCGCTTGCCGTAATATGGTCGCTTTGGCTATGTAGAAATGACAAGATTTTTAATCATAAAAATTGTTCTCTTATGCAGGTTATCTATAGGACTACTGCTACTCTCCGTTCGTGGTCTCAGTTGCAACGTGTGGGGCATCGAGACCTGTTTAAGGAGGTGTGTATCAGACTGGAGGATACGGCGAGAGACTTTTTATCCCAACATGGATGACAGCATAATTTGCGGATTGACCCTCCACCACCATAGGCGTTCTTACAATTTCTCATTATGATATGTAATTCGCCTTTTTATGTTTCGAACTACAGACTCGTTTCGGCTGTGTGCATCTTGGTTATGCAGAGGCTGGATGTAATACTTAAACCTTTTAAGTAATAAAGCTCTCTTTATCTAAAAAAAAAGAAGTTGACAATGTACAAAGCAGAAACATCTGGTATGCAACTCAAATCCATGCATTTTGGAGATGTAAGAAACAGGGAGTTTAGAAATTATTGTGGCCATCCTACTGTGAGATGCCACCTCGAGACGTACAAAGAAAAACATCCCAAGGTCATTGGTCAACTAACGCTAATCTAAGTACAAGATTCATAATGGTTCTTGGAATTGGAGCTGAGCAAGGAAGAAGCTGAATATTCAGTTCTCTAGCACACAGAAACAACACGGTGATTCTCCATGGAAAATTTGGGGGAGAGAGCAGAGCGAGTGGACAGACAATGCTGACACTACTAGGCTTTTGCCAGAAAAGTCAAACCTAGACACTGTCACTCCTGTAATTGAAAAAATTGTATGGCCTGCTAGAGTAACACACGGCATGTCCTATAAAGATCACCTGCTAATCTCTCAGCTTTGGACATATCACTATGGTCCAAATTCAGAATCCGACGGTGCCCAGGGTTGGAGCTGCTGCTCCATGGTGCTGAAACTGGGTTCTCTACAAATTAATGGAATACACACATTAGAAACCTAAAATAATAGATCATACATCGTCTTAAAAATCGAGTAACCAAGCAAAAAAGATAAACACATAGCAAAAAGATAATGTACCTCAAGCTGTTCAGCTAACCTAGCACATGAGTCGATGTCATGTGTTCAGAGTTTCTGATCCATCCATTTCCATCCGACTCCCCTTCCTACAAGCAAGCGAATCACAATACATCAGTGAAAAAACAAGGAGAATTTGAATTACTACGTCAAATATCAGATGGTTTACCCATATTCTTTTAGTGCAATTATTGCTTGTTTCAAATAATTAAAAACCACCAGATCAAAACGTCAATATCAGCACCAAGAATTATGAGTCGAAGAGTCGAACGGAGTCGCTAGGGTACCGAAACTCATCGACTAGTCGTGCGATTAGTCATGACTCGTCGAGGGTTTTGGTTGGAACACAAGTACCGACTCATAGACTAGTCGAATGGCTATTAATCCTTGACAAGCACATAATTATAGTTAGCATTTTGGCAATGGCCGGGTTACAAATAAATAGTTATATACTTATATTCATGTTCGCTCTTTAATGCAGCCCAACAATAATAACAAACTAGATTACCTAAGTTACAAAGAAACAAACGACCCAATTTATTCTTACTAGCTAAATGCCCGTGCGTTGCAACGGGACAAAAAGATGATATTCATTATCTTTACATTTCTCAAACTGTGTGTATGTTTCTTATTTTCGAATAGCAATTTAACCATAGACCTTTCGCTGTTCACTCATCCCACTACCCCACCGGTGGAGTAACATTGTTCCTCGTCCTGGGTCATGCAATCTACCGCGGGCAGCGTGAATGTAAAGTTTTGCGCGATGTTCATGACAAATTCGGGTATGGTGCCACTGCTCCCCATAGGCTTCCAGAGCGACGATGTCGCCTTTCTTCCCCCGCTAGGGTCGTCTTCTTCGCCTTTCCAACCCCTACCACCGTATGTATGACACCCAACAGCAGCGAGCTAGCCATCATTTGCCATGTACTAAGTTGGCTAGCTAGCCCTTTCAAAAAAAAAGTTGGCTAGCTAGCTTATGGATGATTGTGCTCTCGTGCGTACATTTGTTTTACCTCGCTGATGACGCTAGTGCTTAAAAGATTTAGAGATTTTATTTTGCACTATAAAAGAGCTGTCAAAGGACAGATGCATGCCGCGCTGCTACGAGATCTCTAATAAAATCAACTCATCTTAAGCTGGTTAGGCGTTGTTTTTGTGATCCATGACATCCTAGCATTATCTCACCACACGTCCTAGTTTTTCGTCCGATCTAGGTTGCTCTGGTTGCTAGATTTGGGTGCACTGTGTACCTTTTTTTTTTTAGCAGACATTGACTACCTAGTTTTTTTTTTTTGAGGGTTACACTGACTACCTAGCTAATCCAAATCAAGGCAATACGTGGTAATTTCATAACTGTTGCCTACGTGGGCTGGTGGAGTTAATTTCGTAACTGTTGCCTACGTGGGCTGGTGGAGTTGCTTAGTAATGGGCCTTTTGAGTTTTCTTTCTTAATCTGATTGACATACATCGATCGAAACAGACATCGATTAGGATTTCAACTCGATCTTGAACCCAGTCCGATTTCAGCGATCTGGTATGGGAGTACGTGTTCCGGCCGAATTAGGCTTTTGACGTACCGCCGCCGACCATCACCTTTAACGATATTATATAGTAGAGAAATATACCTAGTTGATCCTTAATGGCTTAATCACATGAACAAAATTACATCAACCTCGTTCGAGAAGTAGAATGAATCGTGGCAAAACAAACTAATTTGAAATTGTTTCTAGGGTAATGTAGATAGCTGGGTATTACCTGCGGTATAGAAATTTGTGTAGGGATAAATGGTGTTATGACAAATGTAATCTCCTTTAATAACATGTCTAATCTGCACCGAGTCAAGTTGGAGCATGAAGTTGCTAGTTTCCGTAGATAGAACTATCTCATTTGTATCCTCATCATACCCCACAATATATACCCTCTTGTCATAATTTGACATTCTGCGTGGAAAGAGCCCCTTCAATGGAATGAGTTTCTGCAGCAACACCCATCCGACAACCCCATCACAGTTCGATTTCCTGTCCCATAGTTGGATGGTCAGCTTCGACAAACATGCGAGGCCAGGTCCATTATCCTCTGTCCGGAAGAGCCGAATACAAGAATAGTATTCCATATCCGGCTTCTCGATGACACCAAGGCTCTGCGTTTCAAGATCAAACGCAAGGACATCACCTTGACCAAGCAACCAGCAAAGTGCACTCCCAATAAGTACACTGGGCTTTGTATAACAAATCGTATCTCTAGTCGCCGTCGAGGAAATATCTCCCCAGACACCAGAAGCTGATTCGTAGAGGCAGGCGAATGCTCGCGCGTACTGGACGACCAAGATGAGGACCAATTTGAACGGGCTCGAGAAGCAATCGCCGTGCACATGCCCATCCGCATTGTCAGCGCAGATCACCGCGGCATGCCAGCGATTCCATTCGTCGGTGTACATCCCCGGTGGAAAATTGACACGGTGCTGTTGGCCGGTGAGGGGATCCCACACGACGGCCTCCCGGCGTGACACTTCGAGTAGTACGGCGAGGCCATGGCGGCAGCCCATGAAGCGCCACTCCTCGTGGTGGGCGTTGTGGCTCTGTGGCACGGAGAAGCGGCCGGCAGGGATGCGGTCGGGCGAGGACGGGAGTGAAGACGGGTACTGCATGGACATGCCCCGCGAAGAAGCCGAGCAACGGCGGTTTCTGGTGGTGTTTGCGGAAGCGGCTGAGAAACCGTGGGTCGGAGAGGATGTTGCGCCAGCGCGTGCAGACGAGGGAGGCGCGCGGGAGGGACGACGGGTTCGGAGGGAGGCGGAGGAGGATCTCCTGGAGGAGGTCGTCGTCATCCAACGGGGTCTTGGGCTTGGGCGCCGGCGAGGAACGGTGGCTGCTAATCTCAGCTTGGGCTGGACTGCGCCCCATGATGATCCTGAGCCAAGATGGACTTCGCACCATGATGAGATGTGCTACCGTTCCTAGAAGCGAAGACAAGAAGAGAATCGTCAAGATACGTGCACTAAAAATTGGAATTAGGGAATCAATAGAAAGTAGCGGCGCTCACTGTTTCTTCCAGCACCGGGCCGGACCCCCGCCGTCGGTCGCCGGGAGGATCTAGGGCGAAGTAGTTCGGCGGAGACCGCAGCGGAGCCGAACGTCGGAGGAGTCGAGGCGGAGGGCGGGCGGGAGGGAACGCTGTGCTGGGTGATGTCAACGGGACGGGCTTTTCTTCTCCATATTGCTTCTCTTTTGATGGGTACCAGGCTTAAAACAAATATTTGACGCTTCAGAGCACCTAGCAGGCACGCCATCACACTGCAAACAAAAGTAGCAATATTACATTAAGAAAAAAATATCAAAGCCAAGCTGTGCTGCCCGCCAAGCCTGGCGTTTGACCCGGCAGCCACACAGCCTTGCTGACAGATTGCTGAAAGAAATAGGCTATCTCAGACTCAGAGGCAACATTTTGGAAAGGCTCTTCAGAACTGATGCTGTGACGTGGTTCATGGTAGGGGCGATAGCTCCATTGCCATCTCTCGGTCATCTTTCTTGCAAGCTATCTTAGCTGCCTGCAGTTGCAGGGTGTAGTGAACTGTGAAACCATCGAGGCAAGGTGCTGTTATCTAGTGCCATGCAAGTTCAGAACTGCATGGGCTTTGAAGAAGCTGAGGCGTGGGCCTGAAGTTCGCATTCATTTTGTCTCACGGCCCTACCATTCTCGAATGCGACAACGCGGTTGTTTTTGTTGGTGTCATCACACGTTCCAATGCTGTTGTTGTTAAATGAGTTAAATGCACCTACAGTCCATGTACTTGTCCACGTGGTTCGATTTAGTCCTCGTACTTGGATTTTGCAGAATCGTTGCACTGATGTTGCTGAATTGACTCGATTTAGTCCGATCGTGCTTTGCCTAGCAAATCGCTGCACACGTGGACAGCCATGTGGACACAGTCCCACCTGTCGGAGAGCAGCTGGCACCTAATTTTGCATATTGGTCCTTCCGCACATGTTCTGATCAAACATAAGGCCACTTCTCGTGCTATTTGCGATAACCCCCTCATGTCATATATAGCTGCATTTGTTGTCCGAAATAAATCAAAGCTCTTCCATTCCCCAATCCAAGCAGGAGCCCTAACCCCAGTTCGTGCCTGCCGCCGCTCCAAATCCCACTCTCTCCATTCCATCGCTGCTGAAGTTGAAGCGCCATGGGTAGCGGCTCTCGCTGCTCAAGCTCGAGTTCAAAGTGGTACCGCGTTCCCACCAGGGAGCTCCCCATCGTCGATTGCAATCGTTGCAAGCATGTCCCGGTGGAGATTTACACCACAATGACCAACGTCAACGGCAATCAGGGGAGGGAGTTCTTCAAGTGTCCTAATTACCAGGTCAGAATTGTGTTGTGGTTAGTTGATGCAACTGCAATCTGGAAACATCTCTGATTTTCTGTTTTCTTCTGTGATTTAGAGAGCTGGTTTCAATTGCGATTTCTGGAAATGGTCTGATGTGTATGAAGATTATCTAGTGGAACACGACATATTGCCTCCTCTGAATCAGGATTTGAAGTTTAAGCAACAATGTAAATTGAATTTTGCACAAGAGAGGATGAAGTTGAAGGAGAGACAAGTCACTGGAACACAAAGGTTTCAAGAAAATCCAGATGAAGGCCAGATTTCAATGCTACTGGTAGCTCTGTTAGATGTGGGGGAAGGACATTGTAGTGTTGCTTAAATTAGTTTGTGTTGTTTTAGTGCTACTGTTGTTGGTTGTAGTCATTAGCCTATGTGTGGGCATTAATGGAAATGAGCTGTGCGTTTGAAATGTACAAAGTATAACTTGAACCTGTGATGTTGTTAATGAAATATGTGTTCTATTTTGAACCAGTTGAAAGATCCCTAATTTTGAGGTCTTTTGGTTGCAACACTCGAATTGTCGACTAGTTGTCGACAAGTCGACGACTAGTCGTCTAGTTGTCGTCGACTAGTACTCGACGACTACTAGTCGTCAAGTAGTACTCGACGACTACTAGTCGACGAGTAATCGTCAACGACTAGTCTCAGACATGTCGACAATTCACACTGGAATCAAATCAAACAAATAATTGGTACTGAAACTGGAGCATATAATTGCAGAACTGAAACTGGAGCATAATAGTGCACTGCTAGAACATGTCTGTTTTACTCCCAGGACACAAACTGGAGCTAAAGTACTCTAACATGAAAATAGCATTAGTTTTACAACCCAGAACACAAATAAGACATGTACCACCAAAATAACATCAGTTTTCATAGCTTAATCGTTGCTTCAGTTGGATGGACCTCTCAGTTCATCAAACATGCAGACTTTCTTCTTCTTTGCTGGTGCCTTGTTCCTAGCTTCATCTGCTTGAGCCCTCTTCTCTGCCAGGGCAAGCTTCTTAGCTTCAGTTTGCTGAGCTTTCTTCTGAGCAAGTTCAATCCTCTTTGCCTCTTGTGCATGCTTCCTAGCTTCATCAGCCTGGGCCCTCTTTTCTGCCAAGGCAACCTTTCTAGCTTCAGCTTCTACAGCCCTCTTTTCTGCTAAGGCAACCTTTCTAGCTTCAGCTTCTTGTGCTTTCTTCTCTGCCAATGCTTGCTTTCTAGCCGCAGCTTCCTGGGCTTTCTTCTCTGCAATTTGGAGCTTCATTAGTTCATTAGCTTCCTTCTTTTCTGCTGCCTCTTTCCTCTTAGCAATCCTAGCAGCTTCAGCAACTTGTGCTTGTGAAGGTGGCATTGGCCTTTGAGATGTGACTTGGCTTGCAATGAACTCACACTCTGGGAGTGGAGGCTGAGTTTGCGCAGTTTGTGACTGCTGAGACTGGTTTCTCTGCATAAATAGTTAGATATCACAGTTAAATCCAGAATGTCAGTCAGACAGTTTGTGTGTTTAGTTAGCAAATAGTACCTCTTCAATCAAACTTGCAATCATACTATTGGCTGGCATTCTGGTAGGCTCGAACACATTCTTATCCTAGCCAGAATTCAATAAATATGTCAATCACACAATCTTCAAGTAAGAATGAGGAAAAAGCTTGACAGTTAAAAATTACCTGTGTCACCACTGGATCATCATCAATATCAATAACTGTGGCTGCAGTTGGTGTAGCTTGAGCACCTATTCTTGTGCCTTCTTTCAGCTTTGGGTCAATGCCATTCTTGTAGTAATAGCAGCCACCCCTGTTGTGGTTCCTGCCTCCACAATGACTGCAATGCATTATCCTTCCATGTCTGGACATCTTCTTCTCACCATTGGGTCCTTCTAGCTCCTCAGGGAAGATACAGTCATTTGGGTCCATTCCTATAGCTGTTAGCAGAATTCCACTAAATTTTGTTTTCAGATGAGCACCATCTAAACAAATCACTGGCCTACACCCTGCTAAGAAACCTCTTTTGCTTGCATCAAATGAGAAGTAGCAGCTACTAAATCTTCCACTGTCATCAACATTAAGGAAAAAGGAGCTGCCAGGATTACTTCTCCTCAACTCAGCTCCATAGTCCCAGAGCATGTTGTACTGTTCAATTTCATCACCATAAATCTTCTTCATTGCTGCTCTTTTTGCTCTGCCAAGCTGAGATCTAGATGGTTTCATGTTCCATTCTTTTTGTACAATCCTAGAAAAATTGCTCAATTTCATCTTGTCATCAGCTCTGAATGCTTCAATGTACTTGTTGCAGAGAAAAGTAGAAGTGAAGGCTTTCACTTTCCACTTCTTTGAGCATGTATGCTCTCCTGTGAATTTTTTCACTAGTATGCACTTGGATCTGCAGTCATATGAAGCCCAAAGAGACCATGAACATTTCTTGGGTGGTTTACATCCTTCACAAATAGCATGAATTCTTGTCTTGTCATTTTTGGGCATGCTAATTAACCTTCTATTCTTGCAGCTGTACTCCTTGATGGCAGCCCTGAGAATTTCAACACTACCAAAAGTTTGTCCAATTCTGAAAGTGGGGTCTGTCATGTCTTCTTCACCAAATGCATGGAAATTGTAGTCCACATCTTCATCATCTGAATCAGGTGCTTTGAACTGCTTCTCCTGATCTGAATCTTCTGCCAATTGCTTGCCCTTCTCCTTCATATCCTTTTCCACAAAGTTACATGTCTTCTTGCATTCTTCCATCAGCTGGTCCTCTAGCAAATCATCATCATCTTCAGAGATGTCGTAATCACTGTCAACTATCTCTGGGACATAATTTTCATCTTCAATATCTGATTCAGCACCACTACTGTCATCACCAACTTCAATTGGGCGTGTGGCTCTGCTTGACCTTCTGACTGGACCACCTTCAACTGCAATTGGGACATTGTAAACCTTGTGTGGACTGTGGTACACTGGTGGAAGCTCTGCAGCTGCATATGCAGCTACATCATCAAGATAGAATGCACCCATAGTCTGATCATGGTCAATATACACCACCAAGAACTTGTTCCCAGTTAAAACTCTGCCTGCAATATCTGCAATGTCATCCTCCAGCCAGATTAACCGAAGAGCACCACTGTCACCTACCATCTTACCGGGCAAACACCAGTACAACTGAACCCTGCCAGCAGCTTCATACCCAAGATCTTCAACAATGTCATTTAGCATAGCAAGTGACAGAGATTCAACATCACAATTGTCGAACCAAGCAGCTTTTCCATCCACATATGTCTGATTCGCTCCATTCCCAACAAAAAATCCCCCATGGTGCAGCATAATAGTGAATATACTGCTATCTTCACCTAAATCAAACAAGCATAAACCCTAAATTAATCGGTGCCAAAAACCCTAACTTTATTTGTTCATAACCAACCAACTGAACTCAGAAACACATAACTACACGAATCTAGTGAGCAAAACCATCAAAAGGCTGATTTTTTTCGAAACTAAACAGCTGCGGACAGTTCGAGGTGAGGCTTACCGAAATACGGTGGCGGCTCCCCTTCAGCGCGCCGGATGGGCGCCATTGCCGCGATCAACGCGGCCGCCGCCGGTGTCGCGAGGACGGCCTCCTCCCTCCTCGCCGGCGTCGCTCCTCGTCCTCGTCACCACCGTCGCCGATCGCCGGTGTCTGCGTCGAGCTCTCCGTCTCCCTTTTCCCCCCAAAAAAAACAGAGCGGCGCAACCAACCAACTGGGAGCCCAGGAGGCCAGGACGCAACTACATAGAGACAGGTGCGGAAGGGCCGAATTGCAAACGGACACGCTGGCAGATGCGGGATGGCCGATTTGCAAAATTCCGGACACGCTGGCCTCCTGCGCGTTGCCCCGTTGTCCACGTCACCTCAATTTCGTGCGCTGCTCTCGTTTAGGACTAAATCGAGTCAATTTAGCAACATCAGTGCAACGATTCTGCAAAATACAAGTTCGAGGACTAAATCGAGCCACGTGGACAAGTACAGGACCGTAGGTGCATTTAACTCTTGTTAAATCATCTAAATGGTTTTGAAGCTCATAACCAGAGTGCAATAGAGTTGCCCATGAGCGCTTCTTTATCCAGACTTCAGCGATTTAGGGCAACTCCAACTCTGTCCCCCAAATATTGTCCGCTTGGAAGGGAGCCGAACATGTCCCATGGAAGTTCCCTCTGTGTACCCAATGGCGTCCTCCAAACAGACATGGACTGACCAACGTCGAAATCATCGACTAGTGAGGGTGTTGCTCGTGAGCTCGACCAATCGCATCCTCCGACGTGGGTCCAGGCGTCCAACACCGCACCATGTGACTTGAGTTGTCGGAGCACGACACATCCAGAGGGATGGGGGTCGCTAGAGTGGGGTTGAAACACAGTGCTCCTCATATGGCGACTACGCCTTCCCAGATTCTGACCACCGCCCCGTCGACGGCAAGACCTCAGGCCAGAGTGCATGTGCATGCATGTGGTGTGGCCGGGCTCTGACGAGTGTTGCTACTACGGGATGAGCCGAAACAGCCACCGTGGTGCACGGCCTAACCAGAATGTTGTGCGGATCTCGTCAGGACACGCACTGGCGTCAGGTATTCTAGGCGATGGCGGCGTGGTGGTAGTCGCGGCGACCGGTCGCGTACTTTCAGGCAACAGCTACATGGTGGTGAAGGAAAGGAGAGAAAAAAGGAGGGGTGGGTGGGAGGCCATAAGAGACAGAATATGTGTGACTGGCACTAGGCCATGCCAGATGGTGGAACCGACAGAGTGGACAACGGACAATGTCCATTTGGCACGATTTGGGGCCAAACAAATTATCTGCGGACAAATTTAACTGTTTGAGGATGTTGTTGGGCCTTGTTGTTTTGGTCCAGTCGAACCAGCGGATAGAATCAGACAGTTTTAGGCGACCAGGGAGGTTGGCCCGTGGCAGCATTGAATGTCGGTGGGCAAAGGGGGAACACACGGAGGTGGTAGCCGGGCAAAAACGAGCTGCCGGGATCAACGGGATATGCTTGTCTAGTCTCCTACATGGGACCATTTGTACACGTCACGTATATTTCACAACGCAATAATTTGTGCTCATGTTCATCTACAGTACCATGGTTTATTTACAAGTGTCGGTCGTGATTGCCACCGGATGAATTTTAGTGTCAGTATGGAATTTACCACAAAGCATGTCTATATGCATGTCTACAAGTGTCGGTCGTGACTGCAATTCTGGAAAAGAACCCCATAAAACTACAAATGTAGATATACTAATACGAGGAGATCATGTGTCTGTGAAATGTAAGGGTTATCAAACAATCACACCAATAACGAAAATAACAACATGTATCAATGGATGCATATCAAATCACAGTTAGAAAAGTGAAGTCATAAAAAATGACCTTTACTCGCTTTGCGCTGCACTTGTGGGCTATCATGTTATACGTTGCATGTAAATGGTGTAGCATGCACACAATGTACAGCACAACCCGGTGGCTAAAAACGGAGCATGATTCTTCTATGTGTTGATTGAGCATGACAACTTGACAATCACCATACACACTTGCCGTTGATAGGTAGCTTGAAGCTGAGAAGATTTTCAGTACAATGGTTGTGTGTGAGGGGTATTTGCCCCCCCCCCCCCCCCCACACCGCCCCCCCAACACACCACCACCACCAAATTTGTCGTATAATTATCCTCGTAGCTCGTTTTATTTGCTAGCCTGCTACCCCGGGGTGCCAAAATATAAGCATGTGTTTAAGCATGATGATGACTCCAAATTTGTCTTAGAATTATCCTCGTGAGCAATCATGCTGGTTATTGCATGGAAATGGTAGAGCAAGTCCTGAGCGTGAACCACTACCAATCCTAAAACAGGAGCAAATCGTGTCGCATCGCACCACACACAAACAAAACAGCGTTGCTTCAACAAGTTTCAGTTGATCTTCTAGACTGACAGCTAGCTTCATACCATAAATTTTCACTTGTGAGATGGAGAGAGATATTACTCCCTGGGTGGCGCTGCTGGCCGGGGCATCGGCGGCAGGTCAACTTGCCTGCACCTCAGCTCAGCACCCACCGGCGGTGGTGCCGATTCTCCATCTCGAGCGCGTGAAGAAGGTGGGAGCTGGAGTATTCGATCTGCCTATGGTTGGCATTTCGAGAAGATCCGTTTTGCCTTTGCATTGGCTGAAACTCAAGATCGTTCTATGTCTTGTTGCTCTAAGAAAATTCCCATTTCCTATAATTTTGTGGGTCCAAGAGAATTAGCATTGCCTCAACTCTTTTTATACTAATTCATTAGGTCTTCACGAGTATAACTTCCATAACTCAATGTTGAAAACCTTTTTATAAAATAAAACATAACTGAAATTGAAACCATGTTCTTAACATATGTTGATGCACTTGTTAGATCCTAGCAATACTTGCATCGGTAGATACATATGGGAATCAAGTGTGTGAGATTGAACAGAGAGAGAGGGAGGGGAAACTGAGGCGATACCTTCGCTGTGACTCGATGAACTCGAGCCGGAGGCCATGGTGGTCGACGGCGTGGGCGTCGGAGCGGTGGCGGCGCAGTGGTGCTTCCCGTGAGCACTGCGCTAACCCTAATCGGGAGGGGGTGTCGATGGGGTGGCTGGCAACGCGGTCAACCTCGTACTGTGTGCCTTGACCCCCCACCTCTTTATATATAGCGCAGGTCACAGGGGCCCACCGTCCATAAACAGAAACGGATGCCCCCGATTAGGGCGCAGTCAAGGGGATTGTGGAGCCGTTGGGCTCATCAATACGAGATCATATCTAACATTCTCCCCCTTGATCTCAACTTTTACTTTTAACTTTTTACCTTTTACTTTACTCGTTTCATCACCGATTAGTACATAGAGCATGTTTCATCGTCACAGTTCAATGCCGATAGAATCAGACAGCCACTATATAATTTTCTGTTTTGAAACAAATCCTGTCACTTTTGGGCCTCTGTAATCCAGAAATCATAGGCTTTCCATTAAACCCATGCCGGCTATGTGTTCCTGGAACACATTGGGTGGTAAGCCTTTCGTTAGCGGATCCGCAAGCATTTCCTTTGTCCTTATATGCTCGAGACTTATAGTTTGATCCTGGATTTTATCTTTCACAACATAATATTTTATATCTATTGCCTTTGTAGCATTACTCGACTTATTGTTGTGAGCATAGAATACTGCGGGCTGGTTGTCACAGTACATCTTTAGTGGTTTGTCAATGCAATCTACCACTTTCAAGTCGGGTATAAATTTCTTTAACCATATCGCCTGCCCGTGGCCTCATAACATGCTATAAACTCTGCATACATCGTGGATGATGCAACTAATGACTGTTTGGAACTTTTCCACGAAATAGCCCCTCCTGCGAGAGTGAACACGTATCCTGACGTGGACTTTCTATCATCTTTGTCTCCCGCAAAATCTGCGTCTGAATACCCTCTTATCTCTAGGTAATCAGATCTTCTATATGTTAGCATAAGGTCTTTTGCGCCTTGCACATAACGCAATGCTTTCTTTACCATATTCCAGTGCTCATGGCCTGGATTTTCTTGATATCTACCGAGTACCCCGGTGATAAAAGCTAAGTCAGGGCAGGTGCACACCTGTGCATACTGTAAGCTTCCAACAGCCGAAGCATATGGTACTGCTTTCATTCGATCGATCTCATATTGATTCTTGGGACATTGAAATTTCCCAAAACTGTCGCCCTTGACTATAGGAGCAGGTGAGGTACTACTTTTATGCATATTATACTTCTTTAGAACCTTTTCTAAATATGCCTTTTGTGATAGTCCTAACACTCCATTCTTTCTATCCCGGTGAATTTCTATGCCCAAAACATATGAAGCTTCACCAAGATCTTTCATATCAAAATTTGAGGACAAGAACTTCTTTGTTTCTAGTAGTAGACTGACATCATTGCTCGCAAGCAAAATATCATCCACATACAGAATTAGGAAAATATATTTCCCACTTTAAAACTTTGTATAAATGCAGTTGTCCTCAACATTCTCTTTAAAACCAAAACTTTTAATTGTATTATTGAACTTTAAATACCACTGTCTAGAGGCTTGCTTTAACCCATAAATGGATTTCTTTAAGCGGCATCCCATATGTTCCTTCCCCTCCATGAAAAAACCCGTGGGTTGTTTCATGTAAACATTTTCTTCTAAATCTCCATTTAGAAATGCCGTCTTTACATCCATTTGATGCAACTCTAAATCAAAATGCGCAACTAGTGCCATGATGATTCTGAAGGAATCCTTACATGAGACCGGAGAAAATGTCTCATTGTAATCTACTCCTTCTCTTTGCGTAAAGCCTTTTGCCACAAGTCGCGCTTTATACTTTTCAACGTTTCCATTGGAGTCATACTTAGTTTTGTAGACCCATTTGCAGCCTACTGTTTTGGCTCCTTTAGGAATTTCCTCTAAGTCCCAAACATTGTTAGAACTCATCGATTTCATCTCGTCTTCCATGGCTTCCAGCCACTTCGAAGAGTGAACGCTTCTCATGGCTTCTTCATATGAAGTGGGATCTTCTTCCATATAAACTGTTTCTGTATTATAAACTTTATAATCACTAGAAATAGCTAATTTCCTAGCTCTTTTAGACCTTCTGAGAGTCTCATTCTCTGGCACATCATGTGTCTCAACGTGCAACTCCTCTTCTAAATGTGGTTGTCGTCGCTCCCTTTCATGCTCAACAACGGGTTGAGTCGGCTCCTGACGGACAGGTTCCGAATCTTGCCTCGTTGTGGTCACGGGTGGAGTTACAACAGGTGCTTGCACCACAACCTCTGGGATTATCGGTGCAGGTACAACAGGTAGGGCGAAGAATGGCTCATGGATCATCGGAAAAGGTGCACACACCCTCTTCTCCTCAAGATCAATTTTCCGGCCTACTGATGTCTACGCACGCTTCTATTCTTGTAGACGGTGTTGGGCCTCCAAGAGCAGAGGTTTGTAGAACAGCAGCAAGTTTCCCTTAAGTGAATCACCCAAGGTTTATCGAACTCAGGGAGGTAGAGGTCAAAGATATCCCTCTCAAGCAACCCTGCAATTAATATACAAGAAGTCTCTTGTGTCCCCAACACACCCAATACACTTGTCAGATGTATAGGTGCACTAGTTCGGCGAAGAGATAGTGAAATACAAGTAATATGGATGATTATAAGTGGTAATTGCAATCTGGAATAAAAATGGCAGCAAGCAAACATGTAGCAGAACTGGTTGTAAACGGTGTTTCAATGCTTAGAAACAAGGCCTAGGGATCATACTTTCACTAGTGGACACTCTCAACAATGATCTCATAATTGAATAAATAAAATCTACTCTTAAACACTCTCTTGTTGGATAACAAACACCATTCATTGTGTAGGGCTACAAAAGCACACCTCAAGCCGGAGTAAACAAGCGCCACAACGTCATAAAGGAGTCACACACGGTGCACACACTGTCACCGTTACACCGTGGAGAGTACCGGAGTTCATATTAAAGTAACCTATAGAGTGCATAATAGATAAAGAGTAACATCTACATATTCAACTAGATTAGCACAACTGAACACAAGTAAATACTGCTCGGGATCATTCTCCTTCTTGATGAAGCAAGAGTACTATGCGTAGGGCTGCAAGAGCACACCTCAAAGTCTGAGTAAACAAACACCACAATTCCCAAGAATAAGCCATGATAAATGTCTAAATTATTCATAGAGTCACACAAGTACCCACACTGTCACCTTGATACCGTGTTGTCACAATGACTCCAGAAACTAGACAAAATCACTTGAGTAGCATAAACATTATTAATGTATTCAGCGATACTAGCAATACACACGATCACATAAAGATCACACCATGGGAGAGAGAGATGAACCACATAGCTACCGGTAGAGCCCTCAG
The DNA here is from genome assembly GCA_947311845.1 of Poa pratensis. Classification (NCBI taxonomy): domain Eukaryota; kingdom Viridiplantae; phylum Streptophyta; class Magnoliopsida; order Poales; family Poaceae; genus Poa; species Poa pratensis. Next base: position 20,835,627 of record CAMZMU010000121.1, read on the forward strand.
CCTCGGGGGAGAACTACTCCCTCCTCATCATGGGAGTCAGCAGCGGCGATGAAGATGGCGGTGGAGTCGATGGAGATGACTACGGGGGCAATTCCCTGTCTCGGCGGCGTGCCGGAACAGAGATTCTGTCCCCCAAAACTTGTCGTCGATGGCGGCGGCGCTGCGGAACTCTTCGTGGAAATTGACTTGGTATTCTAGGGTTTTCGCGTCTGAGGCAATATATAGGCGAAGGGGCGGCGTCGGTGGAGTCTGGAGGGGGCCACACCATATGGCGGCGCGGCAGGAGGTGGGCCCGCGCCGCCAGGTCGTTTGGCCGCCTCCTGGCTCCTCTTCATCTCTCCTTCGGATTTCGTGTACGTGTTGGAAAAATAGGGACGTGGCCTTTTGTTTCGTGCAATTCCGAGAATATTCGCAGAAGTACTTTTCTGAAACCAAAAACAGCAGAAAACAGGGAACTGGCACTTCGGCATCTTGTTAATAGGTTAGTCCCAGAAAATGCATAAAAGTGATATGAAGTGTATATAAAACATGTAGCAAATGGTATAATATAAGCATGGAACATCAGAAATTATGGATACGTTGGAGACGTATCACCTACCATGCTCCCCCTCATCATTTCGTCCTCCAAGAAGACCGCGTGTCTCGTTTCTACAAACTTTGTGTATCTGTCTGCACAGTAGAAACGATAACCTTTTGATCTATCAGGATAGCCAATGAAATGATAAGTTACTGTTTTGGGGTCTAACTTTGCAATGTGTGGATTAAACACTTTTGCCTCAGCTGGGCCCCCCCAGACTTTCAAGTGCCTTAGAGAAGGAACTCTCCCTGTCCACAACTCGTACGGTGTTTTGGGCACCGACTTACTTGGTACTCTGTTGAGAATGTGAATGGCGGTTTTTAATGCCTCCATCCATAATCCCAATGGCAGTGTGGAATAACTCATCATACTGCGCACCATATCCATAAGAGTACGGTCACGCCTTTCAGCTACTCCATTTTGCTGCGGTTCGCCCGGCATAGAATACTGGGCGACTATTCCATTTTCCTGTAAAAACCTTGCAAAAGGTCCAGGTACTTGACCATATGGAGTGTGCCGACCGTAGTACTCCCCCCCACGGTCAGACCTGACTATTTTAATTCTTTTATCATGTTGATTTTCAACTTCAGCTTTTAATATTTTAAATTTAACCAATGCTTCAGATCTTTCTTTAATTGGATAAATATAACCATATCGGGAGTAATCATCTGTGAACGTTATGAACGAGTCATAACCATCCACACTTTTCACCGGAAATGGTCCACATATATCAGTGTGAATAATTCTAGTGTCGCTGTGCTTCGGTTTGCACCCTTTTTAATTTGCTTTACATACTTTCCTTTTATGCAATCTATGCATTGTTAGATATCTGAAAACTCTAATGGAGGAAGAATATCATTTTTAACGAGGTTTTCTATTCTTCCCCTCGAAATATGGCCTAATCGACAGTGCCATAACTTCGACGAGTCATGAGTTCGCTTTCTTTTCTTTTGTTCTTTGTCCGACAAGGGAATTTGTTCATTCACATTGCACACAGAATGCACTTTTTTACGCAAGGATAACAAATAAAGCTTATCATGAAGTAAAGCAATACCCACACAAGCATCTTTAAACCATATGGCACACTGTTGGAAAAATAGGGACGTGGGCCCGCGCCGCCAGGTGGTTTGGCCGCCTCCTGGCTCCTCTTCGTCTCTCCTTCGGACTTCGTGTACGTGTTGGAAAAATAGGGACGTGGCCTTTTGTTTCGTGCAATTCCGAGAATATTCGCAGAAGTACTTTTCTGAAACCAAAAACAGCAGAAAACAGGGAACTGGCACTTGGCATCTTGTTAATAGGTTAGTCCCAGAAAATGCATAAAAGTGATATGAAGTGTATATAAAACATGTAGCAATGGTATAATATAAGCATGGAACATCAGAAATTATGGATACGTTGGAGACGTATCAAGCATCCCCAAGCTTAGTTCTACTCGTCCTCGAGTAGGTAAAACGATAACAACAAATAATTTCTGAGGAGACATGCTTTCACACAATCTTGATCATAATATTGCAAGGCTCATGTCATGAATGAAGTGACTCAAAGCAATGGTCTATAGTTTGCTAACAGTAGATAAAGAGTAAACAATGAATCATATAAGCAAAAACTTTTCATGAATAGTACTTTCAAGACAAGCATCAAAAAGTTTTGCATAAGAGGTAACTCATAAAGCAATAGATTCAAAGTAAAAGGCATTGAAGCAACACAAAGGATGATTAAGTTTCAGCAATTGCTTTCAACTTGTAACATGTATATCTCATGGATAGTTGTCAACATAAAGCAATATAACAAGTGCAATAAGTAAACATGTAAGAATCAATGCACACAAAGTTGACACTAGTGTTTGCTTCTGATAGAAAGGAGTAGGTAAACTGACTCAACATAAAGTAAAAGATAGGCCCTTCGCAGAGGGAAGCAGGGATTAAATCATGTGCTAGAGCTTTTTAAGTTTTCGAAAGCATATAGAGAGCACAAAATAAGTATTTGAGAGGTGTTTGTTGTTGTCAACGAATGGTAGTGGGCACTCTAACCCCCTTGTCAACCAGACTTTCAAGAGCGGCTCCCATGAAGGACGTTATCTCTACCAGCAAGGTAGATCATCCCTCTTCTCTTTTGTTTACACATGTATTTTAGTTTCTTTATAGATGACACTCCTCCCAACCTTTTGCTTACACAAGCCATGGCTAACCGAATCCTCGGGTGCCTTCCAACATTCACATACCATGGAGGAGTGTCTATTTGCAATTAAGTTGCTTACTGATAAATCAGGGCAAAACATGTGAAGAGAATTATTAATGAAAGTTGTAATTAATTGGGGCTGGGCACCCCGTTGCCAGCTCTTTTTGCAAATTATTGGATAAGCGGATGTATATGCCACTAGTCCATTGGTGAAAGTCTGTCAGAAGTAAATGAAAGATAAAACACCACATACTTCCTCATGAGCTATAAAACATTGACACAAATAAGGAGTAATAAAGTTTTGAATAGTTTAAAGGTAGCACATGAAGTATTTACTTGGAATGGCAGGAAATACCACATAGTAGGTAGGTATGGTGGACACAAATGGCATGGGTTTTGGCTCAAGGTTTGGATGCACGAGAAGCATTCCCTCTCAGTACAGAGTTTAGGCTAGCAAGGTTGTTTGAAGCAAACACAAGTATAAACCGGTACAGCAAGAATCACATAAAAACATATTGCAAGTATTATAAGACTCTACACTGTCTTCCTTGTTGCTCAAACATTTTACCAGAAAATATCTAGACCTTAGAGAGAACAAATATGCATCCCAAGTCTCAACAAGCTCTACGGTAGTTCTCCACTACTAGGCTTTAACTACATGATGCAAGAGCTTAAACATGATCTACTTGAGAGCTCAAAACAATTGCAAAGTATCAAATCGAAACAAGACAATGATCTACAAGAATGCATATGTCTTTTCCAATACCAACTACTACATGTAGCATTTTCTTTCTTCCAAACAAACACCAATCAATTTATTTAAACATAAACTCTCCAAATGATAATATAATGCAGCAAGAGAGTATTTATAAACAAGTGCTAACAGCTCGAAGAGATGCATGAAAAACAGGAGCTAAAAGCACTGCAGTAGCTAGTTAAGAATACTCAACAAATATAAGTGAAGAACATGAGTATTCACATGAAAAAGCGGAGCGTGTCTCTCTCCCACACAAGGATTGCTAGGATCCGAATTTATTCAAACAAAAAAAAAATAAAAGCACACAGACGCTCCAAGTAAAGCGCATAAGATGTGAAAGAATTAAAATATAGTTTCACTAGAGATGACCTGATAAGTTGTTGATGAAGAAGGGGATGCCTTGGGCATCCCCAAGCTTAGACGCTTGAGTCTTCTTGAATATGGTGGGATGAACCACGGGGGCATCCCCAAGCTTAGGCTTTTCACTCTTCTTGATCACATAATATCACCCTTCTCGCTTGATCCTTGAAAACTTCCTTCACACCAAACTCGAAACAGTTCTCATTAGAGGGTTAGTGCATAATCAAAAATTCTCATATTCTGTAATGATACAATCATTCCCAAAGCTTCTGGACATTAGCTACAGCCACCAATGCTTTGTGGAGCAAAGAAATCCACACAAACATCGTAAAAGAGCGAATGCAAAACAAAAGGCAGAATCTGTCAAAAACAGAACAGTCTGAAGACGAATTTTTTCGAGGCACTTAAGTTGCTCAGATGGATCTGGCCAAATTAATGAAAGTTGCGTACATATCTGAGGAAGATGCGTGATTTTTTAGAATTTTTCGAATTTTCTCAGGGAGAAAAGCTCAAATTCGTGACAGCTAAAAATCTGTTACTGCGCAGAAATCCAAATCTTGCATCAACTTTCAATAAAGAACTTTACTTGGCACAACAATGCAATAAAATAAAGATACAAAGGAGTTGCTACAGAAGTAACAAACACCTTGACTCAAAGCAAAAAAAAAGCAAAATAACAGAAAATAAAAAAATGGGTTGTCTCCCATAAGCGCTTTTCTTTAAAGCCTTTTAGCTAGGCATAGTGATTTTATGATGCTCTCATATATAAGAGTTGAATATAAGAGAGCATCAAAAGCAAATATAAACACATTTAAGTCTAACCCACTTCCTATGCAAAGGAATCTTGTAAGAAAACAAATCATGAAGCATAAGTGACTAGCATAGAAGAAAACAAGTGCAACTTCAAAAATTTCAACATAAAGAGAGAGACTTAATATTATTGTGATATATGAAATCCATGTCTCCCTCTCTCATAAGACCAGTAGGTCTTAAAGTACCCAGCAAATAAAAGCAAATCAAGAGAAAGCTCAAAACTTCATCATAAAGAGAGGTTTTAGTAACATGAAATTTCTATAACCATACTTTCCTCTCTCAAAATAATTTTCAGCGGCATCATGAATAAACTCAACAATATAGCTATCACATAAGCATTCTTATCATGATCCACATGCATAAAAGTATCATTACTCTCCACATAAGCATAATCATTAGTAATAGTGAGAGTAAAAGTATCACATCCATCATTGTAATCATCATAAATAGGAGGCATAGAATAATCAAAATGATTTTTATCCTCAATAGTAGATGGACTGAGAATATCATATTCATCATTGTAAACATCATATATAGGAGGCATATCATAATCAACATAAACTATATCCTCAATAGTAGGTGGACTGAAAATATCACAATGATTATAATCATCATATATTGGAGGCAAAGTATCATCAAAGCAAATTTCCTCCTTAAAGCTTGGGGGACTAAAAATATCATATTCATCACAACCAGCTTCCCCAAGCTTAGACTTTTCCATAGCATTAGCAATAATGGTGTTCAAAGAATTTATAGTAATACCATTGCTACCATCATGCAAACAAGCCTCCATAGGTTTTTTAATTTTCTCTTCAAAAGCATCATGTCCTAATTCAATATAAAGTTCATAAAGATCTCTAATTTTTTTGTTGTTTTCCATTAAGCCTAACTAGTGAAAATAAAAACAAGAAACAAAAAGATATAATTGCAGAATCTAAAGGAAATAACTTCGAGCACTCACACACTAGCAACAATACTAGAAAATAGCTTAGTAGCCAGAGGATGTGAATACCTTTTACCTTACCTCCCCGGCAACGGCGCCAGAAAATAGCTTGATGTCTACGCACGCTTCTATTCTTGTAGACAGTGTTGGGCCTCCAAGAGCAGAGGTTTGTAGAACAGCAGCAAGTTTCCCTTAAGTGAATCACCCAAGGTTTATCGAACTCAGGGAGGTAGAGGTCAAAGATATCCCTCTCAAGCAACCCTGCAATTAAGATACAAGAAGTCTCTTGTGTCCCCAACACACCCAATACACTTGTCAGATGTATAGGTGCACTAGTTCGGCGAAGAGATAGTGAAATACAAGTAATATGGATGATTATAAGTAGTAATGCAATCTGAAATAAAATGGCAGCAAGCAAACATGTAGCAGAACTTGTTGTAAACGGTGTTTCAATGCTTAGAAACAAGGCCTAGGGATCATACTTTCACTAGTGGACACTCTCAACAATGATCTCATAACTGAATAAATAAAAGCTACTCTTAAACACTCTCTTGTTGGATAACAAACACCATTCATTGTGTAGGGCTACAAAAGCACACCTCAAGCCGGAGTAAACAAGCGCCACAACGTCATAAAGGAGTCACACACGGTGCACACACTGTCACCTTTACACCGTGGAGAGTACCGGAGTTCATATTAAAGTAACCTATAGAGTGCATAATAGATAAAGAGTAACATCTACATATTCAACTAGATTAGCACAACTGAACACAAGTAAATACTGCTCGGGATTATTCTCCTTCTTGATGAAGCAAGAGTACTATGCGTAGGGCTGCAAAGCACACCTCAAAGTCTGAGTAAACAAACACCACAATTCCCAAGAATAAGCCATGATAAATGTCTAAATTATTCATAGAGTCACACAAGTACCCACACTGTCACCTTGATACCGTGTTGTCACAATGACTCCAGAAACTAGACAAAATCACTTGAGTAGCATAAACATTATTAATGTATTCAGCGATACTAGCAATACACATGATCACATAAAGATCACACCATGGGAGAGAGAGATGAACCACATAGCTACCGGTAGAGCCCTCAGCCTCGGGGAGAACTACTCCCTCCTCATCATGGGAGTCAGCAGCGGCGATGAAGATGGCGGTGGAGTCGATGGAGATGACTCCGGGGGCAATTCCCCGTCCCGGCGGCGTGCCGGAACAGAGATTCTGTCCCCCGAAACTTGTCGTCGATGGCGGCGGCGCTGCGGAACTCTTCGTGGAAATTGACTTGGTATTTAGGGTTTTCGCGTCTGAGGCAATATATAGGCGAAGGGGCGGCGTCGGTGGAGTCCGAGGGGCCACACCATATGGCGGCGCGGCAGGAGGTGGGCCCGCCCGCCAGGTGGTTTGGCCGCCTCCTGGCTCCTCTTCGTCTCTCCTTCGGACTTCGTGTACGTGTTGGAAAAATAGGGACGTGGCCTTTTGTTTCGTGCAATTCCGAGAATATTCGCAGAAGTACTTTTCTGAAACCAAAAACAGCAGAAAACAGGGAACTGGCACTTCGGCATCTTGTTAATAGGTTAGTCCCAGAAAATGCATAAAAGTGATATGAAGTGTATATAAAACATGTAGCAAATGGTATAATATAAGCATGGAACATCAGAAATTATGGATACGTTGGAGACGTATCACCTACCATGCTCCCCCTCATCATTTCGTCCTCCAAGAAGACCGCGTGTCTCGTTTCTACAAACTTTGTGTATCTGTCTGCACAGTAGAAACGATAACCTTTTGATCTATCAGGATAGCCAATGAAATGATAAGTTACTGTTTTGGGGTCTAACTTTGCAATGTGTGGATTAAATACTTTTGCCTCAGCTGGGCTCCCCCAGACTTTCAAGTGCCTTAGAGAAGGAACTCTCCCTGTCCACAACTCGTACGGTGTTTTGGGCACCAACTTACTTGGTACTCTGTTGAGAATGTGAATGGCGGTTTTTAATGCCTCCATTCATAATCCCAATGGCAGTGTGGAATAACTCATCATACTGCGCACCATATCCATAAGAGTACGGTTACGCCTTTCAGCTACTCCATTTTATTGCGGTTCGCCCGGCATAGAATACTGGGCGACTATTCCATTTTCCTGTAAAAACCTTGCAAAAGGTCCAGGTACTTGACCATATGGAGTGTGCCGACCGTAGTACTCCCCCCCACGGTCGGACCTGACTATTTTAATTCTTTTATCATGTTGATTTTCAACTTCAGCTTTGAATATTTTAAATTTAACCAATGCTTCAGATCTTTCTTTAATTGGATAAATATAACCATATCGGGAGTAATCATCTGTGAACGTTATGAACGAGTCATAACCATCCACACTTTTCACCGGAAATGGTCCACATATATCAGTGTGAATAATTTCTAGTGTCGCTGTGCTTCGGTTTGCACCCTTTTTAATTTGCTTTACATACTTTCCTTTTATGCAATCTATGCATTGTTCGATATCTGAAAACTCTAATGGAGGAAGAATATCATTTTTAACGAGGTTTTCTATTCTTCCCCTCGAAATATGGCCTAATCGACAGTGCCATAACTTCGACGAGTCATGAGTTCGCTTTCTTTTCTTTTGTTCTTTGTTCGACAAGGGAATTTGTTCATTCACATTGCACACAGAATGCACTTTTTTACGCAAGGATAACAAATAAAGCTTATCATGAAGTAAAGCAATACCCACACAAGCATCTTTAAACCATATGGCACACTTGCCATGACCGAAATAACATTCATAACTGTCTTTATCCAAACACGATACACTTATTAAGTTTCTATGAATCGAAGGAACAAATAAAATATCTCTAAGCATAATATTGAAACCATCAGCTAGCTCCAAGGAGATGTCGCCAACAGCTTCAACTTCTGCTTGAACTCCATTTGCGACTTCAATGTGTCTTTCGCTTCTTTGCAAAGTCCTTGTCGAATGGAATCCCTGTAAAGAATTTGCAACATGAACAGTTGCACCTGAGTCAATCCACCAAGTAGATTTTGAAAACTGTGTATACAGGGATTCATTTACAAAAGAAACTGTGTCTATACCTCTCTTTGCCATTATCATCTTGAGCCAATCTGGGCAATCATGCTTGAAATGCCCTTTCTTCTTGCAGTGGAGGCATGTGTCTTTGTCCACTGGAAGCTGTTGCTGATACTGCTAGGGACCTTTACCATGTGGCTTATACTGGTGGGGACCTTTGCCATATGGCTTTGAAGAGGAACCATTGTAGCTCCTGTTCTTGTTGTCCTTCACGTAGTTCAAGGAGCCCCCATTCTGGGACTTCAGCCTTTCCTCTTCTTGCGACAACATGGCAATGGTCTTTTCAATGTCCCATTTTTCAGGTGACACATTGTAATTGACAACAAAATTGTCAAACTGTGGTGGCAGTGAAGCCATCACCAAGTGAACTATGAGTGCAGGCTTGAGCTCCAGATCAGCCTCCATGGACTTAAGCTTAGCAGCCATGTTACTCATTCTGAGAATGTGCTCCCTTATGCCATGTGCACCTCCATGATACTTTTCTGTCACCAGCTGTTTTAGCAGCTAGGCAGCATATGTCTTTGAAGAACCAGTAAACTGGCTCTTTATCTTTTGGAGATACTCTCCCACGGAGATACACTCTTCAATTGAGCTCACAATAGCGTTCTCAACTGTGTTCTTTATAAATGGCATGCACTTTTTGTTGGTGTTCACCCACTTTTGGTTCTCTAGGGTGTATCCCATCTCCACTGGAGCATGGTCCCTCAACTTTTTTCTGCCAAGCAGATTCATCATCAGTTGTCTCTCTTACCGGCTCTGCTGGCCTGACTGGCTGTGGAGCATTCACAACCCAGTCAACCTCAGCGCAGATAAAAGCCAGTTCAACTTTCTTCCACCACTCAGCGTAGTTGTCACCCCTGAGCGTCGGAATGTCCTTGAGGCAACTCATCAGGTGAAAACTTCCTGAAACCACAAGGATATAAGATAACAAAAAAAAAACAATTGCATGTATTAATCCAACGTTGGTATAAATCAAAACATACAACCGTTTGTGCAATTAAAACTATATTACCGTTGGGCAATAAAAGAAATAAATGCACCTTTTAATACATAATAAAACAAATCATGATCATGCTATTAACAATGTTGGTCATTTAACAACAGAATCATAATCATCTTTAATATCACTTTAAATCATGCTTTTAATTCTCACTTTAAATCATGATAATGCTATTAACAACATTGGTCAGTTAATAACAAAATCATAATCATCTTTAATATCACTTTTTAACTATTTGCAGCGGAAACTTTATACTTTTCAGAAACATTTCTGTATACTTTTATATTTCCTAAACAAATTTTCGTTGGAATAATTTGAATAGGAAAAAACGATGCAAAAAAAAACAGCACAACATTGCACAAATAAAAGCCAAAACTGTGAAAAACTGTAAACTGTGCGGTCCACGGCTATCCGTCACGCGCGGCGACGTAAAACTTCGGCCCACGGCTCGTGAGCGGCAGCGCTATCTGCCGCGCGTGCGACGCGCAAAAACGGCCCACGGCCGCAGCCTGCTCTTTCTTTCGGCCCATCGGCCCTGCTGGGAGCTAGCCCTAGCGCGCGGTGCATCCTGGTCGTCCGTTTCATCGGACGGTCCAGCGCCTTTCTCGCGGGATCAAACCCAGCGACGCGTCCCCGACGGAAAAACCCTAGCCACTCTCTGTCCCGCTCGCTCCTGTCCTCTCGCTCCCGCGGCGGCGCGATTCCGGCGCCCCGCCGGCAAGCCGGCGACAGCGAGCGTCCGCGCGGCACACCGGCCACGGCGGGCTTCTCCTTTTCCCCACTTTCCATTTTCTTTCGAGCCGCAGCTCGCTGCCGCCCGTGGAGGAAACCTCCACGCCGGCGATGAGAAGACGGCGCCCCTGCCGGCCCTTTTGCCGGCGTGCGCGAGCACATCGACGGTGAGCGCGTCGCCGTCAAACGGCTCGGTGGTGGCGCCCTTTGCCAGCGAACAACGTGGCCGGTGAGTTTTTTCTTTTCCCCTTTTTTTTCTTCGGGATCTTTTCTTTGCCCCCGAGGGGGTGTGTTCTTCGTCCAGATGCCCCACTCGGGTGCGCATCTGGATCGAGCGGAACTGGCGCGGCCTTGCGGCGGCGCATCTTTCCGGCGAGCCCGAGGCCCTCCGGTGTATGTTCTTTACCCACTTTTCTGATTAGGGTTCGGGGATTCCACGGGAGGGAATCTTCTTTTGCTTTTGCTTCTCAATTGCTACCGAAAAATTAAAACTAGGATCCATAACACGCTCTGATACCATTGTTAGATCCTAGCAATACTTGCATCGGTAGATACATATGGGAATCAAGTGTGTGAGATTGAACAGAGAGAGAGGGAGGGGAAACTGAGGCGATACCTTCGCTGTGACTCGATGAACTCGAGCCGGAGGCCATGGTGGTCGACGGCGTGGGCGTCGGAGCGGTGGCGGCGCAGTGGTGCTTCCCGTGAGCACTGCGCTAACCCTAATCGGAAGGGGTGTCGGTGGGGTGGCTGGCAACGCGGTCAACCTCGTACTGTGTGCCTTGACCCCCCACCTCTTTATATATAGCGCAGGTCACAGGGGCCCACCGTCCATAAACAGAAACGGATGCCCCCGATTTGGGCGCAGTCAAGGGGATTGTGGAGCCGTTGGGCTCATCAATACGAGATCATATCTAACAGCACTGTTTTACGTTTACATTTCAAGCACCAAGTAGTTGTGAAAACAATGTATAAAACTGTACTAAAAAGCATACTCTATCGCAAAAAATGTTAACATTTGAAGTAATAAGGTTCCTGACGCTTTAAAAACCTCTCTTTAAACTTTTCCAAATGAGAAATATTATCGTATCCTCCATGGATTAGTATGTGACACTTCTATTTTTTTGTGTTTATATGTGCCTTGTCCATTTAAATATCTTGGGAAGGATTTTAAAAGAAAAGATAATATAGTCTAAACCAATATACACGTAAAATTTCTAAAGTGTAAGGACCTTACGTGTGGTGAAACTAAATTGGTTATTCTAGAGCGTGTGAGTTGTCGATAAATGTTTTATCATTGAATACGCTATGTCCTCCGTCACTTCTTAAAATAGATAGTTCTCATAGTTTTTTGCAGCCAAACTTTTCTTACAATTTTGTCGAAGTTTGGTAGCTGGAAGATGACTTGTGCGCTCTATATTTGATCTCATAGCGGTAGTGTTTGCAACACACATGAATGATTTAGAACCTGATATCTACTATGCGCTTCTATTCTTGTAGACAGCGTTGGGCCTCCAATTGCAGAGGTTTGTAGGACAACTGCAAATTTTTCTTAAGTGAGTAATCCAAGATTTATCGAACTCAGGGAGGTAGATGTTGAATGTATCCCTCTCAAGCAACCTACAATTAAGATACAAGAAGTGTCTTGTGTCCCCAGCACACCTAATACAATTGTCAGTTATATAGGTACACTAGTTCACCTAATACAAGAAGTGTATTGTGTCCCTCTCAAGCAACTAGTTTGTCAGTTGTAAAAGGCAAGTAAAACGTGGTATTTGTAATCTGTAATAAAAATGGCAGCAAGCAAATATGTAACAAAACTGAAAGTAAACGGTGTTTCAATGGTTGGAAACAAGGCTTGGGGATCATACTTTCACTAGGGGTAACTCTCAACAATGTTAACACAATTGAACACATGCATGATACTTTCTCTTCAGTATGTAATGTAGATGCTACTCGGAAACTATTCTTCTGCTGGCTAAGAAGCAAGATGACCATTGTGTAGGGCTACAAAAGCATACATTAAAGCTCATATAAACAAACACCACAGTTTCATAATGCCATCCAACACCAAGAACAACTCATGATAAGTATCCCTCTAATCTATAATCCATAGAGTCACACACGTCCCCCGCACTGTCACCATGGCACCATGTTGTCAACATTGACTCCGAAAATTATACTAGATAAAATCAATTGAGCAACATATCCAAATTACGTAAAGAAGGGGAAACATCGTAGGAATTTAACTAGATTAACAATGCTCATTATCACATAAAGATCACACCATGGGATAGAGAGATAACCACATAGCTACTTGTACTAGCCCTCAGCCCCGAGGGAGACTACTCACACATGGCCATGGTGAGCAAGAGCTTGACGGAGAGGTGCAGCCCGGAGAGGAGGCGGCGGACGGCGGCGGCCCTTGGGGGCAGCAGCCCTTGGCCCCCCTTCTTCCTTGGAGATGGTGCTTGTATGGAGGAGGTGCTTCTTCTCAAGGCGGCTGCCTGGGAGGAGGATAATTCGCGGCCCTTGGTGACTTAGGTTTCCTCCCTTTGATTTTCGGATTCCCGTCATCCAATGTATGGTTTTCAATACGACGGGTCCACAGGGCGCATCCAAACTCCGATTAGGATATTATAGGTCTTTAATTAAAGCTAAGGAAATTTCCAAAAACTTTGTAGTTCACAAGACTTCCAGTTGACATCGTCTTCGAGGGTAAAACTGACGATCTCTCAAATTTGTAGGGTGGACAGATTTCATGAAAGTCAGAGTCCACCTCCAACAAGTCTCCTTTTGCGTTTTTTTTCCATTTCCAAACAATTCCTACACATCAAAATATAAAAAAAGAACACTGTTCACTTTTGCAACTATTAATAGGTTAGTCTAAATAAATCATAAACTTAATATAAAAACAAGTGTCAAAGGCATAAAAATAGCATGAAACAATCAAAAATTATATATACGTTTGATACGTATCAGAACCCATAAGGACGTGTGTTTTATCTTTCTTATTGGCTTAGCGATTGTAAGCTGCCTAAATTGTGCAACATCGTGAAAAATCCACTAATTTGACATCCCCTAACCTACCCATATCCAAACCAAACAACCCCAATCCAGTTGGCGGATTTGAAAACCATTTATGTTTATAGAAGAAGTTTGATGTACCTTGGTTTTTCCTGCTAGTACATATAAAAAAATTATGTTGTGAAAATAGTATATATTTAACTCTCACAATTATTAGCGCAGTGTAACTTTACCCAAGTTTTTTTTACTTCCTCTTATAACACCAAAGACTCATTTTGGAGTATAATTATGCCAACGATTCATGTATTTCTAGCAAGTTTAACCACCTAAGCATTTGGGATAGTGGTTACTTTACACATCAATCAACTACAATATTATCTGTCCTCTGATACGTCTCCGACGTATCCATAATTTCTGTTGTTCCATGCTTATATTATACCATTTGCTACATGTTTTATATACACTTCATATCACTTTTATGCATTTTCTGGGACTAACCTATTAACAAGATGCCGAAGTGCCAGTTCCCTGTTTTCTGCTATTTTTGGTTTCAGAAAAGTACTTCTGCGAATATTCTCGGAATTGCACGAAACAAAAGGTCACGTCCCTATTTTTCCAACACGTACACGAAGTCCGAAGGAGAGACGAAGAGGAGCCAGGAGGCGGCCAAACCACCTGGCGGCGCGGGCCCACCTCCTGCCGCGCCGCCATATGGTGTGGCCCCCTCCGGACTCCACCGACGCCGCCCCTTCGCCTATATATTGCCTCAGACGCGAAAACCCTAGAATAATCAGTCAATTTCCACGAAGAGTTCCGCAGCGCCGCCGCCATCGACGACAAGTTTCGGGGGACAGAATCTCTGTTCCGGCACGCCGCCGGGACGGGGAATTGCCCCCGGAGTCATCTCCATCGACTCCACCGCCATCTTCATCGCCGCTGCTGACTCCCATGATGAGGGGGGAGTAGTTCTCCCCCGAGGCTGAGGGCTCTACCGGTAGCTATGTGGTTCATCTCTCTCTCCCATGGTGTGATCTTTATGTAATCATGTGTATTGCTAGTATCGCTGAATGCATTAATAATGTTTATGCTAATCAAGTGATTTTGTCTAGTTTCTGGAGTCATTGTGACAACACGGTATCAAGGTGACACTGTGGGTACTTGTGTGACTCTATGAATAATTTAGACATTTATCATGGCTTATTCTTGGGAATTGTGGTGTTTGTTTACTCAGACTTTGAGGTGTGCTTTTGCAGCCCTACGCATAGTACTCTTGCTTCATCAAGAAGGAGAATAATCCCGAGTAGTATTTACTTGTGTTCAGTTGTGCTAATCTAGTTGAATATGTAGATGTTACTCTTTATCTATTATGCACTCCAGAGGTTACTTTAATATGAACTCCGGTACTCTCCACGGTGTAAAGGTGACAGTGTGTGCACCGTGTGTGACTCCTTTATGACGTTGTGGCGCTTGTTTACTTCGGCTTGAGGTGTGCTTTTGTAGCCCTACACAATGAATGGTGTTTGTTATCCAATAAGAGAGTATTTAAGAGTAGCTTTTACTTATTCAGTTATGAGATCATTGTTGAGAGTGTCCACTAGTGAAAGTATGATCCCTAGGCCTTGTTTCTAAGCATTGAAACACCGTTTAGATCAAGTTCTGCTACATGTTTGCGTGCTGCCATATTTATTTCAGATTGCAGTTACTACTTATAATCATCCATATTACTTGTATTTCACTATCTCTTCGCCGAACTAGTGCACCTATACATCTAACAAGTGTATTAGGTGTGTTGGGGACACAAGAGACTTCTTGTATCTTAATTGTAGGGTTGCTTGAGAGGGATATCTTTGACCTCTACCTCCCTGAGTTCGATAAACCTTGGGTGATTCACTTAAGGGAAACTTGTTGTTGTTCTACAAACCTCTGCTCTTGGAGGCCCAACACTGTCTACGGGAATAGAAGCGTGCGTAGACATCATCCTCTCACTCTCATATGAAACCCACCACTTCCTTAAGTACGAAATATTGTATGCATAAGTATGAAAAGGAAAGAAATTGTATTCTTCATTTCTAGGAACAAGCTATGCAAACTGAAATGTGCAATTTCTTTTAAAAAATAAATTTTATGTTCACTCTGAGTTCTAAAGAAAGTTCGCTCTTGTTGTAGAACTTTTTTTGTCTAAGCCGAATGATCAGGGCTGGGCCTACAGTGGTTCCAGGTGGTGCGGCCTGCACTGGGCCCATGATTTTTAGAGGCCCCAAAATTTTTATGCCTTTGTATTTTCGTATAGTAGAAATTGGTTAATTGGGCCATGAAGCAGCCGACTAGCCGAGCAGGCCCGCTGGCGCCTGGGGGCTGTCGTGTGATCGTGTGGGCTGTCCCTAAATTTTTTTTATCCTCTTGCTCGTTCGTGTGGGCTGTTGTGTGATGGATTCGTTTTATGTAGCTCATATCGACTCCGTACGTTGATTCCTGGCGGCCAGGCTGCAGGATCGCGAATACGGAACGGCGGAGGACGGAAAGCCACGGAACAGATTCGTTTTCGTCGATTCCAGGCTGCCAAATGATCTATTTGTTGAGCTGAATCTTCTCCAAAAATTCATGCCAAAAGAAAATATTGGGCCTGTTGAAATTTTGAAGTTTATAAAGCGGCGTGATTGTTTTCCCAATGCAAGTATTGCATATAGATTTTGTTGACCATTCTTGTGACGGTTGCATCGACGGAACGAAGCTTTTCTAAGTTGAAACTATTGAAATTCTATATGCGCACTACAATGACACAAGAAAGACTCAACGATTTGGCCACAATAGCGCTTGAGGGCGAATTGTTGGGGAAGATTGATTATGAGGATATGATTGAAGATTTCATCTCAAAGAACACAAAAAGAATAATGATGTTCAAATAAACATTATGCAACTTCGAGTTATATAGGTATGATTCTCAATATATTCAATTGTTACCTAAATTTTCTGTCATATACATTACAATTATTTATTAGTTCAGATTTTTGAGTAAGATAGGGCCCCGTTTTAAATTTTCGCACAGGGCCCCGGATTTAGCCGGCCCGGCCCTGCGAATGATGAACTATTAGAAGATTACATATCCCATCAAACTCTAGAAAACACTTAAGTTGACAACATATTAAGCAGTCTGGAACCAAACCAAACATAATCTAGAAGATTGCACGGAGTCAAAATCCCCACTCGGACGTTAAGGGGGTGTTTGGTTCACAAGTCACAACCATACATTGTCTAGCCAAAATTTATTATAATTTGTCATATGTGTTTGGACTCTTGCCACACTTTTAGCACCGCCACACTTTGGGCAGGTTTGGTTCGGGCCACACTTTGCCAAACCTAAGTTTGACAAGTGTGGCAGTCACAAAACTGTGGCAGATAAATTGTGCGTCGCAAAGTGTGGCAAAAATTGGCAAAAAATTATGCTATGATAAGTGGGGCCATATAGATTCTAAAATATGGCAATTCTGAAGTGTTGAAAAAACCAAACATATATCAAATTGCCAAACTTTGGCTTGGCAAAGTGTGGTGGGGAACCAAACATGCTCTTTGTATCCATAGGGCACATTTGTCATAAAGTAATTTCTCGGCCACACTTTTGTGACTTCCACACTTACCAATCTTAAGTCTGGCAAAGTGTGTCCGGCTACCAAACATGATCTAATTCAATTTGGAAGGCGCTGCGAGCCGATAAGTTTCGAGAGGGTGTAGTCCACATCATCAGTGTACTCGGGTCAGCTAGGATGTGAACTCTTTCAATATGGACCAAACAGAAGTTTCACGGAGAGAAGTAAACTTCTTTGATACCAGTTAAGGGGAGCGAATCATTGGGAAGATACAAGTAACCAATTGCAATGTACTTTTTTGACACAATAGGTTACATATGCAAGATTAGATCTTACAGACAAAATAACCAAACAGAACAATTGCAGTCCAAGAACAGAACGAAGCAACGTACTGGTACTTTTAAGAACATAGCCAAAGCTGAAGTGCATCATTACAATAGGTTTACCTAGCAGATAATGTCGTAGAGCTACTACTATCGAAGCCATAGCGGCTACTACTATCAAAGAAAGCGACAAGACACACGCGAACCATGAGAAGCACATGGCAAAGTTTCAAGTACAATCATTTGCACCAAATGTTGGATTAAGGTTTGATCTTATGCAATATCCAAATTGAGAACCGCGAGAGTTCTTGGATGGTAGGTGAGACGACGAGTGCTTTCAGTAGAATGTCCCCTCCGGAGGCTGCACTAATTTCCTGTTGTGTGATGTCGCCATTTCTTTCTTAAGCTGTATCAAGATGTTCTCCATTGTGTACTCACGGCGCCAGTTGCACAACAGGTTAAACTTCCTTTGGTCAACCTGCATTTTCTCCAATATAAGTTTGAAATACAAGGAGAACAAGTGATACAAAATGATACAGAAACAGTGACATACCAATCCAGTCTCAGGATTTACACAGGTCATATTGATTCTTGAGTGAAATCTAACAGTTGGTGGCCTGTCTGGATAGTCCTTGTCACAGAAAAGCTTTAACTGGTAAATTCGGCCCTCATGGACAGTCTACAAAGCCAAATATAGGTCAACGAAAAACACAAACTCAGAAACGCAACAATCATATTTGAAGAAAACAAGAGTAAGCAGGTGAAAATATCTCACGTTGTGGGGACCAAGTATTGTTCCTGTCCAAGAGCGCATGTATATATCATCCCCTTCATCCATTCCATAGCTGACTGTTCCATCCCCAATGCCCTTCTCTCCTCTTTCAAGCTCTTCCAGCAGTCTGAAGTTCCTCGGCACTACAGAATTTTTTTATGCAAGTAAGTATCAATAGTTCGCTTCCAAAAACATTAATAGCTTCGGCATAGGCACATCAAACCAAAATCTTATGTAGGACAGCTAATTTAAACTAAAGACATAGAACCAGGTTTGATATTCTTACAATGCACAGGTTATAAATAATTCTTCCTCTACTTGCAAAATTTCTAACACAAGTTATTCCAATAAGCAATTAGGAGTCAGTAGATAACCAAAGAATACAGTACAGAGTAGATTATCGCAGTCTCAAATGATAACCATTCTCTGATATCTTGAATTCTACCTAATTTTGTGCTTAACGTTGTAGTATACCATCTTCCTTGGCTGCGTAATCCATCAGAAGATTACTCACATTTAGACAGTTACACAATCACAGAAACGCGATTATTCTGTACTTTCAAAACGTGCATCTCTTCACAAGCTCTACACAATAGTGGAAATGCAGCGTGGAAGTACTAAAGATTAATATATAACCGTCGCCTATTCCAAGGAATGATGGATTCCATATACATAAAAGTGCGAGTCATCCCCCTTTTGAATGAGGCCTCAAAATCGCAAAGTGATGTTCCCGGAACAAAAGGGACCAGCTGCTAACAAACTACACACAAGCATAAATGGGGAATACATACATAAACCTCGAGTATTCATCCTAGCACTGCTCGGGACTAAATGACGAGCTGTTAGTCCAGTTTGCACAAAGCTAGTCCATACGTAATGCATTCTACTAAAATATCACTACCAGCAAATTCATTAGAACAATTCCAACGCTCCCGACTCCATTATACAGACTATCGACAGCTATGGACTTCACAGTTTCACCGTATGTTCATCCAAACAGGAAACTCAGCGTCATCCTCCTGATCACATGGGACGCCAGTGTCATCGTCCTAATCAATTGGGACGCCCTCAGGTGCAGAATTTTATGCACCGTACCGTACCATGTCGTGGCTGATGAAAGACCACTCCCCATAATTTTCTCGCCATCAGAACGTTAATCGTCGCCTTGTGTGCCAGAGAACCCTACAGCCAAAGCATCGCCGGAAAGGCGGACGGCTACATATGGAAGCTCGTCAGTCAATCCTTCCTAAATGCGAACTTACGACTAAGCAGTACGAAGGCGACGACCTAAATTCGAGTCCCGCGAACCGAGTGAACTGAACCGCAGTTTTATTATTCCCAAAATTAAGAAGCTGCTGTTAGCAGCAGTAGCTGAGCACGGGAAAATAAATCTCTTCCCCACGCGCGCGCGCGTGAGCCGGAGAGGACTCGATTCGAGCGTAGCCATGGGTTGACGGACGGGAAACGGATCCACAAATCCGCCGCTGATTGCGCGGGCTGGAGCGCCGTATCCGTAGCGTACGGGTCGATTCGGGGCCTGGCGGCTGACGGGGAGGGGGAGGTAGGAGGAGAGGTAAGGGGAGGGGAGGAAGCTAGGGCTTACCGACAACTCCGGCCGCGTCGCCGCTGGACGCCATTACAGCGAAGCGGAGGGGCAGAGGGAGGGGACCGGGCGGATGTGAGAGGGGAGGTCGGGGCGGCGCTCGTGCTCCGGTGGGGGGGAGGCGGGAGGGAGTGGTCGGCGGCGGTGGTTCCCCTTTGGTGGTGGTGCACGGGTGCGACAGTGCGAGACCAAGGATGGGGAGCGTGCGAGGAAGTACGGGGTAGAGGTGGGCTGGGTTGGGCCGGTCCTGGTCGGGATTGTGGGTATCCAAAGCTGGCCCACGGGCCAGGCCAGTACAGTGTTAAACAGCCCGGCCGCGGTGGCCTGTTTACTAGGTGGGCCATGCCGTGTCGGCCTTCGGGCCTCACCTCAAAGCCCAAGCATGGCACATTTAGTAAATTTTGACCTTGCCTCAAAAAAGTAAATTTTGACCTGTTTTTGGGCTAATTTTGGCCTATTGGGGCTATTTTTTGGGACAATATATAGTTTTTTAATAAAATGTTAAAACGGGGTGTGTCGTGCGGCCCCGCCTGGCCTCGAGGCTCAGGCACAGCCCCAGGCACAACCCGTTTAGCCACGTGTCGGGCTAGGCCCCTGACGGGCTAGGCACGTGTGCTAACGGGTCGGCGCGTCGGCACGGGCCCAGGTGTCCAGCTCTGTGGGTAGCACAAGACTTTTTTTCCCGTACGGTCCAAAGAAGGCGGCAAATTCTACACAACGCCCAATGCATGCGTTAATGTCGTAACAAGAGGTCATATATGTCGCCTTTCCAGCAACTCTCGGTGTCAGCGAGAAAAATGCATGGCAATCTCAAAATAGAAGGTGCAAAAAAACAGATTTTTTAATAAATCTCGAAAATGATGTCAAGTTCCTATTTATAAAGTCACAAAACATATTTTTTGCATTGTAAGAACAATATGCACGCATGTTCAAACCATGAACCTTATCTCGAAATGTGATTTTAACTTTTTAAAACTTGTTAACATTTTCCATACTCTCGTGAACTTTATTTTGAGCCTGAGATTTTTTTTGAATCCATGGATGTACGTTTTTTGAACCATTAATATTTTATCGAACCGCGTACATTTTAAAATATACCCTTGAGCATTTCTTTGAACTCTCATGCGTACGCTTTTTAACCAATGGACACTTTTTGAATCGTGAATATATATTCGAACATCCCTTGTGCATATATAATTTTCAAACTCATTAAACATTTTTTCAAATGTACACAAATACGTGTGTTCTTGAAATGGTCTCAAATACTTTGGTACTGACAATATCACATGTTGGCACCTAAACATGAAGTATTTATCGGTTTGTAGCATATCACCTGAAAGTTCCTGACCATAATGTTTCTATATTATTGTCTTTTCAATCCTATGAATTTTTTCTATGGAATGCCTTTGGGTCATAGGATTGAGCCCATCAAATTACTAAGGAATCCATTCCTATGCCCCGTATTCCATAAGAATCTCAACAAGAGCTCAAACCTCATTTTATTTTTTGTTTACAAAGTCCAATGCACTCACTTCAAAGTTTCTGTGTTTGTTTCATGTGCACCATCCAGAGATACTGTTTACAAAATTCCCGTGTTTTGAAATCATGTAGGAATTGAAGTGTATGACATCTC
The DNA here is from genome assembly GCA_947311845.1 of Poa pratensis. Taxonomy (NCBI): domain Eukaryota; kingdom Viridiplantae; phylum Streptophyta; class Magnoliopsida; order Poales; family Poaceae; genus Poa; species Poa pratensis. The sequence continues at coordinate 20,857,019 of CAMZMU010000121.1, forward strand.
AATCCTTTGTTTTTCATTTTTCCTATGTTTCAAATCCTGCAATCCAAAGAGGCCCTGGATTGAAGGAATTCCATAGGAATTTTGGAGCATTCCAATCCATATGAATTTTTTCAATGGAATGCCTTCGGATCATAGGATTGAGCCCATCAAATTCCTAAGGAATCCATTCTAATGCCGCTATTCCATAGGAATCTCAAAAGAGCTCAAACCTGGTTTTATTTTTCATTTACAAAGTCCAATGCACTCATACTCTATCTCTATTTACTCCCTTATCCTAATTACTGCAAAGTTCATGTGTTTGTTTCCTGTCCACCATCCAAAGACATCGTTTACAAAATTTCTGTGTTTTGAAATCCTGTAGGAATTAAAGTGTATGACATATCAATCTTTTTGTTTTTTTGCTATTCCTATATTTTAAAATCTTGCAATCCAAAGATACCCTTGGAGCTCATGGTACATCTCTTGCTTTGTTAGAAAATATGGCCAAAGAATGAGCTAACGGTGCGGCATATCACCACACCTATTATTCCTAGTATTACATGATGGTTCTAACAATATTGATTTGGGATTATATATGTCGACATTTTCTCTATAGTTGGTCAAACTTCAAAACATTTGACTTTGACCAAAAAGAGGTGGCTGCTCTAGTATACTTGTAAGTGATAGATGAGGCTTAATTGGAATGTGGACACGGACATTGATGGGTGGTGGTTAAGCTGAGACACATGGATGCCATAGCACATGTAATCTGTTTGGGGGGGGGGGGGGGGGGGGGGGGGGGGGGGGGGGGGGGGGGGGGGGGGG
>CAMZMU010000121.1:20915895-21135919 GCA_947311845.1 Poa pratensis
AAGATTTTTGAGTTTGAGTGCTATTATCAAATGTTGATGGTGAAGTTGGGAGATCCAACTATTCCCAAGCTTAGGTTGGTGCACATCCATTTCAATCTCCTTTCACATTACTTTCATATTCACATGCTTTGTTTTCTTCATCCTCTTCCTGCCAAAATATTAGTACTTTCCATGGAAGCAAGATTCTTTCTTTAACATAAACATTGTCACTAAATTCGTTTTTGCAAAGTTGGAGAATATTAGAATTTGTCCTTTCATTACACGAGCTTCATGACTAGTTGTAGAAATTTATATAAGGAGTCTATCTCAAGGGCTCAACTAAGCAATTTATTTCTCAACTGTTCTATATAGGGCATGAAATTTTATCTTCACACGATAACAGGAAATTTAGGATCATATTTATATTGCATTGATAGTGGGAATATTTTAACAACTCTTCTATTGCAACAAGTTATTACCATGTAACTCACAAACTGAATAGCCATTCTGTGAGTGGCTTCAGCATATTTACGCATTCTTTTTCTTCTTCGGTCGATTCATATTCAAAGTAGGCTTCCATAGTTTTAACATTAACCATTAGTATAGAGATTCAGAAAGTTTCTCCATACTTTAACACACATATTAAAAACAACACTAGTTTTTATGGGTTTTATGTTTTTAGATGCAAAACTGAAAATAAAATATGAAACCGAAAAATATGATATGCCAAGACAATAACAAAACAAAATAAAATGATTGAAGGTAAAGATGGATAGATGTGCTCACGTAATGTGCAACCTCCCAAGCTTAGGTGTTAGCACAAGTGGTGATGAAGTTGACTTGGTGAGATTCCTTGGATAAACCCGGCGCCAGAAAACAGAGCTAGTGCAGGGGACCCTTGGATAAAACTTTCAGCAATAATTCCCCGGCAACGGCGCCAGGAAAAAGTCTTGATGGCCCTTCAGTTAGTTACTGCGTGAAAAGTAAATGGGTTAGGTTGAGACTCCAAGTGCAGAGTGTGTAGTAAGTGGAACAATTTTTCCCCACGAGGGGTGACTCGAGGGTTTAATATCGAACTCTCGGGGAATCAGTAGTGAAGATTTATCTTTCCTATCCTTCTTTTGGTTACCTACAAACAAAGTAAATGTTTTGGTCCTCAACCTCACCTAGTGGTTGTCAAGCACAAGGTGTGAGAATGATATCAAGATAATATGCAATGCAAACAAGAAATAAATATGCAATGGCGGTAAATAAATATGCAAGGATGGTGGTAGCAATGATAAATGATATTTTTGGGTTTTATAGATGAATGCAGATGTAAAAGTGTTTTTGTATTTTCGGATTTTTAAATGGCAGAAAATGGTAAAGTGGTAAAGTTGTTGGAAAGGTGTTTCTTATGATTAAAAATGGACCGGGGTTCATGGTTTCACAAATGCACTCTCTCTTTCATAAAGTGGTAGACAATGGAACACTAGAGTTGACATATGAGATTGCAACACAACAGTTTAATGACAAGTTATAATTATATGGACATCACGTCCTAACATAGAGACCTTTTGGTTATTAGTCTCTCTTATACTCCACCAAGATGCGAACTAAATCATAACATCAGTAATTAAGATAACTCAGAGTATAGCAATAAGTATCATGACATGAAGTTAAAATAAGAACATGCTAGATTTAGACATGGAGGAAGTGGCAATGGTCACACCCACATCTCCGGTAGCATGGTATTTCTTTTTATCCCTAGTGAGGCAACAAAGTAGGTAAAACACCCAAGTGGATCGCAGAACTTTTCTCTCACGTTCCTGCCTAGTGTCGGCCCAGTGAGAACCAGGGTGTGCTGGGCCTGTCCTCCACGGCCCTCGACACTCGATGGCCAATTTTCGCTAAGGACCAAGCCTACCGCTTGAGAGACTCGCGAGGCAAATTGCCTCGCGAGGGCTTTGGAGGCAGCAGAGGCCTACGGAGGCCCTCTCTCACTGCCCTCTTCAAGGTGATCTCCCCTGGAGAGAGGTCAACGCCAAATCCTCCACAGGGCCCCTAGCCCTCGTGGGGATTGCTTCGCTGCAAAGCAACCTCTGCAGAGCGCACATGGGCTTTGCAGCGGCCGCAGAGTGACGCGCGCCTCTGCGCGCGGTGACGACGACGCCGCAGTTGCCATTCTGGTGATTAAAGGAGTCAACAAAGCTGCGCCATCCGCACCGGACTACAAGATTTCCTCTTTGGTGATAAGGGGACCGGCCGGCGCTACGCTCCACGGCCAACGTCACCGTGGGCACCCCCACGTTCCTCTGCAGCCCCAGCTGGCCGTCCTGCATGGACGGTGGTTTCTCTGCCACAGGCATCAGCTTTACGCCCATGGACCGCGTCCATGGACAGCTGGGCTGCGGTGCACCGTGCTCCCCCTTCTGTCGCCATGTGGTAGCCCTTCCGCGCAAACGCAGGGAAGAGGCCCGGGGCGCCTATAAAAGGAGGAGGTGCACCACCGTAGCAAAGGATCGCATTCTCATTCTAGCTTAGCCACTTACGCGCAAGGAAGAAGAAGACCACAGTTCCCCTTCCTTGTGCACACCTCTGCCAAAAGAGAGCCCTCGGCAAGCTCATTGTACTGTAACCTCCATAAGCAGTGCAATACAGACAAGCAGGAGTAGCGGTGTTACCTCCACACGAGGGCCGTGAACCTGGGTACGGGCTGGTGTTCATCTCTGTCGTGATGTCCCTCCTCATGCTCGACGAGCACCGTCGCCGTGCAGGTTGAGGGTTGTTTGACCAACGTGTTCAGCCCCTTACACGAACTCTCTTCGTGAGCTTGACCATCCCTGTTTCGTGGGAGTCATTCTCCGACAATTGGCGCGCCAGGTAGGGGGCTGAGGCGCGTCTTCAACCTTCACCGACCTCTGCACCATGGCGGACACTCGCGCAGCTCGCGCCCCCGGCGGGCGTCAGGCAGGGCTACCACCGAGCCCGCTGCCAACACCACCAACCCTCGCGGCCGTCCCCGTGCCAGCCGCGCCTCGGGGCGCAACACCGCTGAACCGCGGTGGAGCACCCCGAGGACGATGACGGCCACCACGACGACCGCTTCGACGAAGACGTCGACCACGGGCACGGCGAGGACGCTGAGTCCTCGCATCCGTCCCAGCGCCACAGCGCCTCCACTCTTGGGCGTCCAGCCCAGTCCGAACACCGCGCTGCTCATGGCCGCGGAGCTCTTCCGCTACCGCCCCACCGCCGAGGCGCACGACAACTGGCTCGGCCGCCTCCAGCACCTCGTCGACATCGCGGCGGCGCCGCGCGCAGCTCCGGCGACGTCGCGCTCTCTGGTGCACCACAACTCCGGACGCGCAGGGACTGCCGCGCATGGCGCACCTCGCGCCGCCGCCCGCCTCCGCCAGGTCCGCCTCCAGCTGCGGCCCACAAGGCCGCCTCCCACGCGTCTTCGCCGCGCGATTGCCAAATCGTGCAGCGGACTCCTCAGACGCGGGTGGAAATGGAGCGCCAGAAGGACCTCCAGAAGCGCATCGTCGAGGAAATCGGCCAAGCGGGGCGACAGAACCGCCGAGCTCTCAGGGTGGCGTCGCCTCGTACGCCACAGGATGCGCGGCCTTCACCCGCAGCCTGCGTCGCGTCGTCTGGCCACAGAAGTTCAGGCCTGACCTACCCAAGGGCTACGACGGCACGAACAACCCATCGAGTTCCTGCAGCTCTACCACCTCCATCCAAGCTGCGGGGGGGGACGACAAGGTCATGGCCAACTGGTTCTCCCACGCTCTCAAGGATTCTGCCTTGTCGTGGCTCCTGAACCTTCCCGAGGATTCCATTGACTCGTGGGAGGAGCTCTGCCAGCAGTTCGTTGCAAACTTCAAGGGCAGTACGAGCGCGCCCTCACCTACAACGACCTCGTGCTGTGCGCCAGAAGCCTGGCGAGACCCTCCGCAGGTACATCCAGCGCTTCAGCCAAGTCCGCAACAAAATCCCGAACATCCCGGACTCGCACGTCATTGCGGCCTTCAGAGAGGGCGTCACCAACCACAGGATGCTCGAGAAGCTCGGCATCCATGATACCCTCTCCTCCGTGGTGAAGCTCTTCGACATCGCAGACAAGTGCGCCAAGGCAGAAGAAGGGCTCCTCTTCGTCAAGGTGGGCTCGACAGACGACCCTGTCGAGGGATCCAAGACCCAGAAGAGGCGTGACGAGACAAAGCGCAAGCCTACTGCTGTCTGGCAGCCGAACCCGACGCCAAGCACGTTCGCGAGGACTCCCCTGAGGCTGGCGAGAAAAAGGTGGATAACCGCCCGTTCTGCATCTACCACAACAGGCGCGGCCATGCGACGGAGAACTGCTACGACCTCAAGCAGCTGAGCAAGAAGCGCGAGCAAGAAGAAGGCAGCGGTAGCCGCGGCAGAGGCCGTGGTTACCGCAAGGGGCGGACGTAAAGGCAACTACCAGAGGCCAGGGGACTCAGGCGAATGCCGCCGGAGAAAAACAACAATCTCCCGACGAAGAGCCTGGAGGTTACCAGGCCCCTAAGGGTGCCATGGCATGCATCCTCGGCGGATCCCAAGCGCCCAAGTCGAACAATCAGTTCAAGCAGTTCGCTCGCGAGCTCAATGCAGCGCTTCCCGGGGTCGAGACGTCCCGCCCCCTCAAGTGGTCCCAGTACACCATCGCCTTCGACGCCAAGATCACCCCAAGTCGACCAAGACTGTGGGCACCCTCCCGTTGGTGTGCACCCCCACCATCAACAACATCGCCGTCGGCAAGACGCTCATTGATGGGGGTGCAGGCCTGAACGTCATCTCTGTCGAGACCTTCGAGACGCTTCAAGTGCCCTACGAGTGGCTTATGCCCTCCAGGCCCTTCACCGGGGTCACCAGCGGCTCAATCTCGCCTCTGGGGCAAGTGAGGCTCGCGGTCACCTTTGGCACGCAGGAGAACTACCGCACCGAGCTAATTGACTTCGACGTCGCGCACATTGGCCTGCCCTACAACGCCATCCTCGGCTACCCCGCCCTCGCGAAGTTCATGGCCGTCACGCACCACGCCTACAACATGGTCAAGATCCCTGGCAGCGGTGGCACCATCACCATCCGTGGTCACGTACAGGACGCCACGCGCGCTGTCGAGATCGCCTACAAGGCCGCTGCCATGGCATTCCCGCTGACGAGGACATGGAGCCTCTCGAGAGGCCCAAGAAGAAGAAGCAGCTGTTCACTCAAGAGCAAGCATCTACAAAGAAGGTGTCGCTGAGCACCAGTGGCTCGGGGGCTGAGGGCTCGGGGGCTAGCGTCACCATAGGCGCTGGCTTGCCTCCCAAATAGGAAAGCGCGCTCGTCGCCTTCCTTCGGGCAAATTCTGACATGTTCGCATGGACTCCGTCAGAAATGTCCGGTGTACCAAGGGAGGTGATCGAGCACCACTTAGCCGTGTGTCCAACGCACGCCCTGTAAAGCAGAAAGCGCGGAAACAAGCCCCCGAGAAGCAAGCGTTCATCATCAAAGAAGTAGAGAAGCTGAAAGCAGCAGACATCATTCGAGAAGTTGCCCACCCCACTTGGCTCTCCAACGGTGTGGTTGTCCCAAAACCCAATGGAGGAGGCCGGCTCTGCATCGACTACACAGACGTAAACAAGGCCTGCCCCAAGGATCCATACCCCATGCCAAGGATAGACCAGATTGTGGACTCCACCGCCGGCTGTGATCTCCTCTGTTTCCTGGATGCCTTCTCAGGCTACCACCAGATCAAATGGCCAAGGAAGACGAGGAGAAAACAGCATTTCTCACCCCTTGTGGTGTGTATTGCTACACTTGCATGCCCTTTGGCCTGAAGAATGCCGGCGCCACCTTCCAGAGGCTCATGAGGATCGCCTTGGGGGCTCAGATGGGAAGAAATGCAGAAGCTTATGTCGACGACATCGTGGTCAAGTCTCGCGAGGGAGACACTCTCTTGAAGGATCTCGAGGAAACCTTTGCCAGCCTGCGCAAGGTGAACATCAAGTTAAACCCCGCCAAGTGCGTCTTCGGGGTGCCTTCAGGCAAGCTCCTCGGGTTCCTCGTGTCCCACCGTGGCATAGAAGCAAACCCTGACAAGATCAAGGCATAGAAGACATGCAGCCACCTCGCCGCCTCAAGGACATGCAGCGCCTAGCAGGATGCATGGCCAGCTTAGGCCGCTTCATCTCCAAGTTCGGCGAGAGAGCTTGCCATTTTTCAAGATCATGAAGAAATCCGGCACCTTCAAGTGGACTCCAGAGGCAGACAAAGCATTTGAGGACTGAAGAAATACTTGGCTAGCTCACCAGTCATGGTAGCCCCCAGGGCAGGCGAGCATCTGAAGCTGTACCTAGCAGCCACTCCACAAACGCAAGCGCCGTCCTGGTGGTGGAAAGAGAAGAGCCAGTTCTCCCCAAGAAAAGCACTGCCACACCAAGTCCAGAACCTCCCGACGAGGGAACAGTCTCTCCAGACCCAGTGCCAGACCCACAGCCTCAAGTCGAGTCTACTACAAGCACCCTGCCGAGGCTCCTCCACAGGCAAACCTCGCCAAAGGTCCTGAGGAGCCTCTCGAGGGAGCCGACGCTGCAGCGCCACCACGACCCTCGTCGAGCATCCAGTCTACTTCGTCAGTACTGTACTGCGAGATGCGCGCGAGGTTACCCAGTGCAGCAGAAGCTCCTCCTCGCGCTCCTCATCGCCTCCAGGAAGCTACGCCACTACTTCCAGGGCCACCCCATCACGGTGGTCACGTTCCCCCTGGAGCAAATCCTGCGCAACCCCAACGCCACTGATCGCGTCGCAGGTGGAACATCGAGCTGCAACCATTCAACTTGCGCTTCGACACCACAAGAGTCATAAAAGGGAGAGCGCTGGCGGATTTCGTCGCCGAGTGGACAGACCCAACTCCTGAAGAGCCTCGTGAAGAAGAAACCGCGTCATCTGGAGATACAATGCCAAGCCACTGGACCATGCACTTCGACGGAGCTTTCGCCTGCCGCAATGGTGGGGCTGGCGTTGTCCTGACCTCACCAAAAGGTGACAAGCTCTACTACGCCATCCAGTTGTGCTTCACAATAGACAAGATCTCCAACAATATCGCCGAGTATGAAGGCCTCCTCGCCGGGCTCAGAGCCGCAATCGCCCTTGGCGTCAAGCACTTACTCATAAAGGGTGATTCCCAGCTCCTGGTTAACTTCTCCAACAAGAGCTACACGCCTAAAGACGACCACATGGCCGCCTACCTTGAAGAGGTCCGCAAGCTCGAGAAGCACTTCAGGGTATGGACTCATGCACATCCCGCGGAAGGAGAACCAGGAGGCAGATGACATCGCCAACGAGCATCACGAAGGCAGGCCCAGCCGGCCGGCGTCTTTGAAGAGAGACTCTCCAAGGCGTCCATAAAGCAGCCACAAGAAGCAGCAGCCACAAGCACAGACGAAGTACTCCCACCACCTCCTGTAGGTGGGGCACCCAACTGCGGTCCATCCTCAGGGGAGCGTCTGCTGCTGGCTATGGTGCATCAAGAGACAGGCTGGGTCGACGAACTCAAGGACTACTTGCTGAAGGGAGTCCTCCCCGAGGAAGACGCGGAGGCGGAACGAGTTGCTCGACAAGCCAAGTCATACTACATCCTCGAGGGAGACCTGTACCGCAAGCGCCCAAATGGAATTGCACTTAAGTGCGTCCCCCCGAGGAAGGCCGCATGCTGATCAGAGACATTCACAGCGGAGAGTGTGGCCACCATTCCTCTGCACGCACCCTGGCAGGCAAGGTCTTCAGGAGCGGATTCTACTGGCCCCAAGTGCTTCAAGATGCTACCACCATCGTCCAGTCTTGCGATGCGTGCCAGTTCCACGCCAAGCAAGTCCATCAGCCTGCACTGGGACTCCAAACCATCCCGCTCTCGTGGCCTTTCGCGGTCTGGGGGCTAGACATCTTGGGACCCTTCCCGAGATCGCAAGGGGGCTACCGTTTCCTCTTCGTGGCCGTCGACAAGTTCACCAAATGGGCAGAGGTTGAAGCAGTGCGCAGCATACCGGCCAGAGCAGCAGTAAAATTCATCAGAGGCCTGGTCTGCCGTTTTGGTGTGCCAAATCGCATCATCACCGACAATGGCTCACAGTTCACCAGCGGCATCTTCAGGGCCTACTGCGAGAGCCTCGGCACCAAGCTCTGCTTCGCCTCGGTGGCTCACCCACAGAGCAACGGCCAAGCCGAGCGAGCAAATGCTGAGGTCCTCAAGGGCCTCAAGACAAGAAGCTTCAATCGCCTCAAGGGCTACGGCAAGGGCTGGATAGACGAACTCCCGTCCGTGCTCTGGTCCATCCGCACGAACCCCACGAAGCCCACTGGTGAGACGCCATTTGCCCTCGTGTATGGAGCTGAAGCAGTCCTCCCCACAGAGATCAAGCATGGATCCGCACGGGTCCTTGCCTTCAACGAGGACGATCAAGAAGACCTCCACAACGACGACCTGCTGCTCCTTGACGGGTTGCGCCGCCGTGCCGCCCTCAGGGCAGCAAAGTACCAGCAAGACCTGCGACGCTACCACAGCCGCCACATACGTCCACGCACTCTCGAGACAGGCGACCTCGTCCTCAGGAGAATCCTCTCCAGGGAAGGTCTCCACAAGCTCTCGCCCATGTGGGAAGGCCCCTACAGGGTCGCACACATCGCCAGGCCCGGCGCGGTACGCCTCGAAACGGAGGACGGCATCCCGGTCAAGAATCCATGGAACATCGCGCATCTACGCAAGTTCTACCCGTGATCATAGTCACGCCAGACATTTTTTGTCTCTAGAGGGAAGCACACAACTTCACCTCCAAGCTTCACAAAAGCTTCTCCTCCCGAGGGCCAGCCCCTCTGAGCTCTCCTGATAACGTGCCGCCGCAGGCCGTGAAGAGTCTCAGCCACTGAATGTGGTCCCCATGCCTCGACATGGAAAACTTTATCTTGGTGATACCAAGTGTAATGAACCAATTCGTTTCTCAATGAAACATTGCGCTGAGGCGCCGCTGTGTAATATTTTGGTGGTGAGTTTTACTTTTCATCATTTAGTTCATTTCGCGCTCATATTTTTCCCCATGCGCACCTCGCGAGCGGGGGCTGAGTACGGTGACTGTGCCTCGAGAGCACCCCAGCAGCACCGCAAAATCCAAAGGATCCGAGCTCTAACACGTGAGCACGCTCTCACGCCTGTTACCTCCCAAGAGCTCTGGCCAAGGGCTTGCTCCCAAACACGCCACCTCACCAAAGGACCTTGGTGCTTACTCTCCTCGCGAGATACTCATGAGGAAACCTATAAGCGCGCATGAGTTTTTACTACCATGTACTTGCTTTGGGTTTGCCTCTCTAACCAATACAGGGAACAAGAGTCCCCCCAAGCTCGTGAAGCCACGCTCCGGCCTCAAGAGGGAAGCGCACCATCAGGGAAACCAACGCCCTCTACGAGACCAAAGTCTCGCAAAGCTAAGTCCAGCGCTCGCGCCTCAGGAGTTTTTCCTCCTCTCACGAGATCTGCGTCCCTCGAGCGGGTTTTTTCTCCCTCACACTCATGGACTGCTTGTGCGTCAAAGGGGGGCCCTCGAGCACCGCGACTCGAGAGCCCTTACCTCTCTAAGCCTTAAACACCCCCCGGCCTTGCCGAGTCAAGCTCCGGCATACCGCAGCGGCGGAGTCATAGCGCAAAGAGATGGGTCCTGACGACGTAGAGCGAAAAAAGACATGGAACAGGGATAAAAGGCCCATCGAGGGACATACACATAGTAGCACACGTTAAAGTGTCTTACAAACCAGAATAAAAACAAGTCTTAAAACAAAGATAGCTGCGCTCAAGCGCGTCTTGTTGCAGGAGCGGCCTAGGCAGGGGCATCGCCGTCACCATCCTCCTCAGCCTCCTCTTCAGCTTCTTCTTCGGCGCCTTCCTCCTCCTCAGCGGCCTGCTCCGCCTCGACCCTCTTGAAGCGGTCGACGTAATCGTTGACCTCCTCCGAACCAAGTTGGAGAGGTCCTGGGCTTGGTCCGCCTCGACAGGCTCGGTCACGGACTCGAAGTCGAAGCGGGATGAAGACGCTGGAGGTTGGCGAAGACGCGATCGATCGCCACCGTCAAGAGCTTGCGGCACTCTTCATCGACAACGTCGCCCATCTCCGCCACAGGGCCCTCAAGCGTGGTGAAGAGCTGGTCGAAGTAGGCGAGATACGCGGCAGCATCGGCATTCCCATGGACGGGAACCGCAGGGGCGTCCACTCCCAGGTTCGCCGCAAGGGTGTTCCCCCGAGCCACCAAGGACTTGAACATGCGCTCCCGCTGCTGCGTCAAGACCTGTGCCGCCTGCACGTGGTGCTCAGCCTCCTCAGCACGCTCCACGGCAGGGCCCACCTGCGGTCAACTCCTTCATATCAGCCATCAGGGAGGCAAGATCTTGCTCTGCACGCTCTTGAGCCTCCTCCGCGCGGCGACGACCATCCCTGGCGCGCCTCAACTGGGAGTTCAGGCTGGCGTTCAGTCGCTCCAGCTGAATGATGCGGGCGTTGTCCTCCGCGCGTTTCTTCTTGAAGCGGTCCTCCTGCTTCTTAAATTTCCCGGCATAATCTTCGGCGACGGCAGCGCGATACTCTTTCTGCTTGGCGACGGCCTCCTTCTCAGCCTCTTCCTTCCTCTCGGCGAGCTTTTGGTTGGACTTCTCTACAAGCTTTTTGTGCCTGGCCACCTCCTCACCATGCTTGCCTATGGCCTCGGCCAGATTGCCCTCCCGCGCCTCGAGATCTGCGCGCTGCGTGGACAGCTCCCTGTCAGCTGCAGCTGTTCCTCGCGCTTGAGCGCCTCCGCCTCGCGCGCCGCCAGTGCTTGCTCACGGGCGTCCAAGGACGCGCGGTGTTGGTCCAAGGATTTTCGCGTGGCCTCCGACTCCGCGGCGAACTTCTCCTCGCGGTCAGCAAGCTCTTGGCGCTGAGCGGCCAGCGTGGTCTCGAGGGCCGCGCGCTCGAGGCTGCAGCTTGGCGTTCCGCCATGGCCGCCTCGCGATCTTCTGCGCGGCCTGGCGCTCTGCCTGGAGTGGCTCCAGGGTCTCTTGAGCCTCGCGCACCGCGCTCTCGCGGACTTCCTTGGCGAAGCGCAGCGCCTCCTCGCGCTGCGCCTGCATGGCCTCGTTGCCGTGGCGACAGTGCTCCACGGTCTCAAAGAAGCGGTCCAGGCCTTCTCGAGTTCATCATACTCTCTGGCGAGCTCGGCCTCCTCGAGAGCGAGTTGGGCCTCCAGCCCGTCCAGCGCATCCCTCGCCAGGCGGAAAGCGGAGCTGCGGCGAGCGCCGCTCCAGTTCCTGCCGCCCAGGACCAGAGCCCATGAGCTCCCACTAGGCATGGAGGCTCCCACATCTGCACCGATCCAAGGACGGGGAACTCCGTGCTTGGGCCAGGGTCAACTCTGGCCTGGGGGCTCGGAGCGAGCCCTCTCCACCACTGCGCCATGGGCACCAGCGCCTTCGCCCTCCAGCGGCGCCTCCCCTCGGTTTCAGGGGCTGGGGAAGATTGCCCAGCCGTCGTCAAGTTCGCCGCAGCCGCGCCCGCTGCGGCCTCAGAAGAAGCTGCCCCCCCTCAGTTTCTGCACTTGGCGGGGGCGGCGGAGGAACGTTCTCCTCCATCTCGACGTCGGCGTTTTCCCTCGCCGGCGTGCCGCTCTTCGCCGTCTCCGCGGCGATCTCCTCTTGCCGCTCCGGTGGAGTGACAGGGCGTGGCGGTGTTGGCGTCCTCGCCACCGTCTCCTCCTCGAGGCGCTCCTCCGCGGTAGGAGACGAAGCAGCTGCCCCGACCAGAGGTGCAACCACCACAGGCCCTGTGGCCTCCTCTGCCATAGGCCTCGCGGCCTCCTCCACAGCCGGCTCCGTGGCCTCTGTCACCACGGGCCTGTCAACCTCTTCAGCTGAGGGCTCCACAGGCCCCTCAGCGGTTGTCGTGGCGGCGCCCCGCACCTCCGTAGCCTTGCGGAGCCTGGCGCTTCGCCGTCACTAAATCCCTGACAAGCAAGCATGAAAGGCCTTCAAGAGGGGAACAAGAGTATTTTCATAAGAAGTGAAAACAGACCAGGGAGCCAATCCTTACCCAGATGTCTTGGCGCGGGAGTCAACCCACACCGTGTTTGACGACCGCCACAGCCTCGACGACGGGCACCGGCACCGGACCCCTCAGGAGCAGCCTCGGCTTTCCTCTTGAGAGGAGTGCCCGTTGGACTCCTGGCGGTCCTGTCGTGAATAGCCTTGGAGCGAGGCTCGCAGCGTCCTGCTGCGGCCTCCTCGTCGCTGTCTTCCTCCCCCTCCGCGGCCTGGCGCGAAGGGACCACAAGGAAATCCTCGTCCCCGCTGGACGAGATCTCCAGAACTTCTCCTCGGGAGGCGCAGGCTTCGAAGAGCTTGCCTCCCCTGCCGAGGGATTCGCCCTCCATAGGTGACGCCCAGATCGGCGTCAGATGCGGCGGGTGACTCCGTGGCCCAGTCCTCTTCCACCACGGGCGCCGCAGCCTCCTTCTTCTCCTCCCCCGCCAGACCTTGAGGGGTGAACTCCGGCATCAGCTCCAGGATCGCGAGGCGCTTCTTCGGAGTAATCTGATGGAGGGGCCTCGCTAGCTCACTGCGCGGCACAGGAACCTCCGGGGCGGTGAAGAGGATGCCCATGACGGAGGCAATGACGTCGGGGGTGTGGGAGCTGCAGTGCAGCCGCATCGGGTCCGCTGGGCCAGAGTACATCCACGCCGGCTTCGTGTGCTTCTGGAGAGGAGCGATACGGCGCCTCACGAAGTCTTCAGCAACCATCTGCCCCGTGAGGCCAGCTTCGCGGACGAGTTTCATGCGCGCGACCAAGTCAGCAATCTTCGGGCTTTGGAAGGCCGCGCTTGACCAGTTCGAGTTCTTCAGCGGCGGCGCCTCAGGGACGTCGAAGAAGGAGTTTTGCGTCTTGGCGTCCACGATGAACCACCGCTGGCGAAAATCGTCCACCTTCTTCGTCACCCGCGTGACGGGCTTGTCGCCGTCCCAGGACATGGGGATGTAGATGCCTCCCATCCCATCCGCAATGCGGAAGGACACGCAACCAGACCGCTCGCCGGGCGCCGTGGAGCGGAGCGCGTAGAAGCTCGGAAGAAGGCCACGGAAGGCATCACCCCCAAATACGCCTCGCAAAGATACGCGAAAATGGCGAGGATCAAGATGGAGTTGGGGTGCAGATGCAGAAGTTGGATCTGGTAGAAGGCCAGAACCTCCTCCAGGAAAGGGGAAAATGGCGGCACCAGACCAGCAAATATGGTCTGGAAGAAAATGGGGTACAGCCCCGCCGCGAGCTTGCCAAAGCGCACCGCCTTGAGAACGCTGGCGCCGTGCTCGTTGTTCTTGCCCGCGGCCATCAGCCTGATCTTGTCCAGCGCCTCCGCCGTGTGGATGCGGGTCCCCACAGCGCCGGCGCGAACTCGTCCTCCTGCTGCGCTTCAGCAGGCTCGTTCACCATCGCCGCTTTGTCCTTCTTAGGACCCATGGTCGAAGAAGGAAGGGCGGCGGAGAAGCTCGGTGAAGGAGGAAGAGCGCCGGGAACACGGAAGCGCAGAAGTCAAGAGCAAGGAGACGGGCGCGCAAATGATGCAGTAACTGCTGCCTGAACCGGCGCTGCAGGCTTTATATCACCTCAGAGCAGTTACCGAGACATGGTGGGTCCCCCCACTACGCCCATCATCTCCGAAGAGAACGTGTCGTCGCGGCGTAACTGCCCTACACGTGTCTCGGACCGGACGGACACTTTGGGCCCATGACGATTCGCCTGCGTCCACTGGACTACATCGTGCCCATCATGGGCCCGGGGGCTACTGTCGGCCCAGTGAGAACCAGGGTGTGCTGGGCCTGTCCTCCACGCCCTCGACACTCGATGGCCAATTTTCGCTAAGGACCAAGCCTACGGCTTGGAGAGACTCGCGAGGCAAATTGCCTCGCGAGGGCTTTGGAGGCAGCAGAGGCCTACGGAGGCCCTCTTCACTGCTGCCCCCTCTTCAAGGTGATCTCCCCTAGAGAGAGGTCAACGCCAAATCCTCCACAGGGCACCCTAGCCCTCGTGGGATTGCTTCGCTGCAAAGCAACCTCTGTAGAGCGCACATGGGCTCTGCAGCGGCCGCAGAGTGACGCGCGCCTCTGCGCGCGGTGACGACGACGCCGCAGTTGCCATTCTGGTGATTAAAGGAGTCAACAAAGCTGCGCCATCCGCACCGGACTACAAGGATTTCCTCTTTGGTGATAAGGGGACCGGCCGGCGCTACGCTCCACGGCCAACGTCACCGTGGGCACCCCCACGTTCCTCTGCAGCCCCAGCTGGCCGTCCTGCATGGACGGTGGTTTCTCTGCCACAGGCATCAGCTTTACGCCCATGGACCGCGTCCATGGACAGCTGGGCTGCGGTGCACCGTGCTCCCCCTTCTGTCGCCATGTGGTAGCCCTTCCGTGGCGCAAACGCAGGGAAGAGGCCCGGGGCGCCTATAAAGGAGGAGGTGCACCACCGTAGCAAAGGATCGCATTCTCATTCTAGCTTAGCCACTTACGCGCAAGGAAGAAGAAGACCACAGTTCCCCTTCCTTGTGCACCCCTCTGCCAAAAGAGAGCCCTCGGCAAGCTCATTGTACTGTAACCTCCATAAGCAGTGCAATACAGACAAGCAGGAGTAGCGGTGTTACCTCCACACGAGGGCCGTGAACCTGGGTACGGGCTGGTGTTCATCTCTGTCGTGATGTCCCTCCTCATGCTCGACGAGCACCGTCGCCGTGCAGGTTGAGGGTTGTTTGACCAACGTGTTTAGCCCCTTACACGAACTCTCTTCGTGAGCTTGACCATCCCTGTTTCGTGGGAGTCATTCTCCGACAACTAGCCACCCCCGTCACTCCAACTAATGCACGTTCCCCCTCACACGCTCTCATAAACATGATTGATCATGACAAGTAAATAAGAACGGGGTACATAATATGCATCTACTTTCATAACTGAAACAAAACCATTGCAATCTCAACATATATTAACTCATAAAAAGATCCACCACAAAGGTATTACATAGATGACCGTAATCATGTTCAGCAGCTCATACGGTACTAATTAGTGAAGCTCAAGAGAGATAGATACATAAGTTACTTCCACAAACCCATAGTCCAGAGGTGGACTACTCCCTCTTCATCATGGAGACGGTGGAGAAGTCGTTGGAGAAGATGGAGACCACGCCGGCAGCGCCCCGCCGGAATTTTGCCACTCCAATCTGCAACTCCAGGTCTCTGTTTCGGTGTTTCTGTGTTTCTGCGGCGCTCCTTTCCGAAGGGCGTCGGGGACTATTTTTATAGTCGGTTTTAGGTCAAGACGGAGTCGTGGGCGAAAAGATCGACGGCAACGGAGCCTCGAGGCTCCAGATGGTGGGTCCCACGCGGCCCATGTACCTGGCCGCGTGGGCCACCCTCTTTTGGGCCTCGGGCCTCCGCTTGTTCGCTTCCTTCGCTCCCAAGTCTTCTTCCTTCCAAAAACTGATGCTCGTAAATTTCCAGGTCATTTGGACGTCGTTTGGGTCCCTGAAACATTAAAATATGGAAAATAGGGTTTTCTGCCTGCGCAGGGTTAATTCCATAAAAATAGGAAAATCATGAAATATTCCAAAAATCATTATAAAACATTTTATAACCCTTATATGATGCAAATATGACTGTAATATAAGTAAAATAATGCAAAGTTCATGTATACATTTACATGCATCAACGGGGCACCATAGTTATTCATCAGAGCGGTCAGACCTTGAGCACATATGAGGAACAAGAACGGGGACATGAGATCGCCTTGCCGTAAACCTCTCGAAGGTGAGAAAAACGGAAGAAGAACCCCATTCACCTTGACCACAAACCGGACAGAAGTCACACACTTCATAACCAGACGCACAAACTTCTCTCCAAAGCCCAATCTGGTCAGCATAGCTTCCAAATAATGCCATTTAACACGGTCATAGGCCTTGAGCATATCTAATTTAACTGCACACACTGGATTTTTTCTTTTCTTCCGGCGTCGCATAGCATGAACACTTTCAAATGCTACTAGAATATTATCTGTAATTAACCGGCCTGGAACAAAGGCACTTTGCTCGACACCAATTATCTCATCCATCAGACCACTTAGCCTATTAGTGCAAGCCTTGGCTGCAATCTTGTAAAGTACAGGGCATAAGGCAATGGGCCGATATTGGGAAATCTTTTGTGGATTACGCACCTTGGGTATGAGAGTAATGGTAGTATCATTTAAACCCATAGGGAGCTCACCACCATTTAGGAAATCAAGAGTAGCCTTGACAATATCATCTCCGAGGACCTCCCAGTGGCGTTGGAAAAACCCGGCAGTGAATCCATCCACTCCTGGAGCTTTCGAGGGTGCCATCTGAAACAAGGCAGACTTCACTTCCTCGGCAGAAAAAACTTTCTCCAGAGCCTCATTCATTGGCTCGGTAACTTTAGGAGCAACGACATTTAACAGATTGCTCATGTCATTGTATCCTTGTGAGAGATAGAGACCCTGATAGAAGGTTTGAATCTCCTGTCTAATGTCATCAGGGTTTTCACACAGACCGCCATCTCCCTTTTGCAAAGAGGAGATGCGGTTAATTCGTTTTCGATGTGCAGCGTGAGAGTGAAAATACTTGGTATTACGGTCACCTTCTCGAAGCCACTGCACTCGTGATCTCTGCTGCATCCAAATTTCCTCTTGCCGTAAAGCTTCCCTTAATTGGACCGCCACGGCTTTCTCCTCATCCGATGGCCCACGGCCCATGGACACACTCCTCAAGCTCTCATATTTCTTCTGAAGCTTTTGGACTTTCTTATTCATATTTCCAAACTCGCGTTCACCCCAGGAACCGAGACTTTCTTGTACCGAGGTAAGGGCACTTAGCACCCCATTTAAGCCCTTAGCACCAGAACTTGTTCTGCCAAACACGTTTAACCAGGTCATCATATTCACTATGGGATTGCCGCACATTTTCATACCTGAAGGTGCATTGTGCTCGTGGCCAAGCATTGGCAGGACTCGATCTCATCTCTGTCAGCACGTAGCAGTGATCAGAGACTGCCGAACTAATGTGCTTTACACTTGTGAACTCGAAAAGGGCCAAGAAGGACGCATTTGCCAGAGCTCGGTCCAATCTCGCCTTTACATTTGCCTCTCCTTGTTGTTTGTTTTCCCAGGTTAAAGGAACACCTCTCCATCCCAAATCCTGGAAAGAGCAGAAATCAACAGCCTCTCGGAAGGCTCTCATTTGGCTGTCAGGGCGCGCATGGGTACTAAAGTGTTCATCCGCATGAAGCGTCTCGTTAAAATCTCCCATACAAAACCAGCCATCATGTGGAATTCCATGTAGTGTCCTTAGGAAATCCCAACTCTGATGTCTATTTTCAGCACGCGGTTCCCGTAGAAACCCGTGAACCGCCATGGTGGAAGATCATGGTCCTTCCACCTCACCGTCGTATCAATGTGCACAAAGCTATAGTTCTTGAGTTCGACATCAACATCGTGACTCCAGAACAGTCCGATGCCACCACTTAAGCCGTCACTATCAACAGCAAAACAGCCAGCAAACCCAAGCGTGGTTCGCAAGGCTTCAACTCTCTTACCACTAATCTTTGTCTCCATAACAAAGAGTAGTGACTGCCTTTCCTACTTCGCAATTTTGCGAAGCTCTCGAACTATCGCGAGGTTCCCAAGCCCCGACAGTTCAAACCCATGGCATTCATTGGGACGGGCAGGGTTGTCCTGCAGCGCTTCTTCTTGGGTCTCAACTGGTTGGCGAGCTCATCAACACTCACCAGTGTGTCATCTACTGCCGCAATGTTACTCTCCCCCTCGATGGTTGCATCTGCATGATTGTGCGGTTCATTGCTGAGGAGTAGCTGCTTATTTACCTGCCTGTAAACTTTGGACGGAGATCCCACCTTGCGTTTGTTACTCTTAGGCTTAAGGGGGGAAGTAACCTCCGAACCTTTCTCGATAGCAGAATTGGATTTGGACGGTCTCGTGTCCGGTTTACTATGCTTGGAAGAAGCCTGATCTTTGGATGAATTACCACTTGAGTTTGTTGCAGCTTTCTTCCGCTCTTCCACCGGCCTCAGTTCCTGACCAAAGGGCCAATTGCCCTTAGCATCACGCGAACCTGGTGTCGGGCAGAGCATATCAGCATGTCCAAGGCGGCCACAAGAGAAGCAGAAATGGGGCAGGTGCTCATACTGCACTTCATACAGATCTGTGCTTTGTCTCTTGGCCGATTCAATCAGAACCCACCTCCTAAGAGGCTTTGTCACATCAATGGTAACCCTTGCTCTGAGGTACCCACCAGCATGATCAAACAAGCCTGTAGCATTCTTGTCAATCTGCTTCGCAATGGACTTACACCATGCATCTGTCCGTAGATGAAACGGAAGGTTAACGACCCTAGCCCAAATTTTGAGCCGGTCGAATTTGAGCTTAGATGGCCTCATACAGTCATTGAACTCCGCCAGAATCACCGCGTTCTTGCTTATGTGCCACGGTGAACCATCCCAGACCCGATCGCGATCTCTCTGATTCTCGAACTCAGCCACAAACACGTTGTCGCCAAAGGGTCAGAATTCTAAACCTCTAGGGTTGCCCCAAGCAGGTCGGAGGGCACTTGAGATTGTTTGGATGTGAAAAATGCTTCGATGGAGTACTTTACCAGCCAACATCCACTTTCGCTCAGCGCCATCATCCCGATCATCAATCACCAGCGGAGTTGCCTCCTCTTGGGTGATATCCAGTTTCCCCAGGGCTTCCGTGAGATAAGCCCTAACCTGATCCTGCGACTTGGCCTCCTTGTCTAGCCGCCCGCCTGATTCGGACGATGAGGCCATCCTCCGATCACAACCAGTAATTTTCTTGCACAAGTTTTTAGACAACTTGAAACAACTCATACAATAGGTAGCTAGGTATAGCCTTACATATTGATTTCACAAGTGTTTCTCTTGCTGCGCTGCTAAGTGTTTTAGGAATCCAACCCTTTGCCAGCTTCTTAATCCTTGTCAATATATATATGCTCAAACTCCTCATCCGTGGATCTGCCAAGAGAAGTCGGCAGTCCAAGATATTTTTCTATGAGAGCCTCGGTAGGTATTCCAGAGGCCCCATGCACTATGGCCTTAGTGTCGGCATCACAATTTTTGCTAAAAAAGACTGCTGACTTTGATCTATTGACCAATTGTCCCGAGCCTTGCCGATACGTCTCTAATAATTGATGCAGTTTTGTTGCACCTGCTTCTGTTGCTTGAGTGAAAACTAGACAGTCG
This sequence comes from Poa pratensis, assembly GCA_947311845.1. NCBI lineage: Eukaryota > Viridiplantae > Streptophyta > Magnoliopsida > Poales > Poaceae > Poa > Poa pratensis. The sequence continues at coordinate 20,935,210 of CAMZMU010000121.1, forward strand.
TCCGCAAACAAAAGGTGGGATACCCAAGGGGCGTGAATACCCACCCTGATGCGTTTAGACAAGTAAGTTTGGCCACTAAATTTCACCAGACAACTTAATCCTTCCGCACACAACAAAAACAAGTAGGGAGATATTGGGTCTCCCTGCCTAATACCACGAGTTGGTTTAAAATATTCAGAGAATTGTCCATTTACCCTGACGGAAAAAGAGACAGTCTTGACGCATGTCATAACCAGACCATGATAGCTCTCAAATAAACCCACTCCACCCTATCATACGGTTTTGCCATGTCCAATTTGATGGCACATGCTCTCACCTTTCCCTTCTTCCTCTTCAGATATGCATACTTTCGTAGGCGTAATCACATTGTCGGTTATCAACCTTCCAGGCACAAAAGCGCTTTGCTCTTCTGCTATTAATTCATCTAGCATTGGTCGAAGTCTGAGAGCTAGTACCTTCGAGGAAATTTTATAGAGGACATTGCAAAGAGAAATCGGTCTATATTGTGTGAGATCTTGTGGCCGCTTTACTTTTGGAATCAGGACAATAGTGGTATAATTCACCACATCCGGCAGTTCTCCACCATTTAGAAATTTTTTGACTGCTAGACAAACATCCTCCTTGATGATATCCCAGTGCCGAATATAGAAACCCGCCGTGAAACCATCAGGACCATGTGACTTGTTAGGATGCATCATAAATAATGTATTCTCAATTTCCATGTTAGTCATCGGCGAGTCTAGCATTTCATTCATTAACGCTGTAACCTTCGGCTGGACAAACCTTGTGATCACCTCTGGTACAGTGTGTCTAACCTACTTGGATCATTTGTTGAGCAACATGTAAACCAACTACATTTGTGAGAAATGGTTTTAGAGCCTGAGCTACCTGTAGCTCGGTACTTTGTCTGCTCACTCTAGCTAACTTCCCTGTGATTAAGTCGCTGCCTGTATTCCAGCTACTTTGTTAGGAAATCGATATTGCCAAGCCCTACCACACGACCGACATAACGAGCTACCTATAGCTCGTACACCAAAACAACCACACACACTCATTTTGTATGACCTAATATGAGTGAAAATAAACATTTAAACTTTATTTATACTAAACTATAATACTTATTTATAATTTTTATGTCAACATATAACATTTTTAGTTGTTACATTTAGCAAACTTTACTAAATATCAATAGTGCTAAATTTAGGATCATATTCTTTATTCTACAGTTCTATCACTACCAAATCATTAGATATAAGGAAAAAAAGGACAAGACTACATGCCATCATGGTTTAACTTATCCTACTTATATGAATTATATCATCTATATGGGTTCATTTCTATTTTAGTATCCTTAAATATCTTACAAGAAGCTCAAAAATATATTGATAGAGATTCCTATATTGTCTCTTAAGTAAATTTAATTTTTAAGATTATAAAAGGACTCACGAGGGTTTTGTCCGTCGACCACTGAAATTGAAGGTAATTGGTTCTTTCATAGTGATTTTTTTAGCTTTATATGGGTTGAACAAATCAGGTGGCAATGCTACTTGGCATGAAAAACACCCCCTTATATTTTCCCTACACAACATCACAGTCAGCCACATGCTGCCCAAACAATCGGGCCCTAAATAAGGCTCCAGTTGACTAGCGATACATGCATGCCTTGTAACTAACGTCGTTCATAACATACACGTGGGAAATTTTGCGCAATAAATTTGTGTTTGACTATCTCCCATAAAGGGGAGAAGAGGTAGTATTTCTAGGCTAGGAGGGAATCTATGAGATGTTTTGGAAAGTTACAAAACTTGGCATGTATTTTTGTAATATTAAATGTCTTGAACTTAAATGTGTGTTGTGGTCTTTCTAAAATTGCCACTCTTTCGTTTGATGCTTGGTCCAACTCGCCGAACCGGGTGGCGGTGCCACCATGGCTAATCCGTTAGAGTGTTTGCCTTGTAAAATCTGGTCCGCTTCGATGGGTTGGTGTGGTGTGTGAGCCAAACGGCCTTGCGACGATGGTGATCCCAGTATGGTCTCGGCTTCGGTGTTGGGGTCAAGGCCCTTTGTTTTCCTTCCTTGACGTCTTGTTGTTTATGCTCTTAGGCTCCGTTTGGAACATAGGAAGTAAAAACGTAGGAATAGAAAAAATGCAGGAATTGAGATATCATGTTTCGTACATTCCTAGAGGAACTAAAACCACAGAAAAAATTCCAAAGCACATGAATTGGAGACACGGGGAGATGAAAACATGAGGTGAAACGTCATGTTTGTTTTCCTTCAAAAATCATATGGAATAGCTCCTTCCATAGGAATTTCAAAGGAATCAGAAATTTCTATTCTATTGTTCCAAACGGTACCATAGGAAATTTTCCTATAGGAATTCTATCCTCTAAAATTTCCACGATTTTCCTTTGTTCCAAATAGGGCTTTAGTATGTTCTCGGATGCCTTTTGATCCAGGGCGGGAGGGTGGAGTTCCCCTTCGGCGGTGGAGACGATTGAGATTACACAACGCGATCTTGCTTCTTTGAAGTAGGAGAGGGTGTGATCCTGCAACATATGTCCTACTCTCACACAAAGTTCATGGTTTATCTTCACTCTGGTTGTAGATCGTTTCACTTAATGGCTTTGTCTACTCAAGCCACGTGTTTCTGTTTTTTTTTTCTTTCACTACCATGCAAGTTGTTTTGTCGACACTTTGTATCTCTTTTATAGCCTTTGGGGATTTATTAATTTAAATCCAGACTATTCAAGCCTTCTATCTAAAAAAAGCTTAGCACGATGACTAACAAAAATGATCTGCTCCACCTCGAGAAAGTTTTAGTTGCACATTTTCTGCCACCAAGAACTTAGCACATGGTTGATTTCACATCAATATATATATCGCTTTCATGTTATTACTTCTCCTCGGTTTTTTCCCTTCTAATATTATCCCCTAAAAGGAAACGTGCATGTCACACTGTACTTGGTGGTCGACATTTGGAAGTCTTACAGATTTTTCAATAACAACAATATCTTAGGAAATATTGGCAGCTTATACAAGCAATCACAGGACAGGGCATCTGGCGCTAATATTAATCACCTGGCATAGTTAGTAACTGGAGAGTGGAGATGCGATCCTACATGGGAAATATTTGAGCGACAAGGCGGTGCTCCTTTCAGTCTCAATCGCAGCCATTGCTTCTAGATGGTTGTTGGCCAGGTCAACAGCAAGAACCCATGCCTTAGGGTGCAGGAATTTGACCCTGGTGATCAGGTAAACAACAGTACCATATCATCATTCACGCTGAGAACAGGCTGACATGTCGAGAGATTCCGCAAGTTGCGCTCTGCAGCCTCGCTGTTCTTCTGAGCCTCACGCAAAATTCCACAGCGAAGCAGTCTAGACCGCATTACTCTGTCGACTCTAATGCCAAATGCACTGACAGTGAAGTCAACCTTCCAATCCTCCGGAGCACCAGTGATGCTACGGTTGGTGTACGTGATGAGTACCCAGTCATCGATTCTGAGCCTGGGCCCCTGGTTTCAAGGGCTTTACCAGGAAGACGATCGCCGGAGGCTTCCAGCTCGACAAACTTGAGGCAATCCCCGACGACAGCGACGCTCCGGTAAGGCTTCGGACAGCAGTCAAACGCCATCCCCCCATAGCTTCCCGGCCTTACCGGCAGCGGCACAAGGCGGATCTTGCCGTCGTCGTCGTTGTCAGAGAGCGCGTCGTAGAGCAGTATTCCGCGCCAGAGATCCACCCAGCCGACGGTTCCCCCGAGCGTGATCACCGAGTTCGTGACGTGATGAAAGTGCCGGCGACCGTCGTCGGGGAGCGGCATCGGATAGGGTATCTGCGGCGGGTCCACCTGCACCTTCTTGGATGTCCAGTCCCGGCCCTCGGATCTGAACAGGTAGAGCATGAAGTTGAAGTATACGGTCTGAGACAGCACGGCGATGGTGAAGTGGTCGCCGCCGCGGGGGAGGACACCGACCTCGTTGTTTCTGAACAGTTGAGGGTGAGGGTGAGGGGGGAGCTTGAGCCACGAAGGGCTCATGGAGCCAGCGGCGCGGTAGATGAAGTAGTCGCTCATCTTCTGCGTGATGGTGAGGGGCGCGGGGCCGCGCCCGATGGCGACGCGGAGGACGAAGAAGCTGTCCACCGTGCAGAGGATGGTCGGTGCCTGGAGGAAGTCGTGGTGGTCGGGATGCAGGTGCATGGACAGACGGGAGGGCATCGGCGCGTGGGCAGGCCATAGGGAAACCTTGATGATGCTGCCGTTGCTCGTGAGCGCTTGGGCCGTGCTGCCGTTGTACTTGGTGGAGTTGTCGATGTACGCCGTTGAATCGACGAGGATGCAGGCGGCCGCCGCCATGTGAACGGGTTTGGCACGTACTGCAGCATGTGGATTTCTCAGGTTTAGAGGGTCGGACTGAATCTGAAACCACAACATTAATTCCCGGGAGACGGCGCCAGAACTTGGTGAGAGATAACCCTATACTCCCCTGCCCTAACTTGTACAGAAAATGGTTTTTCTACAACTCATATGGCGCACGACCCGTATCTCGACCTAAAAAATAGTAAAGATTAAACTTGTGAAACCCGAGTCGATGTTTGGTTGGTTTAAGGTAGTCTACCGTTGATATATTTTGCCGTTTAAAAATATACGTGCCTCACCCTCGTGACCACCACCTATGGCGCCGCTCGTGGTACGTCAAATGCTAATCACGTTATCATAGATCTTTCTCCTTGGGTATCAAAACCTGACGAAGTTATTCGTGGCAACTGATCTATATGTTACAAGTTACAACAATTGTTGAACTAGGTGTGAGGGATTATATCTTAACTTCTTTTTTGCGGGTAGATTATGTCTTAATTAACTTGTAGGCACTAGCTATCTTTATAATGGAACAGAGAACACATCAGGCAAATTTTCCCTCTTCCGCCTAGACTGTTTGCCACCTAGCACAATGCCTATATAAGAGAGGTCATGCGCATCTCGGATAGACACACCACAACAGCCACACTCTCATGCGCCTACCTCCCGAGCATTGCATCATCAATCAAGTCTTTCTCATCCAATCTTGTAGCGTACCACTGACGGGACTAGGCTTCCAGAATCCCACCTCTCGTGATCCTGTATGGGAAAGGGGCGATAAGTTTTTTGGTGAGCGTCTTCACGCAAGACGCGACTACTGGCTTCTTCTCCTTCTCCAACACAGACACCGGCAACTACTTCCTGGTTCCCCGATGTCGACGACCTCTCCGGGAACATGTATTCTTCTGCCAACGCGAACGGTTCTTCCTCTGCACCGTACGTGTATCTTGTTCCTTTGTTTCTCATTATGCAACATGTTCTGCTACGTTTAGCAATCTTCTTAGACTTGCTACTTGTGTACTCTGTATTAGACTGCATGACTAGGTTAATTCCTATTTTTTAGTCATGTTTTGTTTTCTGTATATATGGATTAAATCATGTGAAATTGCCCATGTATCCAACAATTTGTGTCTTTAAGATCCAACAACTCATATTTGCAGCAAAACAATTTTTCACTCTTAGCTTGCCAATTAACCTTAAGCCAAGCTGCAACTATAAGATCAAATATTTCACGGGCGCTAAAAAAACTTGAGAAGTTCTAGTCTACACTAAGGGTGTGTTTGGGAGTAAAGTATTTTTAAAGTATTCTAAGACAAATGCGGTGTTTTAAAATACTATGGTTTTAGTTTTTAAATATGTTGAGGTGTTTGACTTTAGCAAAAACTGTAGTTTTGTGAACTTCAATATTTCAGAAAAGTACAATAATTTTGAAGTATATAAAAAAGAGGTCCATACATCTTTTCCAAAACCGAAGTAGTATTGGTTAACCAAGCATGTCAATACTGTTGTTTTTGAATATCGTGATTTTAGAAAGACTTTGCAACCAAATAAGGCGTAACACATTTGGATAATCGAATCCCGTGCGTCAAACTAAATGCATGTATAATAATCGAATTTATACGTATAACCCTGCCTGATAAACTGAGACTAGACTATGCTTGGAATAGTTTGCTTGTGCTCATGGCAACTGCTTCAAGATGAGTTCCTTGAGAGCAGATGGGCAACCTGTCTCAAGTCCATGGGTCGCCATGAATTCTTTTAGGTTACCAGGTCTAGAGAGGAACTGGACGCAAGCCTCCGTGAGCACGCTGCACCTATGCTGCTCCGCGAACGCCAGGATGTCACCAACCGAGCTCATGTCGATGTGCCTGCACAGCATCTCCTCGCAGATGGACATCTTCCCCGGCTCTTGCTGCTGCTGCTTCGTCGGCGTCTCGGCCTCAGTGTCCACGTCCACTGCCGTCTGTTTCTTCTCCAAAAGATTATTGCGCATATCTGATAGTGGCGTCACAGCAGCAGCTATAGACGGTGCACCTGTACTAGCAGGGGCGGCGGCCTGGGCGTGGTCGATGTCGTTGGCGCGGACCTCCAAGACGGTGACGTCGAACAGAAGGGTCAAGCAGTCGTCGTGCTTGAGATGCTTCTTCAGCTTCTTGATCTTTAGGAACTCCAGTTGACCCCAGGCGAGGTCGGTGTCGCTGGAGAAGTACTTGGGACCGAAGACCTTTGTGTGCCACGGCTTCCCGGCCGAATCCAGCACGCTAATCTGGAACTTGGCGGAGGCGTCGCCGGTTCTCCCGTGGCTGGCGTGCAGGAGGAAGAGGGAGATGAAGCCCTCCTGCTCCTGCCAGATGCCGTTCGGGTAGCACTCGATCCTCCAGTCGTGGCCGCCGGCGTGGAACGCGCTTGAGTTGATGGCCGTGCCGTTGACGAACGCCTCCTGCACGTTCGTGTACCCTTCGATCCTCAGCACGAAGGAGACTGTCTCCGGCATGGGAAGCACGACGGTGGAGGCCGAGAGCCGCTGCCGGCCGGCGCCGCTGAGGGCAGACAGAAGAGCCGACATTGACATATCGGGAGCCGACATTGATCGATCTACAACTTGCACGAGGTATAGTACCGGACCTATTTGTACTGCAACAACAGAAATCGTGTGGACCGGAGTTGTTCCCGAAATCGGATCCAGGTTTTTGATCAGAACCGATTCTATTCCATATAAAGAGAGACCGAGGGCGACATATCCTGATTGGATTCGAGGAGCGAGTTGAGTAACGCAAGGACCCCCTAGCCCATTACGTGTGCACCCCCAAGCCCAAAACAAGAAGCCCAAAACGTTTGCACAGTGCTGAGCTGCAAATACGTAATAGGACAGCGCCAGCGGAGAGTACTGGGCTGTGTGCACGCGATCGATCGGAGGGAGCTGGCTAGCTAGCCAAAGCGGCGGCAGGGGCGCAGGGCCAGGGCTGCCTCATTTCCGATCGTGCCCCTCCCTCCTCGGCTCCTCCTGTACAGTACTCCACCCGTGCGGCCGTGCCTGGCTCCAGTCTGCTCGTCGAGGCCGAGCTCGCCGGCTGACGCACAGCATGGACGCCTGGACGCACGCCTCGCCCGCATCCGCTGCTCGTCGATCCCCTGTCGTCCGTCCCGTTTGTCCAATCGTCCGCAATTTCGTCTGTTCCTCTCGCCCTAGCCCAACTGTCCAATCCCCTTCATTTACCAAGCGGCCAAAAACATCAGGTATTATTCTTAGACATTTAGATCTCTTGTAATTTACTTCTGTAGTTATTTCAGTGTGTTAGTTTGTGCAATTTGTGTCTCAAATCACAAATTTCGATTTAGTTAGGTCACTGGACATTCAAGAACCCAATCTGTATATACTATATATACTTCTGTAGTTATTTCACTGTGTTATGTTTTCTTTCATAAACTGATTTGTGTATCTATAATCAGCTGTATCTAATGCAATTCATTGGTATTTCTAAAATTGCAGAGGAGATTCAGTTTAATCATGGATCGTTACGTACTGAAAAGGAAAGCTACAGCAGGCCCTTTGCCTCCACCGGATATGAATTGGGAAGAAGAAATTCAGTTCGATCCTGGCAAAAGAAAATGTATAGATCAGTACCGTCCTAATCAAAAGGATGTGGTAAGAAGAAATACTTGGCTAATGGGCCTTGCCAACCTCGCACTCATGATTTTCCATTTAGAATGATTGCGGGCAAGAACAGAAGGTTTAGTCCAGCATGGTTTGACGATTATGCGAGCTGGATCGAATATAGTGAGTCCAAGGATAAACCATATTGCTTTTGTTGCTTCTTGTTTAGGAGCCGCAATAATAAAGGGGCTGGTTATGATGCATTTGTTGTCAAAGGCTGGAATAGTTGGAACAAGGTTGATAGACTAAAAGAACATGTTGGTGGTATTGATAGTGTTCACAACCAGGCAATGAAAGATTGTGATGCTTTATTAAAACAAGACCAGCACATTGATGTTGCTTATGCTGACTATTTTGACAGTAACAAACATCTTGTCACAAACACTGCAGCGTAAGGATCAAGACATAGTGAACGCTATCCATTGTGTGAAATCAACAAGAAGTCACTTGGTTGATCTTAGAGGACATGGATGGCAACCTCTCCTTGATAAAGTGTTTGCATTTTGTGATAAACATGATCTAACCAAGTTGGAAATGGAAGAAGACTATGTTAACCCAAAGAACAAAAGACAAAGAACCGGAATTACCAACAAGCACCATTTTGAAGTGGATTGTTTCAATGACGTTCTTGATTGGCTAGTTCAAGAGCATGATGGTCGATTCAACGAGACAACCTCTAACCTGCTTGTTTGGTCCACATCTTTAAGTCCAAAAGACTCATTCCATGATTTTAGTTCTGAGAATTTGATGAGTTTGGCCAAACTTTACCCCAAGGACTTTGATTCAGGAGACCTCAGGGACCTTAGTCATCATCTTTGTCTCTATATTGCAGATGTGCAATCTGATGAGAGATTCTCCAATTTACAAACAATTGTTGAGCTTTCCCGAATATTGGTTGAAACAAGAAAACACTTATGCTATCCTTTGGTTTACCGGCTTCTGAAGCTAGTATTAGTACTGCCAGTTTTAAATGCAACGACCCACTTCAATTCCAATAGCTTTCAAACTTAACCAATTTTTAAATGCAAACACTTTCAAATTAAATTTCACTACACAGGCGCGACGCACGCCGCACTAAGATCCCAAACTATAAAACGCCCACAGTCTTTTTTTTTTTAAAAACCATTCTACATAATTCTAAACATGTTTTCACACGATTCCAAATAATGCAAAACAAAAAAATAACAAATGGCCACATTTTTTTTCCCCAAAAAAATAGTCCAAACTATCCATTCCAGCCCGAACTCAAAAAAGTCCACGATTTTTTTCCCAAAAAATTCTTTCGAAACTTTTAATTCACAACAACTTTACGGTTGAATGGTTCAAAATTTAAACCCACGGGCGCGGCGAAGACCGCGCTTCGTCCCCTAGTATGGTTAAAACTGGTGCATCCTTTAAAATTTGGTATATTGTTGCTTAGAAAATTTATACACTGCCATGCCCATTGTAGAGCTGTGCACCCTGGAGTCATTTGCTGTATCTCCGCCGCTGGGCATGGGAGAATCAAGTGGTTAGAAGCAGAGAGAGAGAGGAATGGAGCCACAACTTCCCCATGCTCCTTAGCTGTGAGTCCACTATGCATGGCACGGGAGGGCCGGTTGTTGATCATGATGGTCATATTGTTGGGGTTTCTACATTTGGTGTACTACACGACTGTATCATTCTTGGCATCTTGATACGTCTCCAACGTATCTATAATTTCTGATGTTTCATGCTTGTTTTATGTATCATTGTCACATGTTTTATATGCATTATATATATCATTATTATACATTTTCTGGGACTAACCTATTAACAAGATGCCACAGTGCCAGTTCCTGTTTTCTGCTGTTTTTGGTTCCAGAAAAGCTGTTCGGGCAATATTCTCGGAATTCGACGAAACAAAAGCCAAACCTCCTATTTTTCCGAGGCACACACGGAGCCAGAAGGGCAAGCCAGGGGGAAGCCCACGGCCTCCAAACCACCTCTTGGCGCGGCCAGGAGAGAGAGTGCGCCGAGAGGTGAGGTGGGCCCCTCGGGACTCCACCGACGTTGCCCCTTCGCCTATTTAGTCACCCCGACGCGAAAACCCTAAAGATATATCTAATACTCCAGAAAGACTTCCGCAGCGCCGTCGCCATCGCGAGACCTCGTTTCGGGTGTCAGAAGTTCCTGTTCTGGCACCCTGCCGGGACGGGGATTGACCCCCGGAGCCATCTCCACCGCCTCCACTTCGACTCCATGATGGTTTGTGAGTAGTTCCCCCATGGACTACGGGTTCTTGGCTGTAGCTAGTTGGTACTCTCTCTCCCATGTACTTCAATACAATGATCTCATGAGCTGCCTTACATGATTGAGATCCATATGATGTAATTGGTGTTGTGTTTGTTGGGATCCGATGAATTGTTACATTATGATCAGATTGTTCATCATATTATCATACTATTGTTTATTTAAGATCTTGCATGCTCTCCGGTACTTGTGGTTACCCTGATCAAGTAGTTGCTTGTATCTCCAAGAGGGAGTATTTATGCTAGATAGTTGGGTTCAGCCTCTATTTAACCTGGGATAGTGACAACAAGTTCTAAGGTTGTAAATGTGTTGTTGCCACTAGGGGTAAAACAGCAATGCCTTGTCTAAGGATGAATGTGTTGTTTACATTATGCACAATACTTAATGCAATAATCTGTTGTTTGCAACTTAATACTGGAAGGGGTGCGGATGCTAACCGGAAGGTGGATTATTTAGGCACAGATGCATGCTGGATAGCGGTCTGTGTACCTTGTCGTAATGCCCAATTAAATACTACAGTAAACCTTATCTTATCATAAGCATGCATTGTCATGCCCTTACAATTATCAATTGTCCAACTGTAATTTGTTCACCCAACACCTGTTATTTGTTTGGAGAGTTACCACTAGTGTAGATAGCTGGGAACCCCGGTCCATTTGTCATCATCATTGCTCTCCGGTCCTATATGTCATTAGAAGTAGTATCAACTATTTTCTGGTGCCATTGCCTCCGTGTTACTGCTGCTGTGTTACTGTTACTATTGCTCTCATATTACTGCTGCTTTCACATCACCCCTGTTACTAGTGCTTTCCCAGGTGCAGCTGAATTGACAACTCAGTTGTTAAGGCTTATAAGTATTCTTTGTCTCCCCTTGTGTCGAATCAATAAATTTGGGTTTTACTTCCCTCGAAGACTGTTGCGATCCCCTATACTTGTGGGTTATCACATCTCCACCATCCTCACATGTATTGAAATGTGGTTCAAGTTCGGTCGCATCGCTCGCCCCACGCATGGTTTGTGCATGAAGACGATGGAACTGCTCGACGTGTCGCTCCAAGATAGGATCTTTCATGATCACAACATCACCAGCGGCTACATCATTAATGAAGTATCAGCAGGGTCTACTGCTGAGAGGCTTGGCATCAGATATGGAGATGTGATCGTTTCCTTCAATGGGCTGCGTGATCACACTCTACCTCAGTTGGAAGATTATCTCCTCTCTATTGGTTGGGCTTTTCCTTCACACATCAACCATTGAATCAAACTCCACGGTTGATCTCAAACTTGAAGTTTATGATCTCCTCGAACGTACTACGAGAAGCATTACCTTGCCTGTGGAATTTTCTGATGGTGATGACTAGGAAGAAAAAATTAGCTAAAATATTGTACGGACAATTTCGTGGAAGCAACATACCCTTGGTTGCTTATAATTCCATCGACTTAGACATAGGATCCTTGCTCTTTGAAATGTATTTGATTTCAACCAGGGTCTTTACTTGTGTCCAGCGATGTACTAGATAAGGACGTTTCAGTTCGATTTAAATTTGCTCGAGCTCCGATATAAATTAGTTGATCTCGAACAAGACTATTTTGTAGCATGAACAAGATAATCTACAAAAAATGTGTTAATAGAGGATTATATATGCAGATATGATCGGATATTCCAATTCTTATACTGCACAAAATTAGTGTCCACTTATTGTGCAGACAATCAACTCGTAATAACCAATATTTGGTAGGATAGCCCTAGGCGTTATCCGGCTAGAGGGAGCGCCGATTGTCCTCCTCCAAAGTTGTTCAATGAGACCATTGCTAGCCATCCGATCCACCCAGCCTTGTTGCCCCTTCCGTATCCGCACAAGATTTCGATGCTAAAAAAGGCAGGTTGCACCACATCATGCTTTTTCTCCCTCCCCACCTCCGCACGTAAGGCATGACCTGCGTCCGACGCCTAGTTCCGGCGAGCTCGTCAGTGACTGGCCGTTCTAGCAACGGTGATTTCAGGTTCTAGCATCGATGGCCACCTTTTGCATTATTTAACGAGCGACAACGGTGTTCTCTGCGGCAATGGCCACGGTTTGGTAGCAACGGCTTAGTAGCAAGAGCCCTGAATTTGTAGCATGTGGCGGCCACATTGGTAGCAACATCAGTGAACACTTGCAGCAGTGTGTCCGGATGCCGGCGGCCAACAGTGTTGGCTTTGCAGCATTGGTTGACGACGTTGTAGCACACAACGGCAAATTTGGTAGCACCAACGGCGATACGGTGAACAAGCAGAGTTCAATATACATTTTAAAATTCTAAGCCATCCCATCAATATTCCGGTATACAATATTGTCATGTCAACAGTAGGGGTGAAAACGGAGCGGATATGGTCGAATAGTAGTGAAACCATGTCCGTAACCATATTTTTTCCGGATATGGAGTCGGAGCGGATAGTGACCGGATACGAATACGGAATCGGATCCTGCCGGTTACGAATATGGATCGAATATGGGGCGAATATGGTTCGGTTGCGGATAAACATTTTGTCGGATGTATTTTTGAAAATAGGACTGACATATAGAGAATATTATGAATCAACTTACTCCACATTAACTTTATGTATTGTGTAATTCTAAGACAAAGAATTTTGTAATAACTCATACTTTCATTTCCAAGTGGCTACTTAGTTTTGCCCTTGAATGGGCTAAGGGTGCCTCCAACGAATGTGATTCACAAACATGGTAAGGCCTTGACAAAAAATTTATGGAGTTGTGTAAGTAATTAAGTTATATCTTGACCAAACCTCAGTCACCTGAGGTTTGAGGTATTATTTGCCAGATATTGCAGCGGATACTTGTCGGATATAACCGTGAAATATGGTATATCTTCGGATACGGACGAATATTAGTAAAACCACATCCTTTTCCGTATCCGTGGATTACTATCCGTATCCACGACCGTATCCGTCAACTATCCGACCGAATCCGTATTTGCCTTCCGTGAGCCTCCGGTCGGTCGGTCGGTCGGAAATAATCCGTACCATTTTCACCCCTAGTCAACAGACACATTATTGACACTCATATGAGATACATTTATTTATATTAAACTTTAATGATTATTCATATTTGTTTATGTCTACATACGACGTTTTTCTTTGTTGAAGTTAGCAAACTTGACCAAATATCAATAGTTCTATAATTAAGATCATCTTCTTTGTTCTGTAATTCTAACACAACCCAATCACTAAATTTAAGAAAAATAAAAGGACAAAACCACATGTCACCACGGTCTAACTTGTCCTAACTAGATGAATTCTATCATATATATGTGGTCGTTTCTATTTTAGCATCCTTATTAAATATCTTACAACAAGCTCAAAATATCTTGATAGATAAGACAAGGCGTTTTGGTTCCCAGGTGCATATGCTCCTGTTACTTTTTTCAAAATTAAAAATATATATATAAACACTTCAAAAAATCTGAAAAAAATTGGGCACAAACTTATACAAGTTTTCAACATTCAGACAAAATTCCGGAAGGAAATAACACTTCTATTGTCTGTGCAAAAAAAAACACAGATTTTGTCTTTTTTGTACAGACCACAAAAAGTGTCATTTCCTTCCGAAATTTTGCATGCATGTTGAAAACTTGTATATGTTTGTGTCCAATTTTTTTCATATTATTAGAAGTGTTTTGTATTTTTTTAATTTTGAAAAAATAACAGGAGCATATGCACCGGGAGCCAAAGTGAATTTCCGAAAAGAAGAAGGCATCGTCAAGCAAAAAAACTCTTATCGCCTTGAGTGTCCAACCTTATTCAACTCACATCGGTTCATTGTTCAATGGTTGATATTGTTTATCGCTTTTTGGTCTCAATCCATCACAAATGCCAAATAGAAGACAAAGAAATTGATCTATGATGACAAGGGGAATGAATACAAAATGCACATACAACTACTATGAAAGTTGTCAAATGCCTGAGGTGTCTTCAAAGGATCTGGTATCACCATGGTGTCAGTTTGAAGAATTTCCCAATTTGCCGAACAATCAACTCCATCACTAAGTTATATAGTAAGGTTTGAAGAGTTCAATATACATTTTAAAATTCTCTTCCATCACATTAACATTCACGATATACAATGTCAATAGACATATGAGATACAGTTATTTATATTGAACTTTAATACTTATTTATAATTGTTTATGTCAAGATATGACCTTTTTATTTATTATATTTAGCAAACTTGATGAAATATCAATAGTTCTAAAATTAAAATTATCTTGTTTGTTATACAATTCTAACACAACCAAATCACTAAATCTAAGAAAAATAAAAAGGACAAAACCGCATGTCACCATGGTCTAACTTTTCCTAATTAGATGAATTCTATCATATAGTTTCTATTTTAGTATCCTTATTAAATATCTTACAACAATCTCAAAATATCTTGATAAAGATTCCTATATTTCTTAAGTACACTGAATCTTCAAGATTAGACAAGTACTCACAGTGGGTTTTGTCCCCGGTTAGTTACTTCAGTGGAGGTATTCTATTATGTGATGATGTGTTAACATGCCAAAAAGCTTCTACCTCTGGTTGTCTATTCATGACAAATGTCACGCTACATATTATCACCGATTGCAGGATATGAACTGTTCTTTGTGCATCACCACTTCTGGTGGTAAGCTCATGTTCATTTGTGTTACCCCGAGGACAATGACATTGTTGGCCCAATGCTTTGTGGTACTGATTTCATCGTCACCTGCCATGCTTTTGGGGCATCGGGGATAGACGAGAGAAGGCGTAAAAAAGTGATCTTCATCACAACTATTGAATTATGGAGTTTCAAGATGCAAAATCTCAATGATATGCACTATTCAGTATTATTGGAATTATGGGCATAAATCCATAAAATTTAGGAGTTTAAAAAAATATATGCATTATTCACTATTTCATACATTTTTTATTATATACTTGCGTTAGTTCAAGACACAAAGTATTTCAAATTGAGATTTTACGCGTTTCCTAAGCATTGTTGGATGGGATCACCGGAGCCAGGGAGTCAGAAATCGCAGCCAACTATCATAGCATGTGTTTAACACCACACGTGTGAGGGCGTAAAATATCAGATGGTGTTTTGTGCAAATAGGTTAAGTGATTGGTTTCAAAACCCATTTCTGATCCGCGCCATTGTTTATCCGCACAGTTGAAGTTTCTAGATTTCCATTGAACAATAGTTTTCACACTATACGTTGCCTTTTATTACATTTTTGTGTTAGCTCATGATACAAATAATTTTAAGTTGAAATTTTGCGCGTTTCGTAAGACTACCCATAGTGGGAGTAACTTCACTACTAACATAGATGCCACCTAAGCAAAAAATCCTATGTGGCATGTAATTAATGAGGAGAGATACAAATAGAGTAACTTAAGTTACTCCCCATTGTGACTAGTCTTAGCTAGTTACTTGTAACACTAGTAACATCACACTTTTCAAGAGAAAATGAGTCTATAGAGTAATAAATGAGACCATATATGACACCACCTCTATGTTACTTTGCACTATGAGGGTAGTAACATAGTCTAGTAATATGTGTATGTTACTAGTTGAAGTTACTCCCCACTATGGCTAGTCTAAGATTCATGGTTGGTCCGGATGACCGGAGCTCTTGGGAGCAGAAATCCCTGTCATAGCTTGTGTTTAACACCACACGTGTCAGGGCGTGATAGGATACAAACAACACGTGAGTTCATTGAGCCGTGTTGGAGTGAGTCATCAGCCCATCCTCACTCACTCATCCAGTGAGTCATCGCTGACTGAGGAGGAGGAAGAAGAAACGTCAGGGACTCCTCCTCCACGACGTCTGTCCCGAGTCACCACCCTATCCAGCTCCAGCAACCCCACACCGCGGCGCAGCGCAGCGCAGCATATCTCCGGCCCGACCAAACCCATCCCCGCCCACTCCACTCTGCCTGCCGCCGATCGACGATGGCCTCCCGCCTCCTCCGCCTCCACCACCAGCTCCGCCGCCGCCGCCACGCCGCGTTCCCGTTCCCAACCAGGCTCCTGTCCTCCTCCTCCGCGGACCCGCCGCCGCCGCCGCTGGCGGTGGAGAAGGTGCTGGTGGCGAACCGCGGGGAGATCGCGTGCCGGGTCATGCGGACGGCGCGGCGGCTCGGGATCGCCACCGTCGCCGTCTACAGCGACGCCGACCGCGCCGCGCTGCACGTGCGCGCCGCCGACCAGGCCGTCCGCCTCGGCCCGCCCCCCGCCCGCGAGAGCTACCTCAACGCCGCCGCCATCGTCGACGCCGCACTACGCACCGGCGCCAAGGTGAACCAAACCAGCATTCTCTGCCGCCAGCGCTCTTAGGTAGCGACGTGACGTGACCCCCGTATCAGTTCAGTTGGGGAGCACCGCTTCCTGCTAGTGGCCTAGTGCTATGTAGACTTCAGTTGGCTAGGTGTTACACGAGATGAGGAATTATCTGCTCTGTATTCTAGAGAAGAATTCTCTGCTCCCAAATTGACCAGTACCTGCCTGTCAAACTGTGTAATTCTCCTGCCTGATGTGCTCGCTGGAGTCATGCTGATTGCTCAAGGATCACGACTGGTTAATAGGATTAACACCAAAACTGAAACTGGTTACTCCATTCTTAGTTTCGGTGTACAGTTTGCAAGGTGAAGTGAAATTCCTGTAGTGAGAGCTCGTTACACCCAGGCGGATGTGCCACCCAGATCAATTAGCACCGCCTGGCGCCTGGCACTTCCTGCTCTGTGACTTCAGTTAGTCTGTTGCTTCAAATGAGGCGTCCCCTGCTACATATACTGACTCAAGTAGCTACTCGTGTCAAACTGTAATTCTGCCGCCTGATGAGCTCACTGAGTTGTGCTGATTTCTGAAGGAGTGTCCGGTGCTACGATCATGTTTTGCCTTTCTAATGTGGTCCTACAGCTGTCCCGTAACAATTTTCCATTTTTTGGTACTTGCCAGGATTTACATCATAACTGAACCTAGTTACTAATCACTACTGGACTACTACATTTTTGGTTTGGTGTAAGGTTGCCAATTTAAGTGTTAGATTCAGGTGTGTGGTGAGGGGAAATTAGTATATTTCTGAAGTCTGACAGATATGTGTTCATGTAGGCTATCCACCCTGGATATGGTTTTCTTTCGGAGAGCGCAGATTTTGCGCAACTTTGTGAATCTGAGGGGCTTATATTCATTGGGCCTCCGCCATCTGCAATCCGAGATATGGGTGATAAGAGGTAAATATTCTCGTCACGTGGTTTGCATAAATATTACTTCTCATATTTTATAAGGTACAATGCGTTCTGATGATATTATGTAAAAAAATAGTGCGTCAAAGACGATTATGGGTGCTGCTGGTGTACCGCTTGTTCCAGGCTACCATGGGGCTGACCAAGACATTGAGTTGTTAAAACTTGAGGCTGATAAGATTGGATATCCAGTTTTGATAAAGCCTACCCATGGTGGAGGGGGCAAGGTATGCTGGGAATGCTTTCCACAGTACAATTTTAATTCCAGTTTCCAATAATATCAAGACTAGAATCGAGGCCAACCCAAATAGAACACATTTGTTTCTGCAGTTATAGAATTTTTTGTGTGTGAGTTGTGTGATCGAACTTAACACCACATTTATAATGTTGCTCTTCTATTGATCTTTGACCTTTGTATTCAAGGGGATGAGAATAGTTCAAGGGCCTGATGACTTTGTGGAATCTGTACTGAGTGCTCAACGTGAAGCTGCAGCATCATTCGGCATAAACACGCTGTTGATTGAGAAGTATATTACTCAACCCAGACATATAGAAGTCCAGGTAACATTCTGATTTCAGTCCTTCCACAATCCTTCTCTCAATTTGCACAGATCCTCTGTTGTTTAATGTGACGCTACTTCTATATGTGAAGGTATTTGGTGACAAACATGGAAATGCTATTCACCTTTACGAGAGAGACTGCAGTCTACAAAGAAGGCATCAGAAGATTATCGAAGAAGCACCAGCTGTAAGGCTTTATTACCTGTCAATGGTTCAATGCCCTGGATTTTTTCTTTGAACAAGATAATATGTTACGATTTCCATTTTTATATTCTCTGCAGCCAAACGTGTCACCGGAGTTTCGGACTCATATTGGTGAAGCTGCTGTGTCTGCTGCGAAGGTGACATACTTGATACTTTTACGCAGTATTGCATGCTACTCCCTCCGTTCCAAATTAATTGACTTCCATTTCCCATGTATCTACATGTTACATGTATAGATACATCTACATGTGGGCAAATGGAAGTCAATTAATTTGGAACGGAGGGAGTATGATTTAAGATGTAGATTCGATGTTCTTATGTTTTTCATCTCATTACTGTCGAGCTATTTCTTTGTTCCCTACACACCATCAGGCCAGGGACCAAGCCAAAAGCCATACAGCCTTTTCTTACATCATACAGATGGCAAATATGCAAGCAAAGTATTCCATATATTTGAGTGCTCTAAGTGCATTTCAAAATCCCAGTTTGCTATTTGCCTGTTTATAAAGTTGGATTCATTCACTATTTATGAAACAGTACCGAACTTAACACTTGCAAGCTACCTAACCCTCCACTCTATGTTCTGCCCTAGTTATTCTGTTTAATCTTTATATTTTATCACAGGGTCACTTATTGGATTCTTTGTGTTGAAGGCAGTTGGTTACTACAGTGCTGGGACAGTGGAGTTTATTGTGGATACTCTTTCAGGGGAATTCTATTTCATGGAGATGAATACTCGACTCCAGGTACGATATTATGATTATCAATTGATCGCGTAAGATGCTTGAGTACCTTGTGACACCCAAAACATCCAAAGGTGCAAGAACCATAACGGTGAAATAATATGTTCAGAACTAGCAGAAGAGGTTGTGTGATCACATATATTATTCGATCTGTTTACTGATAGCCTTCTAACCACCTGGATCTTTGAAGGTTGAACACCCAGTAACAGAGATGATCGTTGGTCAAGATCTTGTGGAGTGGCAAATACGTGTTGCAAATGGTGAACGCCTACCATTAACTCAGGAGCAGGTCCCATTAAATGGTAAGCCCTGTCAGGGCATTCATGATTTCATCCTAAACGCCTACATATGTTTTTGTGGTGTCAGGCTTTATCTCTTGGCTGTATTTCCTTCTCATTTTAAGTTTCATGACATAACCATCTCTTTTAGTTATATTTGGGTTATGCTTTTGAAGATCCAACCTTTATCCATTAACCTCATAGTACTGCACATCATGGTTTTGTGGCAAGCATTGGTAAATGTGTTATTGTTGGTTAAACTCATTAAGAAGGTATACTAGTGAGTAAGCAAAATCCACTCTCTATTGCTTTTGACTTCTCTAGTTATTACATCCAGAAAAGGAATCCAACTATTTTCTAGAAGCGGGCTGTAATCTTTTGTGCGTTTAACAAAATGTGCATAAGTCTTCTCTTGATACTTGACGCAGTATTTGTAACCCTGAATTTATGTTAAATGAATAACATTAGTTCTTCCAAAGTTTCTCAGGTTGTAAATTTATATTGATAGAATTAACAGTTCAAGTTTATAATGCCACTTGAAGTAAGAGTTATTTGTTAACCATCGGTGTACCCTGATCCAGGACATGCATTTGAGGCCCGAATATATGCTGAAAATGTTCCAAGAGGATTTCTTCCTGCAACAGGAACCTTACATCACTATCGGCCAGTCCTGTCTTCCACAACAGGTAATTTTGGATATATCCATCTGAAAGAATAATTTACCAGTTAATTTTGAGTAAGGTGGTGTTAAGTGTTAACATATTCTTGATCAGTTAGAGTTGAAACTGGAGTCGAACAAGGAGATGCTGTCAGCATGCATTATGATCCCATGATAGCCAAACTTGTAGTTTGGGGTGAAAGTCGTAATGCTGCACTAGTCAAGCTAAAGAACTGCTTGTCAAACTTTCAGGTATATTGCCCGATACCTTAGTTTACACTTCTATTAGAAGTATTCTCTTGGATCTTTTTATCATTGTGAAGAACTGCTATGTTAAGGGTCATGATGCGGTACTTTTGATATTCTGCCTATCATGCTATTTTAATGAATAGACAGATTGCAGGTTTGCCTACAAATATTGCTTTCCTTCAAGAACTCGCAGGCCATAGTGCGTTTGAAAGAGGCCTAGTTGATACACACTTCATTGGCGCTACAAAAATGATCTTCTAAGTATTTCTGGTAAGGCCTCGGATGAAGCGCATGATGCAGCTGAGCTTGGTGCGATTTTGGCTGCTGCCTGCATTTGCAAAAAGGACCACATTACCTCTGAAGAATCCCTTCGTATGTTATGTGCCTGCCCCCTTTTTTTGCCACTCGACAACATTGCCAATGTGGCCGGATGTTGACATATGTTTTTCGGTAGGTGACAAGACACTTTCTGTATGGTATTCCCGTCCACCTTTCAGAATGCATCACTCGGCCAAGCGCCCAATGGAATTTGAGTTTGATAAACAACTTGAGGGGTCGAGTGATGAGCTTCTCAAATTGTTGATTACATACAGATCTGATGGAAGCTACTTCATTGAGGTGATTACTATACACACAGAACATCTTTTGCTTTTGGTTGTTTGAATTGTAAAACTAAGGAAGCTTCTTTACTGAGGCGTGAGTACTAATACAAGTCTACTTAGGTACTTAGTAGATTAGAAACTGAATTTTGTGTGCACTATCCATATCAGACTTTCTGGTTACCAGAGGAGCAATAAGCAACCTCTTAGTTTCTGTTTAACAGTGCACTACTTTTGACCAGTATCTTAACTCATTGTTCCCCTTGTGACTTGTGACCAGACTGAAGATGGCTCTTCTCCTGGCTTGGATATCAAAGTAGACGGTAGGGGTGAACATGATTTCCGGGTTGATGTTGGTGGTGTGCAAACAGATGTGACATTAGCATTTTATTCAAAGGTTAACCTGATACTTTACTGTGGTGGTTGTGAGCTTGTTCATCAGTTTGTTCGGACTGTTACTTGATGATAGCTGATACCTAAAATAATTCTTCCTCTGCTGCTTTCAGGATAATTGCAAACATATACACATCTGGCATGGGAAGCATCATCATCATTACAGGCAGACCATGAGAGCTGAGCAGTTACTTGATGATAGCTCTCAGCCTAGCCATGCTTCGGAGGGAAGGTCACAACATCCAAAAGGAAGTGTTTTGGCACCAATGGCTGGTTTGGTCGTGAAGATTTTGCTTAAGGATGGTTCCCAGGTGGAGGCTGGTCAGCCTGTCATGGTTATAGAAGCAATGAAGATGGAGGTCCGAATGAAATTTCTGCAGTTCCTTGTAAATTTATTTTTTTACCAAACAATCAAAAGCTAACATGACTATCTTGTTCACTCCTTTTCTCAGCATGTTGTGAAGGCGCCTCGGTCTGGGTACATCGAAGGGCTGAAGGCTACTGCTGGACAACAAGTTTTTGACTCCAGTGTCCTTTTCACTGTCAAGGTATGTGCTAATTATTGATCATATCTTGGAAGAATTTTGCACTTCTCTTTCCATTTTGTTTAAACAAAGTTTGTGGCAAGCCTTAAGTTTCGTCGTCATTGTAGTTTGGCCCACACCAATCATATTCTTGAGAAAGAATTTGAACTTGGAAGATTGTACTGAAATAAAAGAAACAATTGAAAAGTCGATAAGAAAATCATATTAAGAAGTCATGTGTAGTTTATCGGCAGCACCCACGCTCGTCTGCAATCATGTGTGTGCGGCATCAGGTTAGGGCAAGGTTGAGTGTCGTAATGGTTTTCTGTACCTACCTGGATCCCCTATCGAACTAAATAAAACCAAACGTTTCAAGAGTAAATAGTGTTCATCTTTTCCCATCATCAGAGAACGTCCCATAATTCCGAATGGTAAAAGTGTCGTCGCTTTTGTTACCCATCTGATTATCTGAACTCGAATGCTTCCTTTCCACAGGATAAGAGCATGAACTGATGAACCAAGAAATCAGACCTCATCGTGATCTGTGCCAATCAATGTACAGATGATTCGGAATGACCCGTCGTGATCTGTGTCAATCAATGTACAGATGATTCAGAATTCGACTTGCGCCTCTAGCATCCAGAGAGAAGAATAAGGAAGCAAGCAGCTGGAGATCATTCTGCAACTAAATAACTATACTTGATCTCCCTAGTACATATAGCTGGAGCTCATCTATCGCTGCACCTGTTTCCTGTATAGCGTGTATTTTACTTGTCGGTGGTTGATTTAAGAAACCATGTATCTACATGATGTCTGTGTTTTACCAATTGGCCTGCCATGCATTCTCCAATAGGATCATTCTTTTTTACGAGAAAACATGTACTCCCTCCGTTTTTAAATATAAGATGTTTTAGACTTTGTCCACATTCACTTGTACACAAATATATCTAGACAAATTTTAGTGTGTACATTCACTCACTTTAGCATGCATCTAGACAACATGTGACATAGCTAAAACATCTTATATTAAAAAACGGAGGGAGTAGGAGCGACTGATGCCAGTTCGTGGAGAAGGGTTCGCGAACCTTGCAATGGAAATGATCCGTGGTTGTTCTAAAGTTCTTAATCTTTGAAGAGCTCATAAGAGTGGTTTCCTCTTATCTACGTTGAAGATGACCGTTTTTTTTTCGAGAATACGAGCCCAGCTCCCATTTTCATTTCTGAAATTGAAAAACAGATAGATAGTTCAGGTCTTTTTGCGCCAACTCCAGCGATCACAACCAACCAGCTATGTTCGCTGTAGCTGGAAAACACTCTACCAAAAGCTAAGCACCAGGAAAAGAACAACTAGTTTTAACTTGACAGACATCCTGTATATAAAAGAACAACACAGTTTACTAGTTTCGACAGGAACTTCTCCACAGCCAAAAATAATCCTCCCCTTAGTATCATGGGTCCCCTCAGTGGCGGAGCCTTACTTCAGCCCAATTGTTTGTAAGTAATATCATGGGTTCCCTCACAGTGTCATTGGACATGGGGACAAGAATATACGCTTTGAGCCGATTTTCCTTGGACTGATGGGCCAATTTGTAAGGAATTATCTACTCCCTCTGATTCAAAAAAGTGTCGTGAGTGAAAAATAATATTTTATGAAAAATCAAAGAAAGTGAAAAAATACTTAAAAAAGAAATCCTTTGGCGTGAAGTCTTTTCATGTGTACTAGTTGGTACGAAAAATAATAAACTTGAGTTTTTACAAACTTTTCGAAAATATAGTATGTGCGTGGGGGAAAAAGTTGTATGCCGACGGCTTAGCTAAGGTGGCCGTCGGCATATAGGCAGCGCCGCCATCATGGTAATGGCTGCAGACTTGTTTGCCGACGGACAAACATATGCCGACGGATTTTTTGAAAAGCCGTAGGCATACAACATAGTTGCTGAAGGCCAGACATATGCCGAAAGCCGTAGGCATACAAAGTATATGCCGACGGCCAGACATATGCCGACGGCTTTTGTAAAATTGTGTATTCAAGGATTACATTTAGCCGTGGTTGTTGTAAAGTTCTTTTGTAAATATGGGCTACATGGAGACCGTTTTTTCTAAAATTCAAAATCGACATTTCTAAGTTTTCAAAAATCGCGAACAAATTCCCGGATGTAGATATTGTTGAGATCTACAATCGTGCAAATTTTGAACTCCAAACACGTTGTATTTTGGACTGTACAAAAAGACAAATAGAGGGAAATTTCAAAATTTTAAAACTGTGTATTTTTCACCACCCAGATACACATGTTTGTCTTTTTTGTTGAGCTCAAAATATAACAGATTTGCAGTTGAAAATTTGCAAAATTGTAGATCTCGACAATATCTACATCCGAGAATTGTTTCGCGAGTTTTGAAAACTTAAAAGTGTCGATGTCGAATTTTTTGAAAAAATAATTCCATGTAGTCTGGGCTCCATTTTAGGTTTTCGGGATAAAGCCGTGCTGGTAAAGGAATAAAGGAAATACACGGGCAGCTAACCTGGTCGGACACAAGTTCTAAACTGATCGAATAGGGATTGATTACTTTAGTCGGTCGTGTCCGTGTTAGCCTTGTCGATTAGGATTGGAATACAGATTCGAATCAGAGTCCTAGAAGCATAGTCCATGCACTATATATAGGCACATACGTATCTATCAACCTAACAAAAATTTGTTACGAGCCGAGCTTCAACGTGCGCATCAGTCGGCGAACGGAGATGGCGGCGGAGAGAGAGGAGCAGGTCTCGGGAATCCTCGACGACGGCGGCGACGCGGCGGGGAAGGCCTCGGAGATGAAACACTCGGGGTTCCTCGGCAACGTCGACGAGTACGTCCGGGCGGACATGTTCGAGCTCGACAACCTTGACGTCGAGGTGGAGAAGAAGGCCATCGCCAAGCTCATTGAAACGGAGAAGCAGCGAGAGAGGGGCGACGAGCCGATGGAGCCCTGGGAGATCGACCTTGCCAAGCTCGAGGTTCACACCTTGATTTCGCCGGGGACCTTCGGCTCCGTCTATCGCGCCACCTACGACGGCAGGGATGTCCTAGGTATGTACCGCAAGTTGATTTTTGTTCCTCGATCGATCGGTGTTGCTTGCTGTACGTAGTACGTACGTGTGCAGTCATGCTATAACGAAACCATGGATCTAGGGTTTACTTAGGGTTTTACCGTCATATCGATCTAGGGTTTATAATTAGTCTTTTTGAGTTTCTTAGTCGTCCAAGGATCGATGTATGCTAATCTACTTATTCTTTTTTTGGAAAATTATTTAAAAACCGTAGGATCGTGATTTGTCGATCTGTTTGAGGTATCCTTGAAGTCTAACCTTGCGAAACCATGAAATTGATCCAGTACCTGCTAATTGGATGGATGATACCATGGTTTACTCTGGTCTTATCGCCTGCTGTTTGCATGTGCATATTTTCTTCTTTGAACAATCTGTGATTAAGATCATACTTTTTTTTTCTGCATCCCCCTTCATCAAATTCTTGCTCCCTTTATCGTCGTTCATAAATTTAATTGTTGATGCGTATTGGATACCTTGATCTTCAATAGTTAAAATTCATTGTTGATGGCTATAACACTAGGTATAAAAATTAATGATTATTTTTCCTCTTCAGTTTTTTTGCGAGCCTTTCATACTATGTTGGGTGCATGGGTGATAACTTGCGCTGATCTTAACAAATATCTATTTAAACAACAGAAGGTCTTGGTTGAACATATAAAATAATTCAATTGTGTACTTATTTGTGTGCATGCGCTCCTGATCTTCCCAGAGTATCTAATGACTTTTTTTTTGAAACGACGTATCTAATGACTTTCTTGGTGCTTATTTTTGTGTGTAGCTAAACTTATGGACTGGGGAGAGGATGGGTTTTTAACAGAAGATGAGATCGCTTCCCGGCGCAAGGCTTTGAGGAAGGAGGTTGCGGTTTGGAAGGATCTCAGCCACCTAAACGTTACAAAGGTGAATATTACCGCTCCTGGTTTATCCACACTGTGAATGCATGGTTTTCTGTAATGGCTTTATTCTTATTCCATTCTGAAAGTGTTTTGTGTTTCTTTCTTACAGTTCATTGGTGCATCAATGGGTACAACTGACCTTAACATCCCAGTTGACAATGACGCGATCGATGCATCCATGGATTTTCCAGATAGGGCATGTGTTGTCGTCGTCGAGTTCCTCGTGGGAGGAACACTAAGACAATACCTCTATGCGCACCGGGAGGATAAGCTCGAATACAAAGTTGTGGTTGAGCTCGCACTGGATTTGGCCAGGGGGTAAGCAGATTTCACTGTCACACATTTTCCCACCGATCTGAATCTGTGGATAACCAGCAATCTAATACAATCTTGTTTCGCAGATTGAGCTATCTACATTCGAAAGATATCGTGCACAGGGATGTCAAAGCCGAAAATATGTTGCTCGATTCTGAACGTACCCTGAAGATCGCCGACTTCGGGGTTGCACGTATCGAAGCTAAGAATCCAGCGGAGATGACGGGCATGACAGGCACACTAGGTTACATGGCGCCAGAGGTACGTACTACTTACCGCCGATCACCAACTTATGATTTTGGTGCTCTATTGTTGCAATTCTTATAGTTTCTTGTGTTTTCGTCTGCAGATCCTTGAAGGTAAACCATACAATAGAAAGTGTGATGTTTACAGTTTTGGGATATGCTTATGGGCGATCTACTGCTGTGACATGCCGTATTACCCTGACCTCAATTTCCCAGAGGCACTAACGGCCATTGTTCATAAGGTTTGTTTTCAGCTGATGGATTTACTCTCATTCTTACTGTTTATGTTAAACAACCCCATGCAATAGCAACACCATTTATTGTTTATGTTGTCTGCACAGAAATTGCGGCCTCTGATCCCGCGTTGCTGCCCGGACGAAATGGCAAACATCATGCAGATGTGCTGGCATGAGAGCCCTGAGAAGCGTCCCGACATGAAGGTTGTGGTGCAGCTCCTCGAGAATCTTGACACTAGCAATGGCGGCGGCATGATCCCAGAAGGGACTGCGGATGAAGGGAAGAGCCCCGGGTGCTTCTGCATCTTCAGACGCCGTCGTGGTTGATATATAGATATTGTCTCGCGTTTTGTTAGGGCTTCAGTATAGGTTTTCTGTTAGTTTTGATTAGAGATATGGTGGTGGCGGTGTTGGTGTAATTTACAGGTTATTACAACTCTGAAAAGTGTGCATGGAACGCAGACGGTTAATTCCATTCGTGGTTGCAGTCATTTGTAGAATTTTATTTGCTCGCAGGTATTGTGTGGATTCATATAGCTGAAAGATGTAGATTTTGTTTCTGTCATTGGTTCAGCTTTGACCTGCTGCATTTTCCTCGCCCTGTTTTGTGCGCGTGATAGATGCATGATGATAGGAACACGACAGGTAGCATTGGAAAAATTCTTGCTTTTGCTAATCCTCTGCCACCTGCCTAATTTGATCTTGTTCTAAGGAGATAAGCAGTAAGAATATGTGTTCGTTTTTTATGGTTCCCACGGTAATTGTGCAAAAAATTTATAGAGAAGAGGGTCAGTTTATGGTTGTGCGCTTTATGATCTGAGTACTGAACATAAGAAGTCGTGTGGTTCAGCATCGCGTTCTTATAAGATGGGCTGCAGTTAGTTCTATGTTCTTGCGAGAATCACATAGCGTGACTGCCTGAATTGTTCTTCCTAGAGCAGCATGTATTCATCTTTCATCATACTCTCTTCTGCGTTGAATTTCAGTTTCGAGGGAGCCTCTAAGTTCATCTTAGAGCAGCATGTACACTCTTTTATGTTGAATATGAATTTGTGGGGAGCCTCAGAGCCTTTTTTTTAGGGATAACGGCAGGTGTTCTGCCAATTCAATTCAGAAGATAGAAAGTGGTTCAGTTACACGCCTGAGAGTATCTAGCAAAATACAGAGAGAAAACAACAACATGAATTTGTGGGGAGCCTCAGAGCCTGTAGATTCTGATCTGCACTCTGCAATGTGTACTCTGTAAGATTGGGTGGATCTTCACACAAAAAGATCTCTCGTTCGCTAGCGAATCTTATCTTGCTGCGTCAGTTAAGGGCGCGTTTGGTAGCCTGCAGCCAGCCGGGCCAGGCCCGCTGGCTGCAGAACCACCCTGCTTGTTTGCTTGCCTGCAGCCCGTTTTTTGGCTGGCACGCTGCTTAAAGCACTCCCGGGCCAGGGCCGATAGGAACTGCCGAATCGGCAGTTTCCATGGAGTCAGGCCGTGGGGCTGCAAAAAGTGGAGACGAGCGGGCGCGCGGGGAACGGCGGGAAACGGCGAAATCCTTCCCCTGTTTCGTGCCATACCTAGCTCCTTTCCCCCTCTCTTGCTCGGTCACCTCCGCACTTTCCCCAAACCACACCGGCGGCTCCTTCCAGGCGACCAGATCGGCGACCGACCGGCGACCACACCGGCGGCTCCTTCACCTGCACTTACGGCGGCTGGCCCGCGGTTGTGGCACCGGAGCGGCTGCAGCCAAGGATCCGCGCCGTCGTCTCCACGGGCGGCAAGCCCTGCACTTCTTCATCGCCGACAGCGCCGACCTCTCCATCATCTCCAATGGCGGGAGCCAAGGTAAAACTATTCCCTACTAGTGTTAGAACAGAACGGTACAGTAGATCTAGAACGTACTCATGTCAGATCCATTCTATTAGGACGACGCAATGGCGTTGACCAAGCAGACGGCATCACTGGTTGCCGTCATTCAAGCCTGGATGATGATGATTCACAAGATCTTAGTTAAGCGGTATGCTTTTGCTAGACTCCCATATGGTCCTATGTTAGCTCGAGATCGGGAGAGGATGGCAAATCTGAACTTCATCTACAACACTTGTGAGATAGAGTCTATTCAAATGCTTAGGATGGGTAGAGGACCCTTCTATGAACTTGTCAAGAGGTTTAGGGAGGGGGGTCTACTCAAGGATAGCATCCATACGTCTGTGGAAGAGCAAGTTTGCATCTTCCTTCATGTCGTAGGCCATAACCAGAGGTTCAGAGTCATCCATAGCACCTTCAGAAGATCAATTGAGACAATCTCCCGGTACTTCAAGCAAGTACTGTACGCTATCGGTGAGTTAAGGCATGAGATGATCAAGCCACCCACAGGCCAAATGCCGGCGAAGATTAGAGATAGCTTCAGATGGTACCCGTACTTCAAGGTAAGCATTGCTTTGTTTGTGCAATCAGTGTTGCGAAATGTTAGGACAAAGTATTCACTAACATTCTTGCCATTTGCAGGACTGTATTGGCGCCATCGATGGTACTCACATCACAGCTAGAGTGTCCAAAGAACAATCCAAAGCTTTCAGAGGAAGGAAGCACTACACCAGCCAGAATGTGCTTGCAGCTGTGGATTTTGATCTGAAGTTCACCTATGTGCTGGCAGGCTGGGAAGGATCAGCACATGATGCAACCATTCTTGCTGACAGCATGTCTAGACCTGACGGGATCAGTATACCTGATGGTAAGTTTTACCTTGGTGATGCTGGTTATGCTTGTCGCCCTGGAGTTCTACCCCCCTTTCGAAGCACCAGGTACCATCTGAACGAGTTCAGTTCAAGATTCGCTCCTGCGACAGCCAAGGAATTGTTCAATCTGAGACACTCGAGTCTTAGAGTGACAGTCGAGAGAGTGTTTGCTGCACTGAAGAATCGATTCAAGATTCTGGACCAGAAGCCATTTCACACCTTCGAGACCCAGGTGAAGCTTGTCCTTGCATGTTGCATCCTACACAACTGGATCCTGGGGTGGGGTTTTGATGAGCATGTCCCAGATGAGGAGGATGTGACACCTGATGACATTGATCAAGGCCATGGCGTCGCCGCTGATGACAATGAAGCTTGGAAGAGCAAGCGGATGGAGTGGGCTGAAGCAATGTGGGCAGACAGAGGCAACATCAGGTTCTGAAGATGAAGCATCACCGTGAAGAAGAAGAGGACCATGAAGAAGAAGATGTTGAACTGTGAACTATCGCACCCCCTCCCCCACAAACTATCTACCGGTCTGTAATATCAGTACTGCTAATTGATTCGTACTAGTTAGGGTTGTGGTATGGATGAACTGGAACTGCCATTCCTAGTAGTTAGGGCTGAATTATGGATGAACTGCATTTGCCTATGTCCTACCGTTGTTTTGCTTGCAACCAAACAAACCGCCCTGCAGCGAGCAAGCCGTTTGGCCGTAGCTGCAGGCTACCAAACGAAGAGCACCAAACTTGCTCACTGCTGCGATGCGGGCTACCAAACAAGATGGACAACACGTATTTAGGGGTGGCTATACTCAGCACTGCCCCCTGGAGCCTGCCCCCAAGGCAACGAGATATGGCTGCAGGCTACCAAAGAGGCCCTAAGCGTAAGTTTCGGGGTTATACCAGGTAACCTCCCCCATTTATCTTCCATCCCAAACCCAAACGCTTCAGCCCGCAACGTCCGCCGCACATATTCTTACTGCGGCAGGAGGTCGCGGCGATGTCGGACGGCGAGCTGCGGCGGGAGATCGCGGTCCTACGCAGTGCGGTCCATGGACTCCAGCCGTTCGGGGAACTTCCGCTCGAGGCCGAGGCGCGGAACAGGACCGCCGGCCGCAGTGTCGATGTCTGCTTCCTCTCCCGTCCCTCGGCGGCGACCAAAGGTAGGAGGAGTGATGCGGCGGGGCAGGCGGAAAGTGTGGAGCTGTCTGATACGTCCAAAACGTATCCACTTTTCCGAACACTTTTGCTATTGTTCTTCCTCTAATTTGTGTGATTTGAATGCAACTAACACGGACTAACGCTGTTTTCAGCAGAATTGCCTTGGTGTCTCGTTTTTGTGCAGAAAGTCAAAGTTTCAGAAAAATTCCAGAAAAATTCCATAAATCTATTTTTCCAGAAGACCCACGGAGCCAGAAGACGAAGCGAGGAGGGTGCACAGGGGCACCACACGCACCCAGGGCGCGGGTGGGCCCTTGCCGCGCCCAGGGGTGGTGTGGCCCCCAGCGCTCCCCTTCGGACTACTAAAGCCTCTGACCTAAAAACTTCGGGGGAATCGACGCTTTTTCCAGAAACCTTCCAGAGCTCCGCCGCCATCGAAAACCCTATTTCGGGGATCAGAAACTCCGTTCTGGCACCCTGCCGGGACGGGGAATTGGAGGAGATCATCGCCATCATCATCACCGCCACCTCTCCATCGACCATCCATGACTCCCCCATCCATGTGTGAGTAATTCCCCGCTGTAGGCTGAGGGGATGGTAGGGATTGGATGAGATCATTCATGTAATAGTTGTGAGATTTGTTAGGGCTTGGTGCCTAGTATCCATCGGTAGTACTTTATGTCATTGTTGCAACTTATTATGCTTAATGCTTGTCACTTAGGGCCCGAGTGCCATGATCTCAGATCTGAACATGTTATTGAATCATGAGAATAATTATTGTTTTGGATCATATCTATAAGTTGTATACACACGTCACTGTCCGGAACCCGAGGCCCCAAAGTGACAGAAATTGGGATAACCGGAGGGGATGGTTGCGACGTGAGGATCACATGTGTTCACGGAGTGTTAATGCTTTGCTCCGGTGCTTTATTAAAAGGAGCACCTTAATTACCAGTAGTTTCCCTTGAGGCCCCGCTGCAAACGGGCTGGTAGGACAAAAGATGTTGTGCAAGTTTCTCATTGCGAGCACGTACGACTAAATACGGAACACATGCTTATGATTGATTATTACTTGGATACCTTATTATTATTTATCTGCAATTGCCCTATGTATGACTATTTCATGAATTATCTCATCCATGCAGCGCCCGTTCATCCATCCCTATGCCTACAGTATTTTAATCCTGCTGTCTACTGCAATTATTACTGCTGTCTTTATTTTACTGCTGCTATTATTTCACTACTGCTACTGTCATAAAACTGTTGCTACTGATAAACTGTGTCGAGCAAGTCTACTTCCAGGTGCAGCTGAACTGACAAATCATCTGTCAAGGCTTATAAATATTCTTTGGCTCCCCTTGTGTCGAATCAATAAATTTGGGTTTTACTTCCCTCGAAGACTGTTGCGATCCCCTATACTTGTGGGTCATCAAGACTATTTTCTGGCGCCGTTGCCGGGGAGCATAGCTCTATTTATAAGCTCACCAGGGAGTCATACTGCTCGCTGCAATTCATTCATCATGGGTAAACCTCGTGATGATAAGGTTCGTATATTGCCATCCACTACAAGGAGAGGTACAACTCTGAACACTTCTGCTGCTCTTGATTCACCGTCTGTTATAAGTCAACTTGTCACACCACCACATGCACATGCTTCACGTGCTGCTACTTCTGCTGAATCTGAGAATGTTTCTGATGAATTTGATGATGCTTCTACTGTGCTTGATGAAAGAGGTTCACTAGGTCCTTTTCTAGATGCTACAATTGCTAAATCTAAACAACTTGAAAATACTGAAACACCTAATGAAACTCCTGTTACACCTGCTTATTCACCTGAAACAAGAGAAACTACTAGTGATGATCTTGAGGAAACTTATGTTGAACTTGATGATGACTTTATTGATGAATGCATGAATTGTGATACCTCTAAAGATGTTAATGCTATTAAAAATCTTCTTCAAAGACGTGCTGTCAACTATAAACTTTCTCCTGATGCTAAATTTGCTACATCTCCCATAAATATAAAAGATAAAGATTATGATTTCTCTGTGGACTTGTCTTTTATAACTATTGCTGAGAAAGAACCTTTTCGAGGAACTGAAAATGAAAGTGCTGTAGAACATATGAACACTCTCTCTACTCTGAGTAGTTTGTTTTCTGATGATATTAAGAAACGCAGTTACTTTGTTACTAAAATTTTCCCTTTCTCATTGAAAGATGAAGCTAAACTTGGTTTAATGATTTATCTCCTGGATCTATTGAGAGCCCGATGGGTTTAGTCAATGCTTTCTTTCAGAAATATTTTCCTGCTAGTGCTCAACATGTTGCTTTACAGAAAATCTTTAACTTTAAGCAAAATGAGGGAGAGAAAATGCCTGAATCTTGGGCAAGGTTTTGTTCTTTACTTAGAGCTCGGCCTGGACATCAAATAGCTAAAAATGAACTTCTTGATATATTTTATAATGGACTAACTGTTGAATCTAGGACATACCTGGATAGTTGTGCTGGTTGTGTTTTCAGGAAAAGAACTCCAGATGAAGCCGAGGAATTATTGGCTAAGATAAGCCAAAATCATGATGATTGGACCCTGCCTGAACCAACTCCGGTACCTACGCCGAGGAAAAGAGGAGTGATTGAATTGAATGATGAAGAAATGAGAGAAGCCAAGAAATCTCTTAAGGAGAAAGGTATTAAATCTGAGGATGTGAAAAATCTTCCACCTATAGAAGAATTGTGTAAGCCAATTCCTCACTCATCTACAGTTGAGGTACACTCTCTCCAACGCTTTGATGATAGAGATATCCCTTATTCTAAACCTCCTGATCAATGCTTAGATGAGTTTGATAATTTCATTGTTAAGCAAAACAATTTCAATTGGAGAATAGAAAATAGCTTCATAAAGAATTCTCATGTCATTAATCATTTGCATGATGTTTTGGAAAGAACTTCTAATGATGTTAAAATACTCATTAAACATTTTCATATGGTTCAAACTCAAATTGAGCAATTGACTAAAGTGCAAAAAGATTTGTTAGGTAATGCTTCTAGAGAAAATGATAAACATGCTTTTGGTATAGCAACTAGAGGTGGTGCTTCCACTCAGGATCCTTTATATCCTGAGGGACATCCTAAAAGAATTGAGCAAGATTCTCAACTAGTTAATGAAACTACTACCCCTTCTAAGAAAAAGAAGAAGAAGAAACATAAACATGTTGAGGAATCTCCTGAACCTATTAAAGACAATGAGCATGTTAATAATCCAAATAGTATATCTATCTCTGATGCTGAAACTGAGAGTGGTAATGAACATGCTAATGATAAAGATAAGAATGATGCTTCTGATAAAGAGGAAAGTGAAGAGGAACCTGAAAAGCATTCTAAAAACAAAAAGTACACTAAAGAAGATTTTCTTGCTAAGAAACATGGTAATGAAAGAGAACCTTGGGTGCAAAAACAAATGCCTTTTCCTACTAAGAAACTTAAATCTAAGGAAGAAGAACATTATAACAAATTTTGTGAATGGATGAAACCTTTGTTTTTGCAAATTCCTTTGACTGATGCTATTAAGTTACCTCCCTATTCAAAGTATATGAAAGATATTGTCTCTAACAAGAGAAAGATTCCTAATGAAGAGATTTCTACCATGCTTGCTAATTATTCTTTCAATGGTAAGGTTCCAAAGAAGCTTGGAGATCCAGGTATACCAACTATTCCTTGCTCAATCAAAAATAACTATGTTAGAACTGCCTTATGTGATTTAGGTGCAGGGGTGAGTGTTATGCCTTTTTCTCTTTACAAGAGACTTTACTTGGAAAAATTGATACCAACTGATATATCTTTGCAAATGGCTGATAAATCTACTGCTGTTCCTGTTGGTATATGTGAAGATGTTCCTGTTCAAGTAACTAATAATTGCTTGATATTAACTGATTTTGTTGTGCTTGAAATGCCTGAAGATGATAATATGTCTATTATTCTTGGAAGACCTTTTCTTAATACTGCAGGGGCTGTTATTGATTGCAACAAAGGGAAAGTGACTTTCCATGTTAATGACAAAGAGCATACTGTTTATTTTCCCAAGAAGCTGGACAAAATATTTGGAGTTAATACAATTACCAATATTAAAAGTATCAAAGTGGGAAGTATTGATTGCCCTATATATGAATCTCATGAAGAACTTCGATATATTATGATTGGATCTATAGCTATACCATTTAAGGTAACATGATTGTTCAATGTGGTTTAATCTTTTATGTCATATAAAATGTATTTGGTGGCAAGACTTGATCAACCTTGTTAACAAATATGTTTTACATGCATAAAATTGCTAAACAACATATTTTTCTTTCTCACTTTTGTTTTACCTACTGTTTTGCTACTGTAATTTGCAAAGTTAAGTAATGCTTGGTCTTTATGTAAATTCATTTTGTCTAGTTTTCATTGTTTAAAGTACCCAGAAAATGTCAGAAATAAAAGTTTTCAAAAAAATTATGAAAAATATTCTGTAAGTCCTAGTTTTTAAAGAGGAACGTGGGAGTACCAGAGGATGACCAGGGGGACCCACCAGGCCACCACACGCCCCCACGGCGCGGTGGAGGGCAGGCCGCGCCCTGCCCTGGTGTGGGGTCCACCTGGCCCTCCTCTCACTCATCTCTCCCCACTCCTTTCTCTCTCCCGACCATACACACCACCATTGCTCAAACTCGTGTTCTTGCTGCTCTTGCTCGAAATTTTTCGATCTACTTGCTCAGCCCATCTTTGCTGCTGAAATTTGGATCAATTGCTCTCCGGTATGTGACTCCTCCGATTATCCAAATAGAATTTTGTTTAGTTGCTTATATCTTTAGCATTTTGGTACTGTAGGTGACATGTTATTAGAGCTTGCATGCTTGTTCTTGTTTAGATTAACTAGTTTTGATGCATGTTTAGTCCCCTAGTAAGTCTCCCTAGTGTTTCCTTTGATTTAACCACTCCAAAATTATTTTTATGAGGTTTGTTTAAAAATTTCAGAAAAGGAAGATGGATGGAAACCAACTTAACTATGAAGAATTGGAAGTATCAGAGGTCATGGGAGTCAACCGTGAAGACTCTGTGTTTCCCTCTATTTATCCATGCCATGAGTTTATGAATGCTGCAGGAATCTTGCAAGATTTCAACACTCTAATCTCTAATGCAGGGTTGGAATACTTTGTGCAGATGAACCACATCAATATGTAAAGCTGACTATGTCAGTGGTTCAAAGTTTTAGATTTAGTTGGAATTTGCCTACTCCCATGGTTCATTATAATATCTACAATAAAGCTGTAGATTTGTCCTTCATGATTTTTGTGCAGCTATTAAGGTACCACACTGGGGATCTCATGGGAGGATTCGAGGTCAACCAAAGCATTTGCAAGACCTTTACTCAGAGATTTGCCAAGGGAAAGATTTTACAACCGAGGATGGTAAAATTCGAAACATCCAACTCCCATCTATTCGATATTTTGCCCACTACCTTGGCAAATGTGTTTTAGCTAGGAAGAATGCAAGTAAATTATCTGTTTATGACTTGGCTTTTCTTTCTGCTGCCTTAAA
Source organism: Poa pratensis (assembly GCA_947311845.1). Lineage (NCBI taxonomy): Eukaryota > Viridiplantae > Streptophyta > Magnoliopsida > Poales > Poaceae > Poa > Poa pratensis. The sequence continues at coordinate 20,971,219 of CAMZMU010000121.1, forward strand.
ACGTGATAGAACTTATAACTTGGGAGCTATGATTGCATTTCGTCTCTCCACTAACCGTGAAAAAGGAGGGGTTTGTGGAGGTCTCATTGCTTCTCGATTATTAGCCATGCATGGTTTAGGACCACATCACTTTGATATTCAGCTCCCCATTGAAAGACTTGATCTTAACTCTATGATTAGCCACCAATTTATTTCCCGCTGGTCCACCATTGATAATCTATCTTATGAATTAGTTTTTGTTAAGAAGACCAGGTGGAGAACTAAAACCTATGAACGCATAGTCTGTTTGCCTGCGCCTCTTTTGTTTAACCTTGATGTCAGGCAAGGATGGTCATTCTCGGAGGGAGACCTGGATGCATATATGGAGGAGCATGGCCTTCATGCGGATAGTGAGGGAGGAGGTCCTGAGGAGGACTTCATTCAGCCCTTTGACACGACGAGCTCCTCATACCAGGATCCTGATTATGATCACGCTAGGTATGATCCACCTGGATGGAGTTCTGGGCCATGTGGATGATTAGTCTCCCACTTAGGCCAAAAGCCTAAGCTTGGGGGGAGGTATGCCGACAAGTTCACTCATTTTATCATATTCATATCATGTCGGTACTTTGTATATCCATGTTTTAGTTTGTTTCTTTTCTTTTGTTTCTTGTGTCCATTTCATTTTCGCAAAACACCAAAAGACCAAAAATATTTCCTTTATTTCTCTTGCTTTTGAATTTGTAGTGCTAGTTTACTTTATTTTTCGTTTTGGCTTGTTATTCAAAAATCCAAAAAGATTTTGCTTTGTTTGCTTGTTTCTTTCTATGCTTGCTTTAAATTCGAAAACCCAAAAATATTTGTTGTTCTTCTGCCGTTTTGTATAGTTGTTTCAGGAGTTCGAAAAATTTCCGTGGTTCCACTTGGACTTGGTTATCATTTCACATCATTCAAGCCACACAAGTGAAAAGCAATAATGACGACTTACGACAATTCGGATGTGGTAAAAGGCTGGTATGAACTCTATTTGTTTTTCATTTTTGTAAATATGCCTACTCATGTGAACATGCTTAGCTATCATGGTAGTGGTTATGTTATTTAATGATTACTTAGTAGTTTATGTCTTCTTATGACCAGTACCAAATTGCTAATAGCGAATAACATGTCATATAGATATTTACATGCATTGTTCTATTCGTAAAACGGTATGGCAGGCTGGTATCCTCCTCTGAATAATTCACTTGATTCGACTTGGCACATGCTCACACATGTTATGACTGAAAAATAAAGTCAATTAAGCCTTGATGATCTATTTTGCCTCAGAGTTTTAGTATCATTTTTATGCCTCCGTTAATTTTATTTTGTCGCAAGCATGATTATGACCGTTATCGCTCTCGTGGTTGTCGCTTCCCAGTCTATTGCTAGCCTTCACTTGTACTGAGCGGGAATGCTGCTCGTGCATCCAAATCCTTTAAACCAAGTTATCCCAAAGAGTCCACCAAAAAACTCCTATGCATGGTATTTCAAGCCATTCCAAGTAAATTTGCATGTGCTACCTTTAAAACTTTCAAAATATTTCCCTTTTTGTGTCAATGTTTACTAGCTCATGAGGAATTAGTGTGGTTATTCTTTATTCTATTTGTCAAATGGACTTTTACACCTGGACTAGTGGCATATACATCCGCTTATCCAATAACTTGCAAAAAGAGCTGGCAACGGGGTGCCCAGTCCCAATTAATTACAACTTTAACCAATTAATTCTCTTCACACTTTTGCCCTGATTCATCAGTAAGCAATGACAAACAGTGAAATACCTGAATGTGTGTAAACCAAAGAGAAAGAGGGATGATCTGCCTTGCTGGTAGAAATAACGTCCTTCATGGGAGCCGCTCTTAAAAGTCCGTTTGACAGGTAGAATACTGTTCTCACCCGCTACCATTCGTTGACAATTAACAAACACCTCTCAAAACATTTTTACCTCTGTTTTTAAAATAAAAAGCTCTAGCACGTGTTAATCCCTGCTTCCCTCTGCGAAGGGCCAATCTTTTATTTTTATGTTGAGTCACCATCCTTTCTTTGAGCACCTCTTCGAGAGCATAACTGTCGTTCTTAGTGTAATGTGCTTGTCCCAGGATACGATTAATTGAGGTATAACTATGATACTCTTATCTTTGATATTTTTATATCTAGTCTTCACTTGAACTTCAGAGGTGCCTTGGCATTTATGTTTTGCCCTTCAAACAAAGGCAAGCGAGATACCACTTTGTCATATCTTTTTACGAACATTGCAATTCTTGTGGATAGATATATGCTATGTTATTCATTCTTAGTACTTTGGTATCTTTTCATGATTTGCATAACTACTAGGTGTCATTATTTGCATGGTTCCTATTATGAATTGTCTAAGTAATTGATCATATAGTAGGCATGTATACATCATATGAAGCAAATGTGTTCGTAAAAGTTTCTTTTATCGCACTCAGTTGTTAACTGAATTGCTTGAGGACAAGCAATAAGCTAAGCTTGGGGGGAGTTGATACGTCCAAAACGTATCCACTTTTCCGAACACTTTTGCTATTGTTCTTCCTCTAATTTGTGTGATTTGAATGCAACTAACACGGACTAACGCTGTTTTCAGCAGAATTGCCTTGGTGTCTCGTTTTTGTGCAGAAAGTCAAAGTTTAGAAAATTCCAGAAAAATTCCAGAAATCTATTTTTCCAGAAGACCCACGGAGCCAGAAGACGAAGCGAGGAGGGTGCACAGGGGCACCACACGCACCCAGGGCGCGGGTGGGCCCTTGCCGCGCCCAGGGGTGGTGTGGCCCCCCTGTGTGGCCCCCAGCGCTCCCCTTCGGACTACTAAAGCCTCTGACCTAAAAACTTCGGGGAATCGACGCTTTTTCCAGAAACCTTCCAGAGCTCCGCCGCCATCGAAAACCCTATTTCGGGGATCAGAAACTCCGTTCTGGCACCCTGCCGGGACGGGGAATTGGAGGAGATCATCGCCATCATCATCACCGCCACCTCTCCATCGACCATCCATGACTCCCCCATCCATGTGTGAGTAATTCCCCCGCTGTAGGCTGAGGGGATGGTAGGGATTGGATGAGATCATTCATGTAATAGTTGTGAGATTTGTTAGGGCTTGGTGCCTAGTATCCATCGGTAGTACTTTATGTCATTGTTGCAACTTATTATGCTTAATGCTTGTCACTTAGGGCCCGAGTGCCATGATCTCAGATCTGAACATGTTATTGAATCATGAGAATAATTATTGTTTTGGATCATATCTATAAGTTGTATACACACGTCACTGTCCGGAACCCGAGGCCCCAAAGTGACAGAAATTGGGATAACCGGAGGGGATGGTTGCGACGTGAGGATCACATGTGTTCACGGAGTGTTAATGCTTTGCTCCGGTGCTTTATTAAAAGGAGCACCTTAATTACCAGTAGTTTCCCTTGAGGCCCCGCTGCAAACGGGCTGGTAGGACAAAAGATGTTGTGCAAGTTTCTCATTGCGAGCACGTACGACTAAATACGGAACACATGCTTATGATTGATTATTACTTGGATACCATTATTATTTATCTGCAATTGCCCTATGTATGACTATTTCATGAATTATCTCATCCATGCAGCGCCCGTTCATCCATCCCTATGCCTACAGTATTTTAATCCTGCTGTCTACTGCAATTATTACTGCTGTCCTTATTTTACTGCTGCTATTATTTCACTACTGCTACTGTCATAAAACTGTTGCTACTGATAAACTGTGTCGAGCAAGTCTACTTCCAGGTGCAGCTGAACTGACAAATCATCTGTCAAGGCTTATAAATATTCTTTGGCTCCCCTTGTGTCGAATCAATAAATTTGGGTTTTACTTCCCTCGAAGACTGTTGCGATCCCCTATACTTGTGGGTCATCACTGTTGAACGACGCGTTGCGGCGGGAGATCGCGGAGATGTCGGACGGCGAGCTACGGCGGAACATCGTGGGCCTACACAACAACACGCACCCTCGATCCCAGCCGTTTCTGGCGGAACGCCGCAGACGCCTCCTCCCGTTGCTCGAGGTGGAGGTGCGGTAGAGGAAGGCGAACACGTGCTCCCGCTCCTCCGCTGACTGTGGCGGCGATGTCCGCTCCCCATCGACACCGACCAAGCTTCGTTCGTGCGCTCGTGTCTGATGCGCGTTCTTCAGAATCCCTCCTCCGTCGTCCATTGATTGCCTCCGGCAAGCAAGCAAGCAGGCATTTTTTCTTAGAGCTTCTGTACTAATGTTTACCATCAGTTTTTATCTGAAATTTGAATGTGGTGGTGTCATTTACACGTTCACAACTCTGAAAAGTCAATTTAGGTGATACAGATGGCTATTTTGGCACTGGATTCATGCTTAATTTGCATCCGTTATATGTTCGTCTTGCTACCGGACCGTAGCGTGTAGACCGTAGACAAAAGAGTGGAGATTGTGTTTTTTGTCACAAAGGGTTTTGCAACAGCATTGTAGAATTCACTTTGGGGTTTTTAATGTGTCATACATGCCTGATTTGATAATCAAAAAGAAAATACATGCCTGATCTGGATGCCTGTCCTGAAGCAAAGATATCTGAATAATTCAGCAGAATTATATGTTAGCTTTTCATGGTCCTCATGGTAATTGTGCGATGACTTGATCTGCATTTCTAGACACGCCGACAAACTCTTAGGTGTACTTACTTTTATTATGATATATAAGGGAGAAATTTTGTTAATATATGTTACTCACATTTGATACATTAAAAATATATTTTGATATACAAAAAAATCAGGTTAACCATTGGGATTATTGCAAGAACTTACATACAATGCAAAACACATGTACCAGATATTGTTAGTATTAGTACCATAATGTCGACGTGTTGTTTGTTGTTGGCCCAACCTTTTTACATGCTTACCGTCCGGTTCTTATGGACATGTTTTTTATTGGAGAAACTTTTTATCTACATACTATGCTTGGTTCTTTCATTATTTCATTCTTACTACCGGAAGCATCCTTCTTTATCTTGTTGTTTGTTTTATTGTTCACTCTTTATAACATACTTATCATTTTTTCCTTCTTCCTTTTCCTCTTTCATGTTTTCTTTCTTACATGTTTATTTTGTGTTTATATTTCTCCTTTCATTACATTTTTATTATTTTATTATTTATTTTCTTGGGTTTTATTTTAAACAGTCCACTGATGTTTTATATATAATGTTTATGAAAATTTCTCTCCCATATAGTTTATTTCGTAACCATCTTTTTGTCTACAAAACAATAATAATAAATCTTTATACACATAAGTTTATCGTTCATGGACCGCTATGTAGTTTCAATTAGTTACATGAACATCGAGGACCTTACCATGCTTGTTATTTAATATGAAACATTTTAAACTAGCTACTCCATTCGTTCCTAAATATAAGTCTTTTTAGATTTATCTTTAATTGTACGTATTTAGACGTATTTTAGAGTGTCGATTCACTCATTTCAGCTTGTATTTAATCCAAGTTGAATTGGTCAAAACATCTTATAATTCGGAACCGAGGGAGTACATGATAAGTTTAGTTAAATGTGAGAATGTTTTTTTAAATGGTATAATGTTTCTATAAATGTCTCACATACCGATCAAAACAAGTTTTGAATTTGCTTGAACCGTCATTTCGCGTACATGTACATCATTACTTTTTATGTTTATTGTTTTTGTTATTCTTATTTTTTGAATTTTGTTGATGTGTTTGATCAAAGGAGTTTTATCTATTTTTTTAAGGAAAAATATGATATATGCTTTAATCATGATTTATACTACGGTGATTTCAATCATCACAATGTAGGTTTTAAACCGTGTTTGTCACGGCTTCGTGGTGAGGTCCGTTCGATCATTAGCTATCGCTAACTACTACGGAACCTCTGCTCTGGCCTCGCGGGCACGGACGACGATGCGGTCGCGGGCACGTGCTCTGGCCTCGCGGCCATAGGCCGGGGCAGGGGCCCCGGGCCCGTGCGAGCCCATCCGTCTCCTCTGCTGCGGGCGCTCCTGGCAATCGCGGTGGCTGCAGGACGTCGCTCTCCCTCAACGGTCTTCATGGTTGACCACCTCTCACCCTCCAGATCTGGCGCCGGCAGCAGCCATGGGGGCTGTGGCTGGGCCAATCTCTCGGGTCGGGCTCTGGAGCCCTGCGTGGTGGTGTGGCCGCGGATGCCGGTGAGGCCGTCTGTCGGGGTCAGGTTCGGGTCCTGGCCGCCTCGGTGGTGCTCGTTGCTCAGATTGGTGCGGTGGTGCGAGGAGTTTGGACGCCGGGGTGGCGACCCTGGACGGTGGGAACCGCGTCGGTTGGCGGGCGTGCCGGCGGTTCTGGTGCTGGTTGGTGACCGCGGCCGTGTGGGCGGCGCGGTGATTGACTTGCGACTTCCCGTGTGTGGAGACCTAGAGTCTATGCCAAAGGGAAACCTTTGTCCGGGATCTCCCTAGACCGCGGTGTCGACGTCCTCGGACGTCGTTTTCCTGAAGGCACCGTTGTGGCTCTCTTGGTTCTCCTTCGTGCTCTGGGTGAAAACCTCAGATCCTCGGATCGGGCGACGGCGACGCCTTTGCGTCGTAATCTTCTTGAAGACGCCGCTTTGGAGCACACGGATGGTTGCTTCCCGGAGGTTGGTAGGTGTTGGCTGCGGTGGCATCCCTCGCCGAGCCCTCTCCGGCAAAGTCTACTACTTTCTTTGCACACGGCGTTTCTTGTTTGGAGCTACCTGGTGCCTGTCTGCAGCTGCTGTGGTCAGTGGCGGTGTTCGTCGGCGCTCTCCTTTTCTCACCGGCGTCTCTCTGTGGCCCCCTTGTTGAGCCTGGCTGCAGCCTTGTGGTCAGTGGCGATGTTTTTCATCCTAGTCTCCTCGGTGGCCCGTTGAGGGGTTTGGTGAGCCTGTCTACCTGCGTGGACGGTGGCGGTGATCTTCGGTGTTTACGTGTCTGTAGCTTCTGTGATCAGTGGCGGTGCTCGTCGGCGCTCACCTTATCTCCACGGTGCGTCGCTTTGTGGCCCCCTTGTTGAGCGTGGCTCCTCGGAATCCCTTTGAGGCCTCCTTGTGGAGCCTATCTACCTGTGTGGACGGTGGCGGTGTTCTTCGGGGTTCACCTGTAATCGCCTAGTAGTTTCTGTTCCTTGTGTGTGTGTGGGGTTGTGTTGTATGCTGGGTTCAGCACTGTGTATCTTACTCGCCGACTGGCGCTATTAATTTATGGCCAGGCCTTTTTCGGTCTTTGTTCTAAAAAAAGGAGTTGCAAGGAACTCAAGTTACAGGGAACAAAAGGAGGGCAACGCCCAAAAGAACGGGACTACTCGCGGCAACGCCCAAAAGAACAGAAGTCGTCAGACGAATATGACGTCTCTGATCATCCTCCTCCTTCGTCGAGCAGGCTAACATATCCGTGGTGAGATCCTTGTCCATAAGGACCTCTTTCCCATCTCCCTTGCGATTTGTGTGAACGTCATGCGGCTTACCGTCGCTGGACATGGTCGACGGCGAAGATTCCGGCGACCATTTTGTCCTCTAGCGCCACCAGTTGACTCTCCACGTCTCCCTTTTTCGAATCCACTAACTCCCGAGCTCACGCGCGTCTTGGAGTTTCGAAAAATGAGCTTGCCGGCAGGACTCCAAGGAAATGAGAGTAGGAAGATGGACTCCACGGAAACGAATGCAGGTGCCTGACATGTTGGACCCGCTACCGGAATTTACGCAGCGTCTCCATGTGCAACATCAACCAGACTGGTGGGTCCACCTTGTCAACTTTTCTGACAATTCATGTTGAACAGGCGTTTAGTGGTTTTGCAACAACAAAATGATAGTTATTGTCCAAAAAATCTAAGTGGTACCAAATGATAAATCTTGACCAAAAGTGGTGGTTTTATGCAATTAACTGAACTAAAAGGGGCCAGTTTGACCAAAATTTTGGCATGAATTGTGAAAGGAATGCGAGGTAGGCGGGCAACTTTCCGTTGGCAAAAAAAGAAATTATAGCATAGGTTGCCAAAGGGGTTGCTGCTTGCTGTTCCCAGAAAATTATGACCCGACTTGACATTTTTTGCAATCGGGAGCAGCAGTGGCGGAGCTTGCCAGAGTTTGCTGGGGGGGGGGGGGGGGGGGGGGGGGGGAGGGGGGAGGGGGGCAAAATGTGATATATGAGTTCCTGGGGGGCCAAAACACACAAATCTATCTAATCTCAGCTCTCAAAAAAAATTCTTCATGGATTTCCAAAAGCTGGGGGGGGGGGGGGGGGGGGTGGGGGCGGTGGCCCCCTGACATCAACTAAGCTCCGCCTTCGTAGAGTAGTCTTGCTTGGCTGCCACAGGGGAGAAAAGATTCACACGATCTACCGCAGCTTTTAGTATGCTTCTTCATTATTGGTTTTGTCTCTCGCCACCTCAATTTTTTTCCTTTCACGTTTAGCTTGTTATGTTTCTGTTGGGTTTCGTATTTAGCTTACCTCAACTTTATAGGGACGAAAGGTTTAGTTGCTGTTGTTATATGCCCTCAATTTTTTTCTTCTTTTCCTACCCCGAAACAAAATTCATTCCACCCTCTCATTTCCTTGTCCCTATGTCTAATACGGCCGCAGGAAGCTGGTAGGCCTGTGCCAATGCATCGTATCTTAGCACGTTAGCATAGGAGTATTAAAATTTAAGAGACAATCGTGCCAATGGGTTGTTTCTTAGAGGTTGTATCTAATTTAATGATTTGAGCTTCATGCATGCATATGATTGGGCAAGCACTCTATTTTGCCTATGGCCACGTGCAAAGGTTGTATGTTAGCTAAGATACAACCTTCCTCTCTTTCTTCTTTAATTGCTATGCCACATCAGCAAATTGCCAAGGATACAACGCTAAGAAACCTGCATTGGCAAAGGCCGTAGGCAGTGAGGCGACAAATATTTACTGCTCGACATTATTTCTTGTCGGTGGATAGCATGCCAAGTAGTGAATAGGCTTTGCTTGCCACAGGAGAGAAAATATTCACATTCATTCGTCCGCAGCCGGATTTGTGGAGCATGCATTAGAGCAAGTACAATAGTGGGCTTATAGCCCGCCTACGTGGCACTTTTGTCTATGTGGAGGAGAGAGACAAGGAAAAAGAGATGGAGTGGGCTCTCATGCAAGAGGCAACCTCTACGCGTGCTCCTAGGCAAAAGCATTAAATGCGAGGAGAGATAAAGACACAAAGTTGGAAAAACACTAACCTAATAGCCAACCTTATAGCCAACTCTATTGTATGAGCTAACTATAAGGCTAACTTTTGATGACATGGCAGTTTCATATAGCCGGCTGTTGGCTCTACTATTGAACTTGCTCTTAGTTGCACACCCTCGACCATCGATCCGTGATTGCCTTGCAGCATTATATAGTCACTCAGATCCCTTGGATTTTATTTTCCATCGAGAGAAAAAACATGTTGTGTAATTTAACACACCACCGAGAGAAACATGTTGTACAATTCAACACACGTTCATGCTATAAGATGCCAAGAGCCCAAGACTAGGAGGCTTCTATGATTCCTCTGGATTAATTCATCTTTGGGAAAACTCTGGATTAATTCAATGGCAACCAAATGCGACTTGATACGGCTCGTACGCCTTTTTATTGTAGCTAATCGATCACGCCCCGGGCGCTCAGTGTGCTCGAGCTTGATCGGTTCAGTGAGGATGGATTCAATTCAGATAACAAAAGGTAGTGTAACAATAAGAAACCTCCGCAGAAGTTCATAGGAAGTAGCATATATAGGAATTAGGCATCTCGGCGCGGCGATACGCCGCACGCGTTGTAATTAAAAATGCTGAAATCCGTGGGAATTTATCGTTTAGGGTATCTCGAAGTATTTGTATTTTGGCATGAATGTGTAATTTAACTTCATAAATAGAACTGATCAATATGTTCGTATTTCGCCGTAAATATGTAATTTAAATCCTTGGTTAGAGGAAATAAATTGTATTAGCATTTATTAAATTTGATCCATCTTTAGAGGAAATGAATTTTTGTTTTCTTCAAATATGCATCTAATCGAGCATTATTTGAATTTAACTACATAATTAGAGAGAGTTAAGTTCAATTTGAGCATTTATTAAACTGAACTGCATAATTGGAGGGAGTTAAGTTATATTATCTCTAAATATTAACATATTCGAATTGATATAATATGTTTGTGTTTCGTCTTAAATATTTAATTTAACTCAATAATCAGAGGAAGTCCATTATATGAGTATTTATTAAATTCAATTTAAATTCAATCCATAATTAAAGGAAATGAATTTGCATTTTCTCAAATATTCATCTAATCAAGCATTTTTTAAATTTAACTACATAATTAGAGAGATTTAAGTTATATTACCTCCAAATATGTTAGCTAAATTGAAATGATCAACTATGGTTCCATTTTGCCATAATTTTCTTATTTAGCACCATAATCAGAGGAAATATATTATGGTTATCTCCAAATATTAACCATTTTGAGCATTTATTAAATTTATATGTATAATCGGAGAGAGTTCAGTTAAATTATCTCTAAATATTAATCAATTTGAAATGATATAATAAGTTTGTATTTTGCCTTAAAAATTTAGTTTAACTCCATAATCAGAGGAAATACATTATATGAGCATTTATTAAATTCAATTCATAATTAGAGGAAATGAATTTGAACTTTCTCCAAATATTCGTCGAATTAAAATCTTCAAATATGTTTGCATTATGCCATAAATAGTTAGCATTTTTTTGTGATCATTTTGATATATTTTTCATATATTTTTGATGGATAGATTTAAAGGTATTAATTTTGCAGTATTAATCATTTTCTGAAATTGTTTACATTATATGAGTATTTATTAAATTCAATCCATAATTAAAGGAAATAAATTTGCATTTTCTCAAATATTCATCTAACAAGCATTTTTTAAATTTAACTACATAATTAGGGGGATTTAAGTTATATTACCTCCAAATATGTTAGCTAAATTGAAATGATCAACTATGGTTCCATTTTGCCATAATTTTCTTATTTAGCACCATAATCAGAGGAAATATATTATGGTTATCTCCAAATGTTAACCATTTTGAGCATTTATTAAATTTATATGTATAATCGGAGAGAGTTCAGTTAAATTATCTCTAAATATTAATCAATTTGAAATGATATAATAAGTTTGTATTTTGCCTTAAAAATTTATTTAAATTATCTCTAAATATTAATATGTGCTTCTCTCTTATGTTACTTCCTTTCTCTCTTGTTTCATCTCCCTTCTTAAATATGTGCTTCCCCCTTATCTATTCACGCTCCTTGCCTTCATACCTAATCAGGTATAGGGCCCAAACATTAGGTAATAATCAATTCTTAGCTCTAGAAGAATTGCATGCATTTAGTAATAGATTCACCTCATCTTAGAGGATGATGGCTAATGACCTTGTCATTGGATTCTTTTGTCTTTGCCCTTTTCATCTATTATTATTGGTTTTTGGTTGTTTGTAATTTTCTCTTAGTGTTTCATCAGTAAAAACACTTTCCGCAATTCTTCCATTATAAAAATATTTATTTTAGTATTTTTAATTGTGTTGTAACAAAAACACATATAGTTAAATCCGTATGCATGTATGTTAGGAGGAAACATTTTAAAATACAGGAGTGTTTTTTACATTGACTTTATAACATAGCAAAAAATGTGTTTTGCACATCGGGTACCTGTTGTGACCTGCACCATTAATTCCTATGCAACGGAAACAAATGCCAGCAACCCCGTATGTATACGTGTATAATTTTTGAAATCGTATAAGAAACTCTCTCGAGCCCAATCTTCCGGTGGAAGTTAAGCTTAATTTTCGAGGTAATCCCAATCGCCGCGGCAACCTCCCCATTTCCCAAAACCCAAAATTTCCCTCTCACATTATATTAACCTCCAAAAAAAAAAATCAATTCACTCTCGCAAACCCCCAACGTTCCCGTCGCCCTCGCCATGAGGAGTACGTGCGCATGAGGTCACACGTGCGCCCACTTCTCCCCTGACAGCTTGGATTGCTACTTGGTCTCCCCTCCCTCGGCGCCGGCCAAGGGACGGGGAAGCGGAGGAGGGAGGTTGAGGGGGGGGGGGGGGGGGGGGGGTCCTCGGGGATGTCAAACCACAAGCTGCGGTGGAAGATCGAGACGATGTCGGACGCCGAGCTGCAGCGGCAAACGGAGGATCTGCACCCTGCATTCGGCGGGCTTCTCGGGGAACGCAGCAAACGCGTCCTCCCGCTGCTCGAGGAGGAGGCGCGCCGCCGGGGGATCCGTACGGGCCCCGCCAAGGTTCGATCGCGCAGTCGTGTCTCTATCTCGTACGATGAATTTTATGTCGCTGTGAGGATCGGTGCGATTGATTGGTTGGGCTCGAGGCGCAAGTGAATTTTGGGAATGAACAGTCGTGTTTGCTTGTGCGTGCCTGCTGGGGATTGGAGGCGCTGCTGTCTGTATATGATTGATGTGTACTGTGTCGGTTGTTCTTAATGCATCATCAAACTACAGATAAAATACAAAACATTTCATGTGCTAATAATCAACTGTGGGTAAAAAGGACTTCTATGTGTACACAAAAACTATACATACCAGTATCCCAATAAAAAAAAGGAGAAAAGTCAAACTAAAAAGTGTCTATTTTTGACACAAATATGTTGATTGTGGGCTGTTAGAAATATGCTCTAGAGACAATAATAAATTTATTATTATTCTATTTCTATGTTAATGATTAATATGATCTTTGAATAGAAGATTCAGAGGAAAACCTAATTACATGTATGAAATAATAAACATCAACCCAGATCCCTAGCCAGGCCTTTGGACGGGTTGATGATCTAATTTTTTTTATCATGGATATAAATTAATGTGTTACGAGGATGTCATAATTCACGAGGGTGCATTGTTAATTGTAACATAGTGCTAGATAGACATGTTGATATATCGAGACATTCAATATGTTGTCAGTAATTCCTTATCTATGTTTTCACATTTAACAAACATCCTTAGACTATGAGAGTATCTTAGTTTATGGTACCGAAATTGTACTTACAAGGATGCCAAACACCACTCTGTAAGTAGGTGATCACTTTCAAGCACAATAGAAAGTTTGTCGTGGAAATATATGTCAAGATTGTCCATGTAGTTTTAGACCTGAAGGATCACACGTTTAACGGTTTAGCGACATTTAGAAATGCAACTAAGTATATATGAAGAAATGAAAAGGGAGGGTTACTAAAGTGTTTTGGATGATCTCGGATGTTCGTTGGCTGGATGGTCTGGGTATCGTCAGTGCTAGTACGAGTGCTATCAGGTCGGAGCTTAACTGGCAAATCCGGGTGAGTGTCCGGCCATTCGGGTGCTCTCTGGTTGTTGCACATAGTCTCCGGATTTTCCGGTCAGACAATCCGTGTGAACCTGGGTCTTCCATGTTACTTCCTTTCGCTTGTGTTTCATCTCCCTTCTTAAATATGTGCTTCTCCCTTGTCTATAGGGTCCAAACATTAAGTAATAATCAATTCTCATCTCTAGAAGAATTGCATGCATTTAGTAATAGATTCACCTCATCTTAGAGGATCATGGCTAGTGCCCTTGTCATTGGACTAAGCTGTGAGACTTTGGAGTGATGATCCCGGGGTTATGAGTATCAATTGAAAATTTCTTTTTTATTTATCATCTCTTGTCTTTCCCCTTTTCATTTATTATTATTTTTGGCTATTCTTAATTTACTTTGTAATTTTCTCTTAGTGTTTCATCAATAAAAACACTTTTGCAATTCTTCCATTATATCAATATTTATTTTAGTATTTTTAATTGTGTTGTAACAAAAAACACATATAGTTAAATCCGTATGCATGTGTGTTAGGTGGAAACATTTTAAAATACAGGAGTGTTTTTTACATTGACTTTATAACATAGCAAAAAATGAGTTTTGCGCATCGGGTACCTGTTGTGACCTGCACCATTAATTCCCTATGCAACGGAAACAAATGCCAGCAACCCGTATGTATACGTGTATAATTTTTGAAATCGTATAAGAAACTACTCGAGCCCAATCTTCCGGTGGAAGTTAACCTTAATTTTCGGGGTAATCCCAATCGCCGCGGCAACCTCCCCATTTCCCAAAACCCAAACCCAAAATTTCCCTCTCTGGAAAAAAAAAAATCCCTCTCGCAAACCCCCAACGTTCCCATCTCCCTAACCCTTGATCGCCGGCGCCGCCGTGATGATGGGGGCGGCGGCGGCGACGGCGAAGAAGGTCAGCCAGCCCATCGACATCGACTGGAAAAAGATTTTCTCCCGCGGCCCAACCGACCCCGACGACGACGACGACGTCACCTTCGTCTCCACACCTCCTTCGGCGGCGCGGAAGCGGAAGGGGAATGCGCGCGCCCGCTTCTCCCCCGACAGCCTGGACTGCTACCCCGTCTCCCCTCCCTCGGCGCCGGCCAAGGGGACGGGGAAGCGGAGGAGGGACGAGGATGAGGGGGCGGGATGGGGAGGGGAGTACCCGGGGATGTCGGACGAGGGGCTGCGGCGGGAAATCGCGGAGATGTCGGACGGCGAGGTGCGGCGGAACATCGAGGGGATCCCCACGTTCGGAAACCTTCTCACGCCGGGGAAAAAGGAGCGCAACAGACGCCTCCTCCCGATGCTCCAGGAGGAGGCGCGGCGCCGGCGGATCCGTACGGGCGCCGTCAAGGTTCGACCGTGCACCCGCCCCTCTCTCTATTTCGTATGATGTTTTTGTCGCTGTGAGGATCGCTGCAATTAATTGGTTAGGGTTCGAGGCGCACATGAATTTGGGGAATGAACAGCCGTACGTGTGTTTGCTTGTGCGTGCCTGCGGGGGATTAGAGGCGCTGCTGTCTGTAGAGGATTGATCTGCATTGTGTCGGTTGTTCTGTAAACTGTTGCTCGTTTTGTTTGTAGGATGGTGGTGTGCTATTGGGATGCTCGTTCTAGGAGGGCTGAGGAGGCGTACAGATTTGGTAAGACTTTTGCCTACTGCATTTTCATTTCTGAGCTTAAGCCACTACTCCTCTAGCAATGACAAGAGAATGATTGGCGAAGTATGAGTTCATTGGAGTTGGTAGCGATTTTGTTGTGGGATGTGCAATGCGTGCGTTTAGTTGAAGCATTTAGTGAAAATGAAACGACTGTTGAGTCTGCTCCAGTTAATTTGTTGCCGGATGTGCAATGCGTGCGGTTTATCTGAAGCATCTAATGAAAATGAAACGACTGTTGAATCTGCTCCAGTTAATTTGTTCATCCTTACTGCTTTCCATGCCCCGTGCAGTTAAGTGCATGCCATGCAATGGGAAGTGTACCAACGTTATATGTGCCCTTTTTTCTTGCAGATATTGTAGATGAGCAGACCGAAGATGATTCTCGCAAATACTTTCGGAAGTCACCTACCATTCGCCCGACGAACAAGAACTATGGCCCGGTATACAGTACTGCCTTGTGCCTGTTTTTGTTAATCTATAGACATCTCTGGAGATTAAGATGGGATCATTGTGAATGCAGCTAGGTGTACAGACACGCTCAAGGTCTAACCAAAATGCACCAAGGAGGCCTATTGCAGTGGATAAGATGTACTCAAGCAATACATCTCCAACAGCTTTATATGGGAACACTCTGAGAGTTCGTGCCGTTGATCCAAAGGAACATGACAATGCAAAATCTCGGCATACTTACCGAAATTATGCAAAGAGGTATGTGTCAGTTTTTCAGAAAGTCAGGGCAACACCCCTTATCCATTTATAATAGAAATGAATCAGACCATCTAGTCTCAGCTGCTTAACTCACCAAATATGTGTCCATTTTTTTTTTTTGATAGCCTCTGTTCCTTGCATCCTTGCCCAAACTGTTTTAGGATCTCTTTGCTACCAAATCATAGTATTTATCCATTGATAATAGAAATGAATCATACCATCTAGTGTCAGCTGCTTACCGCACCAACTGTGTGTCCATTTTATTAGTATTGCTACTTGTGTATTCAGCAAGCATGCCATATTTTCTATTGGTGTTTCACAATTTCAAGGCACTTTTATTTACAGACTGTTATGTTTGATTTCAAATATCAGCTTATTTCCTTCGCTGCAATTTTTAAGGAACCATTATTTTGTAACAAAGTACTTTCCAGTAATTATGCATTTCTTTACTTAGTTCGGTTGTGTTTTAGAGTAGTGCAGACCTTGCAAGTAGCTATGGAGTTTTGAGCACAGGAATATTGATTGTTAATAATCAAAATGATTATATTATGTCGTATCAGTTTAGTTGGTGGCTTCATGCATGGTTCATAGATCTACTTTAAAGCATTCTGCAAGGCCATGCCAGTTTTCCATTTTTTGTGGAACAATAATGCATTGATGTTTGTTTTGATAGCTGTGCTTTACCATTTTCTTGCTTATACATTTCGTATACGAGAACCAGTACTCCAATTTGTTAGTCCTGTTTGGCATAAGTTAATAGAAATGTATGGAACATATTCTGCTGAATTCTTCTATAGCACAATCCTGCGTATTAAACACTGTGTATATACTATTCACAATTTCACATACTAATACAGTCATATCTCTCAGGACTTCTTTACAATACATCTCATGATCTCATTGTACTATTTCTATTTAACCAAAGTATTAATGCGATGTTCCTTTTCAATGCTTCGACACAGGAGGAAGGAACATCACGAAGATTCATCTCTTCTACATCAAAAGGTGGGCATGCTTACAAAGTGTGTTGGCTTCTGCAGAGAGCAGAGCTCCTCCTCCATTTAGTATACACTGCTATAATTTCCACTAGTAGTTTTGGCCATGCTAGTTAAGACTTTGCATATAAGTTAGACCCATCATAATCCAAAACCAGGACATTTCTTGTGCACTTGTTATGCCTTCCTTTAGTAGATTATCCCAATGCCACTTTTACATGCAAAGTTTAGCTTACACGATTGCATTGCCTCTTAGGGTAATGATGTGGTTCTCTTGGACGATGAAGATGTGCAACCTGATGAACCTGTAGACTGCGGGTGCTAGAAAAATGGTATGCTTCTCCCAAAAAATTGTGTTTGCTGTGTTATATGTGCGGAGCTAAGCTTTTGATTATTCTTTCTGATAAAACCACGGGTTTTTCAGGAAAGACTTAAAAATCTACTATCCGCCAAGGTGAACACTGTGCATTGTTTCTTAAGACCATCAGTTTATGGTATTAAGATTTTTTAGTTCTGTCAGTAACACTACCATGTGAACAGTGATGACCCGGAAGCTGTAGAGCTCAGCAGTTCGGATATTAAATGTCTTAATCCTGGAGTATATTTGTCATCGCCAGTGATAAACTACTACATTCAGTTAAGAATATTCCTATTTAAGTTTTACTTTGTATCATTCTATGATCTTCTCTTTTTAGAGACTGCTTGAGCATGTCATGTATCTTTAAAATTTTAATGATAGGAGGCAATCATTGCAGGATTTAATTTGAGAATATTAGGTCTTAATGAGCATTGAGCAATAGTTGTACTGCCTTTTGGCATTGAAATGTTTCGAACATCATCAAGCTATCTAGTTGAGCTGTTGATCTGGATACATTAATAAAAATAGCATTATGTGAATTTTGATTAAGTGCAGTTGCACGTAGATAGTGGAACTGAAGTGAGAAACTTCTGAATTCTTTTCTTGAGAATATAGCCCCACTGATTGATGTTTCTGTTTAACTCTTTCAAATATTCTTGCAGATACATCAAACGAGCTGAAATGCATGTTGAATATGGCACAAACAAATTCTACATGTTCAATACATATTTTTATAGCAAGCTTCAAGAAGCATTGTTGGATAAGGTATCATATTTTGTACCATGAGCATACATTTTTATATATCATATGATTAATGCCACAAAAATAGACTTCAGTTTTCTCCAAGCTCTGCTGTTGTGGATACATGGGTACTTCGGATATAAGCTTTTTTTGCTTCTTTGCTAAAATGTGATAGTAACCTTGTTGGAGCGTGTGTGGCCCATGTTAGGCCCATGTAAATGTAACCCTAATATGCGGTATATATATGTGTGTGTGGGGGTCCGATGGGGATCCTGGCCACGATTCAGAAAATCTACATGGTATCAGAGCACCGGGTTCTCTCCTAGCGCCCCGTCTCCCGTCGTCGCCTCTGCGCTGCTCCTCCCCTCGCCGCCGCCGGAGGGCGCCGCCGGGCAAAGCCCGCACGGCGTCGGCGGCGGCGGGGATTCTCCGGCGTTCGGTTGCGCAGATGGGGCCAAGGCGGCGCGGGATCTTGGGCGGTGGTGCGTGGGTCGTCGGCCCGGTGGAGATGCGGCCGTTGGTTGCGGTGGCGGCTGTGCGCGTGCTGCGTGCACGTGCGGGGAGTAGTCGCGGCAAGAGGCGACGCCGTCCGGGGCAAGGCTGCAGACGGAGGCGGTGCGGGCCCGATCTAGGCCCGTGTTGGGCCGGGCGGGCCGTGGCAGGTGGTTGCCGCGCTGCGGTGGTGGTGAAGCTCGGGAGGAGGACGGAGCAAGGAGGCGAGGCGTGGAAGAGGAGGTGCGGGTCGGTCGGCCTGCCGGCGAGCAGGAGTAGGCCGGGGCATGGCGGCCTTCTGTGGGGTGCGCTACCGGTGGTCCATGGCGAGGTGTGGGCTGCGGCAAGCGGCCAGCGAGATGAGGTCCAGGATGGTCGGCATGGAGGCCGGCTTTTGCGTGTTGGTGCTCCTGGTGCTGCAACGAGGTTGCTGCGTGGCCACTAGATGCCGTCGCGCAGCGGATGCGTGGTGCGGTGAGCGTGGAGAAGAAGGAGCAGAGGCTCGAGCTCAGCCAGGGGGGGCTCGGAGCCGGAGGCGCTCAGGCCGGAGAAGCTCGTGGAGGACGACGTCCTGGAGGCAGGAGAAGGTTGGCGAGCTGGTGCTCGCCGGCGCAAGCCCGAGGCATCCATGACTCTGCTGTCCGTGCTCGGGACAGAGGAAGGAAGCTGGAGGAGGATGTGCTTCAGCTGTGCGAGATGGTGCTGAGCAAGAGCAGCTGCCGACCAACTCGTAGCAGTGAACAAGGGCGAGTTCGTGCTGGCCGGAATGGAGGTCGGCGACGGGCTCGGAGCTGCGGCCCGGTGGAGGCGGAAGGGAGCAGCGGAGGCTGCTGCTTGGGTCAGGAACGACCTTGGTGGCTCTGAGGCTCGAGGAGCTGCTCAGGGCATGGTGAAGAGCTGAGCGTCCAGAGTTGCTGGGCGGCTGCTGGTCCTGACTTCTATGCGCGTGCTACTTGCTGGGCGAGTAGGATAAGGTAGATCAGAGGATAAGGTAGAGAAGGGAGTCTGGTTCAACTGAACCATATGTTGCTGCTCCTTGTCTTGGTTCGCTGTAGGGACCAAGGAGCAGAGGGGGAGAGAAATAAAGAAGGAGCTCAAGCTCTGCTGCATGCTGCTCGCCAAGGAGAAGAAGCTCGGACTGAACTGCAGTGCACTGCTGTTATGCTAGGCAGGGGGAGAAGAAGAGACCTTGCTGCTGCGTGTAGCTGGTCAGGAAGATGGGGAACGAAAATGAGGCTGTGGCTGATTGGAGAGGACAAGGGTGCTGCTGCTTGTGTGCAGCTGCTGAGGAGGAGAAGGAAGTTGCGACTGCTGCTGCGTGAGGCAGCGGGAGGAGGAAGGAGAGGTGGTCCTGGAGCTGTCGTTGCTGATGCTGATCCTTGGGAGGAAGAAGAGAAGGCTGCAGAGGAGGAGCGGCAGAGGCGGAAGAGGAGGCCAAGTGTGTGTGCACTGAAGGTGTACTCTGTGGTGAAGTGGATTTTCTTTTAGGGGGAGAGAGGGCAGCAAGAGGAGATGTGGAGCTGTGTAGTGAGGAGGTAGTGCTGCTACTGAGGGCAGCAAGTGTTGCTGGAGGTGTGATGAGGTCCTGCTGCTGATGGAGATGATGAGGTTGCGGGTTCAGTGGTGATGTTTGGGAGATGGCCGGGGGTTTGTGTGAGGACTGGAGGAGGTCATTGGCATGGTTGAGGCCATGGTGACCGGGGAGAGGCATGCGTTGCCTGAGGAGAAGATGGTTGAGGCCATGATGACCGGGGGAAAAGGCATGCGTTGTTTGTGGAGTATTTAATTATCTTCATATGATAATTTTATATTGCAATGCTCTACTTTGTTCTAGGCTAAGTTCTTGAAGTTGAGAAGATGGTGGAAAGGTGTCAACATATTTCAGAGAGGATACATTATCTTGCCAATCCATGGAACGTAAGTTACAAACTTGCTTAGGAATTCTAAGATCTTTTCGTGAAATATTCGCATAGCCGCCCTGAAAGCCAAACCAATTGTGTCCTATTCATATGCAATATCCTTTATGCATATTATTGATCTTTTTATCCTACTATTGGATAAGTTCTATGATACTGTTGCATAACTTTATGCTTCATCTGGATCTGCAACATGAAGCTCATATAATGCATCACAAAGTGCTCTGAATCATTGTGCAAGCTTCGGGTTGTCGCCTATGAGGATAATAATAATATTAAACCTCTATGTGTATTTCTGCTGAATGCTTCTTTCCCTTCATTAGGTCGCACTGGAGCTTGATAATTGTATGTATGCCTGCAAAAGAGAGTAATTCAGGACCGATTATACTTCATCTGGACTCCTTAGGGATGCACCCCAGTGATGAGATTTTTGACACAGTTGGGAGGTGAGTGACCAATCTGACTGCCAGCTGAGGAAATTTCTGTATTTAGTATGACTGATATTTCATGTCTGGCTCACTTGTTGACGAGTTACTATATGATTTCGATAGGGAAAGAGCTTTTTCGTAATGCTGATGTCGTCAAGTGTACTCTTTGTAGATACCTTGAAGAAGAATGGCGTCATTTAAGGAAGAACCTTCCTTCTGATATTTCGATTTCAGACACAATATGGCAAGATCTTCCGAGGAATATACAGACGGTTAAACTTGAGGTAAGTGGTCATGATGGGTAGATACCTTATAGAAGTAGACCATGATGGCGTGTGTTTAGGGCAATAAGGACCATAGTCCATAAGCAACAAGACTTTTGACAACAAAAAACGGATTATTTATTCTTGCTTGATTTTCTAAGTTACACGCGTAGCCTTTTGTAGGATTAACAGGACTTATCACCTAGGGCTCAAAACTCTTATCTGAGAACTCTTTAGGTCGCTAACTATCCAGGTCAATGAGTCCATAGTTTTTTTTCCGGTCAGGTCGATCAGTCTACAGGTGCCACATCATGGTGTTCTTCTTTGTATATAGATGTGCATATCTTGTTCGTATTCTAGATTTTCTTTTAACTGAAACTCTTTTAAGTTTTAAGTACATCATCCTAGTCAAACTAACAGTTCAAAACTGAAACATGATATTTGGTGGCACGTGTTGCAGTATTTAGGCTACAGAACTGCATATGCTACAGTAACTCACTGTGGCCTACCCCATCAAAGCAACCTTAATGTACATATAGTTCAGTATTTGATGTACATATAGTACATATAGTTCAGGATTTTTTTGGCTTATTTATTCCTGGATATTTGCAATTAAATTACAGTACATTTTGCTCCTGCTTCATTATTGCATAATTGTACAATGACCAGGTTCCAGGGCAGAACAATGCATATGATTGTGGCATCTTCATGCTTTTTTATATTCAACGGTTTATAGGACAAGCACCAGAAAGGTTCACAAGAGACAGTTTTGACATGGTTCGTGCTGCCATATCTTTTCTGTGTTTTTATTTCTTATAATGCTTTTAGCTTGGTGACTTTCTTACTCGAGGCTTTAACACTGAGCTTGTATTGGCTTTACAGTTTGGTCGAAGTTGGTTCAGATCTCAAGCTACTTCTGGTTTAAGAAGCAAGATACGAGGACAACTGCTGGAATTATTTGAAAATGCCAGTGTTGATGACGTTATCCCAGAGGCAGCTGCACCGGATGGCTCCGATGAAGAATGTATCATAAAGGAAGGAGAATCAGAAGCGGCAGTTACACCTTGTGGCAGTTCAGGAATGGCTGTAGGAGGTGGAGAGGCTAGCACACGTGGCGAAGAAGATTTCATGGAGGTCAGTTCATCGGGAGGCACACCTTCTACCACCCGCAGAAGCGATGGCATGATCAGAGACTGTGCTCTTTCAGAAGCAGCTACGTTGTCTGATACCATGGAAGGCGATGGTACCATGAAAACCGATTGTGGCACCTCAAAAACTGAACAAGACATTGAGATCTTCTCCCCTGACAGACCAAAACACAATGAAGTGGTGGTCATCATGCAGAGTACACCAGATCCTACTATGTACTGTTCCGACAGCTGCGACAGCGACGTGGAGGAAGTGAAGGCCCCAGAAGTTGAGAAGCGAAGACGTAGGAGTGAGTTTAAGTTTTGCAACATCAGCTGACATGAAGGGCTCATCTGCGCCCATGCCCCAGACGACGGAAATTCAACCCACGATTGTGAGGCGCATGTTAGGCTGTTACCGTATGCAAACCGCATGATCACTGGCACGTGCTAAGATATCCCAACCTTATAGGTGAGTCGAGTGAATGTATTGCAGGGCAATGCATGATCTTCCTCTGGCTCTTTGCCCTTGGCAGTAAAGTTTCGGTAGTAAGGCCATGGGCTTGTGCTTGGAGGGGGATGTATAGTGTACAGGTTAAGCATATATATACATATATATGTAGAGCATATCCAGAATGCAAGTTCTGGAGCTACCTTGGACTCCTACAAAGTGGCGCATACTCCCGCGCAGATATAATATAAGCTATCGAAATTACTAACAAAACTTTTGCTTTCTCCTCGTGCACTAGCCATGTCTGCAAAATATATGCTTGTTAGTCTTCGGTCAGGTTATACTCCTTCACTTTGCCACCACCCCTGAAGGCCTGAAGTAGTACTAGCTGAAGAAGGCATAAGATGCCGTTGCCATGCTTGCAAGCTGGAGTAACGTGTGGCCTATTTCTTAGCCGTCGTTGCTGTCAAGTCTCATTTTTGGTTATCTTCAGTTGCTTGATTTGTCACTGGATACCGCGGCGGCTAATCAGCATTTGCCACGTGATTGTTGATCCAGTCAGTCATCGTGCACTGACTATGTATATGTATTATATTCGATGCGATTTCTTTTTCTTTATCATGATGCCTGCAACTCAGGAGAGATGCCTTATTGATCATGGATGCTCTGTAACCCATCCATTCAAATGCGGCGTCGAGATACCTGACGGATGAGCGCATAAACAAAAGAGAGATCCCCGAGCTGTGTTTTAAAATCGTTGGTCACGACTCCAGATGCTGCCTAGGATATGATTAACAGAGACCTGGGTGGCTTGCTGCCTTGTTATATGTCACAGGGCATCTTGCGCAAGCGACGAAGATACGCCAATCTTTGGTGATAAGGTTTTTCATTATCATCAGGTACAGAATTGTTGTCAGATACGTGTGGAAAGCAGACACCTGCACGATTTGAGAAAAGTTGCCGTTAACAGGTAAAGCTGACGCCTGCACGATGTTAATTTGCCGGTTGTTGTCGAGTTTTTTTAGAAAAGGAATTACTCAGAAATGACCCCCCTCCTAGGTCCTAGCTACCCCAAGCACAGTAAGGTAAAGTAGTCCAGCTTGGCTCCATGGCAGAACAGTTTCGACATGAATGGCCGATAAGTTTTTTTTTTTGACATTTAATGGCCGATAAGTTGCCGTCGCCCTTGGTGTGGAAAACGACATTGTTTCTTCCGTGTCTCCAATTGCACCGGCAGATCAAATTGTTGAGCGCTCGTTTTTTATCAAAAGAAGAGAAAAGAGTAGGCTCTCCATCTCTGCACTCTGCACCGCGCGGTGCATTTCAGCCGAATTATGCAGCGTAAGACGTAGGGCATGTACGAGCAGAGACGCTTAGCAGAAAGTAAACACCCAGCGTCCCTGGCCTTAATGAACACGTAAAACTGCTGATTAAGTGATTATAATCGCCGTCACCGATCCGGATTAGCACTGATGATGGCAGACATGATAAGGCTTGATACCAAGATTAGAGAGCGGTACCGTACGTGCACGCCTAGGACAGACGGCGCCGTCTCTCCCAAAAGAAGCAAAATCTCCGGCAGACTCCTCTCTCTCGGGGAGGTGACTGGCAGTGAACATTTCCGTACGTGATTTTTCTAGGCCAGGTACAATGAACGTGCCAGCTGGTCATACCCGTGACTCCCCTTTCTTTTGAATGAATAAGCTGACGGGTTTCGTGTCAGAGAGCTTAGAGCACGCTTCCGTCGGTTTCGTTCCGGTCTCCGTCTATGTTCCACTCGCGGCGGCCGGCCCGCGACGTGCGGCGGTTTAATTGGAAGATAGTGGTGCGACACTGACAGTGCCGTTTTACCTACCGCACAAGTGCAAAACACAACGGGCGTGACTGTCTGTCCCCGTCGGTGAATAAGTTTGTTGGGATTCACGCACGCACGAGGGTCCGTGAATCTTTTCAGAATCTTTTATTTTTCGTGCTGTTTTTTATCTACCGCAGACGACTGGCGTCACTGTTCACGCACGAGGCCTTTTCTGACACCTCTTTACACCTACGAGCCGATATGGATTTCCCATAGCTAGACACCTAAAGTAGGTGCATGCATAAATTGTTTCCACCTGTGTGGCCATGAGTGATCCAACAGCTTGTCAACCTTTTCATTTATTTGCTTCCCATCTGGAATTAATTCGGATTGCTCACAATGGATATGGATGTACGATACCACGTGACACTTTTTTATCAACCCTCGTGCTATTGTTAGTCACAAAATTTAAGAAAAACATCTCAACTCAAGCGCCCCGACTCAAGTTTCACATAATGTCAAGATCATGTGAATCCAACTATTAGAAAACTTCAAAAGTTTTTTATAGCAACAAAAGAAAACTTCAAAAGTATGTCTCGATACCACGTAAAAACATAGAGAAAAATTAGTCGCAAAGGTAAAAATTGTACGCATGAATGTATTTGCGGGCCTCACCTCTTCTTGGGAACGGTTTTTTCACTTGTTTGTTCATCCATCTATCCCTCTTTACATATAGATCAATGTTTTATATGAACAGAAACACACAAATTGATAATAAAGATCAGTTTTATCTATATTCTTTTGTGTTTTTTCGTTTTCACATATGTATTTTGTTCGTATGTACGACTATTTCCATGGACCGACCCAACAATTACACAGGGGGGGGGGGGGGGGAGTTAAGCTGCAGAATGAAATCTATTTGATGAGGGGGACAAATAGTAGCAGATGCAGTCAAAATTATACATAAATGTGTACATAACACTGCAAATTATGGATGATGGGGGAGCCATGGCCCTAGCTCCCTAGCTCGCCCACCCCTGGCTCCGTCCCTGACTATTTTAAATATGCGCTGGCTTCACACTCTTAGACCAGACTCGTCAATGAAGGTTGTGGAACATTTTTTTTACCCAAATCCTATCCTCCAAATTCCAAAAACAAAGTGAGACGATAACAAACAAAACCACGTGTTATGTTACCTAGGACACGGAAGAAACTCATGTTGATAGAACGATAGATAGGGTTGTAGACCTAAAAACCCTCCTCCCTGCCGCGTCAACATCTGCTGAACCCACTCATCGGCCATCTCTCCTCCTTGGCCTCCTTGTTGCTTCTCCCTTCTCCCACCATTTCGACGAAGACATTACAAATTTAAAACCAAGAATCAAAACTCTTCCACCAGCGAGGGACCATGGTTCCCCACACCTCCGAGACCCCAAGGGACGCCCAGAGGCGGGACGTACCGCCGACATCGCCGGCGAGGGTACGGAAAATCTAGACCTCTCTAACAGCCACGACAAATACTTTCCTTGAATTATACATTTACCTAAAGTATTTTTAATAGAAATCTTGTCCTATAAATTACAAGTACTCTTCTGTTTGTGAACACGGCCTAGATCAAGCGAGATGATGACAAACAATATCACGTGTCATGTTACCTAGGACACGGAATAAACTCATGGAGATCAGATGGATAGGGCTGTAGACCTAAAAACCCTCCTCCCTGCCGCGTCAGCATCAGCTGAACCCACTCACGACTCATCTATGCTGCTGAGGTTCTCTTCTCCCTCCCTCCCGTCTCCCACCTATAAATATTCGCCAACGCCGCACGCAAGAATCCAAAATCCCCACCATCAAATCTCAAACCCAGTAGACTGCACCGTAGCATTAGCAGCAGGGCGGCGAAGATGGTGGTGAAGAGCGGAGGAGTCGGCGGCGCGGAGGAGGGGGCCGCGGGCGCGGCGGTGCGGCGCTGGGTGGAGGCCGGCGGCGGCAGGCTGGTGCTGGACGGCGGGCTGGCCACGGAGCTCGAGGCCCACGGCGCCGACCTCAACGACCCGCTCTGGAGCGCCAAGTGCATCCTCTCCTCCCCGCACCTCATCCGCCAGGCAAGCCGCCGCCACCTTGCTCTTCTTGCCACTTCGGCGACTCCTTTTTTTTTTTTTTTTGTCATTTACTGTTCTTAGGAGAACTCGTCAGTTGATGAAAATGGAGGTGTTCGCCACGATTCATGATGGGGCCGGGCTACTGAAATCTAGCAGTATGCCATTTTTTAGATGGGGAACAATTAGCAACCAGCCCACCTAAATCAGTCAACGATATGAAATCATTTGGTCACTGCTCACTACTGGCTTACAAGGTGGTTGGGAAGTGTTTCTTTTTTCCTTCTCCAGGCTTGCTGGAAAAATACCCCAGAGGCCAGGGCCCCCCATTAGAATAAGGTAGTGTGCTGTATCATGAACAGCGCAGTAGCACCTGATGCGATGCTAGCATGGGCTTAGGCAAAGGAGGATTCGTTTTCCTTTCTTTTGTCATGATTTTTGGCTGGTGAAGAGAGAGAATAGAAGAAGGAAACCAATCAGTTCTGTGTATGTATCCACTTGTGTGCACCCTGATGCTATTTGGATGGAAATCTACAAGCCTGCAAAAGATGGTTTGGTGTTGTAGAATAAAGTGTGTGCCAGTTAGCCCGGAACCTCATTCCATTCAGGAATCAGGAACAAATCTTATGCCACATGCCTAATTTATTCCTGAGTATTCTGAAACGTAATCTGTTCCTTATTAAAAACTATGATTAAGTCTGTATTATCCAGGCTAGACCTGAAAATTTCTAGCATGGCCTCGGGTTTTTGGGACACTCTCTGTCTCGGTGGAGCTTGAGATTATTTTGAACCTGCCTTGTTGTACCGGTTCTAACACGATGTGACCGTTATTGGCTAGTTCCTTCTTACCTGGCACTGGTCTGATCTAGACAGATAGTTTCTTACTTTGCCATTGAACAAGCGGTTGGAATCAATCCAGGACTTTTGAGATTCAGGACCCATGTTTTACCTGACATGTGGATGCTAGGTACATGCATGCAGGGTGATTTCAGATGTTCTAGTCTGTAAATCTATTGGTGAAATATGCAGTTACTGTTAGGTCAACCTGCAAACCAAAATCAGAACAGAGCTGAATTCATTATAGCAGTTCACTTTATTGGGTTTCTACTTTATTGCGTTTGTGAGTTATTCACATCCGTATTTGCTGTACTTATCTTGTAATTTGCAGCTCATTGAAAAATTGTTAGTCACATGTAAATAGCCATTTACGCATGCTAATGTTGGTATGCTTATGATGAAACAGGTCCATTTAGACTACATAGAAGCAGGTGCGAACATTATAATCACAGCATCATATCAGGTTCCAAGATATGCTCTCACTCTACCTTCTTTATGTTTCTGTGACATTCATGAACATACTGACATTCACATTTGATGTTCCAGGCTACTATTCAAGGGTTTGAGTCCAAGGGATTTTCAAAAGAACAAAGTGAAAATTTACTAACAAAGAGTGTTGAGATTGCACATGAAGCACGTGAGATGTTTCTGAAGCAACATTCAGATCAATCCACTCCCGTGCACCGTCCTATTCTGGTTGCTGCTTCAATAGGAAGTTATGGGGCCTATCTTGCTGATGGCTCTGAGTACAGGTATTTTACTACTTAACTTAGCACAAACTTCCTCATTTCACTTCTGGAAAATACTAATTTTTTTCCGGCTATCACCAGTGGGGATTATGGTGAAGCTGGAACTAGATTTCCTGAAAGATTTCCATCGGCGAAGACTTCAGGTTCTTGCAGAGGCACGTCCTGATTTGATCGCTTTTGAAACAATCCCCAACAAATTGGAAGCTCAGGTATGGTTAACTTTAATGCTTGTGTCGGGGATATGCTACCTAAAATTTTACAGTACGTGTTTGTGAAATAATATCTGATGGATTGCTCGTGATGGATCTTGTAGGCATATGTTGAACTTCTTGAGGAATGCAATATAAGTATCCCTTCATGGTTTTCCTTCAACTCGAAAGATGGAGTCCATGTTGTGAGTGGAGACTCACTAATTGAATGTGCTACTATTGCTAATGCATGCGCAAGGGTTGGTGCAGTTGGAATAAACTGCACGCCTCCAAGATTTATTCATGGCCTGATACTCAGCATTCGGAAGGTAAGAGGATCTACCTTCCTTCTAATTCAAACAAATGCAAGTTAAGCTTCCATCCTTTTCCTGTGTTGCACGAGATGTGCATGCCTATGTTTTGTGTGCGCAAAAATATCTACCACGTTAACTGTTGAGTAGCTGCCTTCTCTTTGTTTGACTAAGCTGTGTTTTGCTCCATAACCGCAGGTCACAGACAAGCCGATTCTTATATATCCCAACAGTGGAGAAAGATACGATGCTGTGAAAAAGGAGTGGGTGGTAAGTATATCTCAAGGCACTTACCCCCGTTTTTAATAGCAACTTTTTTATTCTTCTGAACACAAAACCCTGTCAATCAAATACCTAAGTCTAGCTTATTTCCTATTTACGTTTGTTTTTCATTTTTCTACTCCACTTTATGTACAAAGTTAAATGTAAATAGGATGGATGAACGTCCACAACGATTGGATCTGTGTTCCCCATGTGCAAGAGAAAACCATTACACTGTTCCAATTTTTCCGTGGATGGCATAATAGGGAAATACATATTCCCTTTCTTTGAGTACATGTGTATTATTTTAAAATGGACCGTTTCTCACATTCCCTTAGTAAGCAGCTAGAACTATGCACAGAAGCCATTCTCTAGCCTGTCAAACTAACATAGTACCCCTGAGCTAGAACCCTAAAACACTGAAGATTTTGGTGTGCAGGAATCCACTGGCGTGTCAGATGGTGATTTTGTTTCTTACGTAAGTGAGTGGTGCAAAGATGGTGCTGCCTCATCGGGGGCTGCTGCAGGACAACTCCAAACACCATCAGGGCCATATCTAGATCCCTTGACCATTTCTGCCCTGCACCATAATTATCCGTGGCATATAGTCGTACCCTCCTTGAGAGGTGTTACTTCTGGTGTTGCCCTATGAAGATGTCCTGGAGATTGAGCAATAGCGCTGTTATGCTCTCCTGGACGAGACAGTTTTTCTTACTTGGAGATGCAACCGGTCAAGGATTAACAAGTAATAGCGAAGTAAGTTCTACTATAAGGAGTGAGCGAATTGATGTGCGGCAAGGTTCATGACCCCTTATTAGCTATCAAGAGAGATCAGGACTATGTATGTTAATACAGACGTTCCAGAGATGTTAACCTGGAATAAGCTCTTATGTTGTGTACTAGTAATACCTTGTGGACTCTGTTTTCTCCATAAGATTTGTTGAACTGCACATCTCACTCTGAAAATGTATACTTCCTCTGGGGTTACATCTGCAGCTGAGCTACCAAATCAGCACACCTCTTTACTCTATAGGTAGGATGTTCTTTTTTCTGTCCTTCCCAAAACATCTTACATGTTCGATCTCTCCTCCCTGGATCACTTCGACCTTTATTCTAACCGAGAAGAACAGAAGCCCTATAGGTGTGCTTGTAAACTCGTCGACAAAATGGTTGGTTTGTCTCCACCGGACGAATCGACGCGGTGGAATGACACTCTTCAACTGTTCTTCAGGGTTTCCAAATTCACAAATAAGATGACAAACCACTCTGATCGCTAGTGTGTCGTCATCTGCCTCCCGAAGAAACGAAAGAATCGAATGCCTGCTCAAATATTGCGACTGTCATCTTCACCAGAAGGCTTGGGAGCGCCTCAAACTGCAACACACTGACGTCATGCTTAATGGATGGCCTGAGGCTACCGTCAGGGTGTGCGCGCCATAGCCGACGACCAACGCACACTCCATCCCCGGTCGTCAAACCCCATGTTTAGCCGCGCATCGGCTGCATTGATGACCATACTCTGATGATCGATTTGTGAATGAATTCCTGACCCATTGCACAAGATGGATTACGTCATCTGCTTCTTCCTGAGCCACCGTGGGCTGCCTTCCGCACGCGATCTCAAGAACGACACCAAAGCTGTGGCACATGTCCTCCCAGTGACCACACACTCAGGGTCCAAGTAGCCCATAGTTGTAACGGTCCTCGTCCGTGGTTGACGAGCCAAAGTCACCGAGGTTTTTTTACAGAACACGCAAAAGACTTGCGTGTCTTTTTCATTAAGATTGGAATAGAATTGTATTTACAAGACACACCCTGTCCGCCAACAGGAAGGAAACAACTAAGTTACACCTCGCCCCTGTCTACCCCAGCCAGCTAGCCTAATCAGTCTAAGTTCTTCCTTGATCTTCTGGGGTAGGTGAGCCACTTTCTCAAACACCCTGCTATTTCTCTCTAGCCAAATCTGCCACAACCCACATGCCACCGTAGTGTTGAAGCTTTTGCGGTGTTGCTTTGGAAGAGAAGAGGAAGACTGCGCCCACCACTCCTGGATGGAGCAGTCGACCTGTGGAGTAAGAGCTTGCCATCCATCGGTGCTAAGGACATTGTACCAGATTTCTCGTGCGATCGGGCAGACAACCGCGATGTGTCGCATTGTCTCAGGGGCTTGACAGCACAAGGGGCAAGCAGGTTGGTGCTGCAGTCCTCTACGAGCAAGTCTGTCCGACGTCCAACAACAGTTTTTGATCGCCAGCCAGGCCTGAATCTTGCTCGAGAGAGGAGCAAAGGAATTCCATGTCTCATCCGCACCTAAAGCCAGCGTCTGCCCATGAAACTGAGCCAGCCGTGTACTTTCCGGTCGCTGTGAATTTCCATCTGAATTGGTCTTCCTCATCCGGAGCGAGCTGGACAGCATTGACACGAATCCAAAGTTCACAGAATTGAACTAGGACAGGGATGGTGAGCTCTCCTTTGATGTCTGAAATCCAGGTGTTGTCCTGCAGCGCTTCGGCAACCGTTCTGAGTTGTGCCTTCTTTCCTATGAACTGGAACAGATCCGGTGCCAGTTGCTTTGCCGAGAAGCCATCTAGCCAGCCATCAATCCAGAACGAAATTCTCTGCCCATTGCCCAAGGTGCAGGCAGTAGCTGCGCAAAAGAAATCCTCCACGTCTTGGGGAACAGTAATACCAAGTTCAGTCCAGGGTTTTTCATCCGCCGTGCGTGCAAGCCAGCACCAGCGAGCTCGGAGGGCAGTGTTCATAAGTTTCAGATTATGCAGACCTAGTCCTCCCATCGGCTTCGGCTTGCAGACAGTTTCCCAGGCTACCAAGTGTTAAGCGATAGGCTTGTATATCTTCTAGAAGTTCTGTTGTAACTAAGTTCGGTAGAATATAAACCGAACCTAGATTATCTGGGACTATTTTCGTAGCTTCCAAGTCTGTAACCAACTGTTGTAATCTAGGTCTTTGTGACCCTATATATTAACACGTAACCGAGCCGAGTCCAAGGCATCGTTCAATCCAATCTATTCACTAAAGTTTACATGGTATCAGAGCTCGCCCTCAGCACGTCCATGGCGAGCCCCGGCGCATCCTCGTCTCGCATCGGCGGGAACCCTTTCGGTCAAGGAGTGACCGAGAGGTTGACGAAGGGCAACCACACCCTGTGGAAAGCCCAGGTGCTCTCCGCGATCAGAGGAGCCCAGATGGAGGACTACCTCGACAGCAAGATCGCCGTCCCGGAGAAGCAGATCACGGTGACCAAGGCACCGAAACAGTCAAGGAACCGAACCCCGTTTATGGTATGTGGATCGCACAGGACCAACAGGTCCTTAGTTTCCTTCTGACTACTCTGTCTCGTGAGATCGGACAGCAGGTCCACAGCAACACCAGGTCGTCGGCGATGTGGGCTGCGATCGAGGGCATGTTCAATGCCCAGAGTCGCGCCAAGACCGTGAACCTGCGCATTAGCCTTGCCAACTCCCAGAAGGGGAGTCAGAGCATGGCTGAGCACTTCAACAAGATCCGCTCCCTCGCTGATGAGATGGAGGCGGCTGGCAAGAAGCTGGACGAGGAAGACGTGGTCTCCTACGTCCTGGCGGGACTCGACTCCGACTACAACGCGATCGTCGCCGCCATATGCTCACGTGACGAACCTGTCACCGTCGCAGAGTTGTACTCCTGCGAGATGCGGCTGGATCTCCTTCAGGGCGGCTCTCAGTCGTCCGTCAACGCTGCCACGCGCGGCGGTCGTGGCGGTGGTGGCCCAGGCCGCGGCTACGGCGGCGGTGGCTACAACGGTGGTGGTGGCTACAATGGTGGCCGCGGTGGTGGATCTGCGCCACCGCAAGGACGCGGGAATGGTGGAGGCCGTGGCAACTACGGTGGCGGCTACTCCAACAACTACAACAACAACTACGGCGGCCAGAACCGCCATGGCGGCAATGGCTCCAAGCCACGCTGCCAGCTGTGTGGCAAGATCGGCCACACGGTTGGGAAGTGCTGGGAGAGGTTCAACCCGGACTTCGTCCCTGTCCAAGCTCAAGAGAAGAGCGTCGCTGCTGCATCCACCTACTACGGAGTTGACACCAACTGGCACATCGACTCCGGCGCCACCGACCATATCACAAGCGACCTCAACAAGCTGACGATCCGTGACAAGTACAACGGCAACGAGCAAGTCCACACTGCCAGCGGGTCAGGTATGAACATCGCCATATTGGTCATTCGGCTATTCATACCCCTGATCGAAATATCTACTTGAATAATATTCTCCATGTTCCAGAAGCAAATAAAAGTTTGCTATCCGCACACCGTCTTGCATATGATAACAATGCCTTCGTAGAAATTCACCCATCTTCCTTTTTTATCAAGGATCAGGCAACGAGGAAAACCCTTCTGCAAGGCACGTGTAGGAGAGGTCTCTATCCACTTTCGTCCAGTTCATCCAGCTCAAGCAAGCACGCCCTTGGTGTCACCAAACCGTCCTCGGAGAGGTGGCATGCCCGTTTAGGTCATCCGTCGTCAGTTATCGTCAATAAAGTGCTTAGCCAGAATAAACTTCCTTGTTCTAGTTTATCTAGTGATGACTCTGTGTGTGATGCCTGTCAAAAAGGCAAGAGCCATCAACTTCCTTATCCAAAGTCGTTTAGTGTGTCAAGTGCTCCGTTGGAGCTTATTTTTTCGGATGTTTGGGGTCCTGCTATTGAGTCTGTTGGACGAAAGAAATACTATGTTAGTTTCATTGATGATTTCAGCAAGTTTACATGGATATATTTGCTTAAACACAAATCTGATGTGTTCCAAAAATTTCATGACTTTCAGAATTTAGTTGAGCGCCAATTTAATCGAAAAATCCTTGCTATACAAACCGATTGGGGTGGCGAGTATGAGCGCCTTAATTCATTTTTTACCAAAGTTGGTATCTCACACCATGTTTCATGTCCTTATGCTCATCAACAGAACGGTTCGGCCGAAAGAAAGCACCGCCATATAGTCGAAGTAGGGCTCTCTCTTCTTGCTCATTCCTCCATGCCATTAAAGTTTTGGGATGAAGCGTTTATTTCTGCCACTTACCTCATCAACCGCACACCTAGTCGTCTTCTTAATTTTGCAACTCCTTTGGAGCTACTCTATCATGAAAAACCACACTATGAGTCATTTCGTGTTTTCGGGTGTGCGTGTTGGCCCAATCTTCGACCATATAATCCTCGCAAATTAGAATTTCGCTCTAAACAATGTGCTTTTCTTGGATATAGCAACCTTCACAAGGGATTTAAATGTCTTGATATTCCTAATGGCCGAATCTACATCTCACGTGATGTTGTATTTGACGAAAATGTCTTCCCATTTTCCACCCTAAACCCAAATGCCGGCGCTAAACTTAGGTCTGAAGTTCTTCTCCTATCTGATCAAGGGGGAGAAAATGCTGTTGATCAATGTGATGATGTTCCTAATTTTTCTGAACCTGACTGTGCAAGAAGTGTGCAGAAATCTGATGTTTTTCAGCCAGAAACGACAAGCAGAGGACAAGGAGAATATTCCCCTGGCCGCGGTGATCCCGAGAGATCATGGAACGGAAGTCCAGGGCGATCTGCGCCGGGTTCTGGACCGCGTGACGCGCGGCAGTCCACCACAGGCGCGGGACCAGGCGCGGGCCCAGGAGAAAACGCGTCCACACGCGCTGTTCCTGGCAGCACGAGGCGGGCACACGCCTCGGACGACTCCGCGGGCGACACGCGACGCAAGCCGACCATCGCGTCAGGTGCGGACCCCGGCGCTGGAGCGG
The DNA here is from genome assembly GCA_947311845.1 of Poa pratensis. Lineage (NCBI taxonomy): Eukaryota > Viridiplantae > Streptophyta > Magnoliopsida > Poales > Poaceae > Poa > Poa pratensis. Next base: position 21,005,760 of record CAMZMU010000121.1, read on the forward strand.
AGACTGATTTGTCTCCCCACGTGGCGTCACCTGAAAGGCGGGGCGCGGAATCTCCGCTCCTGTCACCTGGGAGGAGGCCGGTGTTGATTCGCCCGGATCATCTGTGGCACCCAGCCCTGAAGCTCCAGCTGTGCCACCCAGAAGACACACAAGGTCTCAAAGCGGTATATTTTGCCCTTTTATTCCTAGAGATGGTACGATTAGGTATGCATGTTTAACAACAACAGGTGAACCTGCAAATTTGCATGAAGCATTAGGAGATAGTAATTGGAAAAATGCAATGGATGTTGAGTATGATGCACTAATGAAAAATAGGACATGGCATCTAGTTTCACCTAGGCAAGGGAAAAATATCATAGATTGTAAATGGGTCTATAAGATTAAAAGGAAACCTGATGGTACTATAGATAGGTACAAGGCTAGATTAGTAGCTAAAGGATTTAAACAACGCTACGGCATTGACTACGAGGATACTTTTAGTCCAGTTGTAAAAGCAGCTACTGTCAGATTGGTTCTGTCTATTGCTGTTTCCAGGGGATGGAGCCTTCGCCAATTGGACGTACAGAATGCGTTTCTTCACGGCGTTCTTGAGGAGGAAGTTTACTTGCGGCAGCCCCCCGGGTATGAGGATAAAAACATGCCGCACCATGTGTGTAGATTGGACAAAGCACTCTATGGCCTGAAACAGGCCCCCCGTGCGTGGTACTCCAAGCTAAGTACAAAGCTACAACAACTTGGTTTCATGCCCTCCAAAGGAGATACGTCACTTTTCTTTTATAGAAAAAAGGGAGTCACCGTTTTTATGCTTATATATGTTGATGATATAATTGTTGCTAGTTCATGTCCGGAGGCAACTACAGCGTTGCTTAGTGACTTGAGAAAGGAATTTGCCCTAAAGGATCTGGGTGATCTCAATTACTTTCTAGGTATTGAGGTCAAAAGAGTTGATGATGGTGTTTTGCTCACACAAGAGAAATATGCTACAGATATTCTAACCCGTGTAGGCATGAAGGCATGTAAGCCGTCAAGTACACCTATCTCCACCACTGAGAAGCTGTCCAAGCATGTGGGGAATTGTTGGGTCCAGAAGACTCAACTCGGTATAGGAGCATTGTGGGAGCATTACAGTATCTTACATTGACTCGGCCTGATATTTCTTTTTCTGTCAACAAAGTTTGTCAATTCTTGCATGCTCCTACTACTTTGCATTGGACAGCTGTGAAGAGAATTCTGAGATATCTTAGAGGATCTACAACTACTGGTCTCAAAATCAGCAAGTCGTCTTCCTCACTTGTCAGTGCATTTTCTGATGCTGACTGGGCAGGATGTCCTGATGACAGGCGCTCCACTGGTGGCTTTGCTGTGTTTTTTGGGTCTAATCTCATTTCCTGGACGGCAAGGAAGCAAGCCACCGTGTCACGGTCAAGCACCGAAGCTGAATACAAGTCCTTGGCAAATGCCACAGCTGAGGTAATATGGGTGGAGTCTATACTTGATGAACTTGGTGTGAGTCATCCTGAAACTGCATGTTTGTGGTGTGATAATTTAGGAGCAACTTATTTGTCTGCAAATCCTGTGTTCCATGCGAGAACAAAACATATTGAGATCGATTTTCATTTTGTGAGAGAAAGAGTTGCACAGAAACTGTTGGACATACGGTTTATTCCAACAGGAGATCAAGTAGCAGATGGATTCACTAAACCACTGCAACTCAGACAGTTACAAGCCTTCAAGAACAATCTCAACTTGGAAGAGTTTAGATTGAGGGGGAGTGTTAAGCGATAGGCTTGTATATCTTCTAGAAGTTCTGTTGTAACTAAGTTCGGTAGAATATAAACCGAACCTAGATTATCTGGGACTATTTTCGTAGCTCCCAAGTCTGTAACCAACTGTTGTAATCTAGGTCTTTGTGACCCTATATATTAACACGTAACCGAGCCGAGTCCAAGGCATCGTTCAATCCAATCTATTCACTAAAGTTTACACCAAGCAGTGGCCATTCTCTGCATCAGCGCTTCCTTTCCAGAAGAAGCTTCGGCATATCTTGATTAAGGCTTTAAAAACCCAGGGGGCGAGGTCCAGCGATAGCATGTGGTACACAACTGTTGATTCGATCAATATTTTCCGGCCGCCCTTTTTTAGTAGGCCTGCCTTCCAGGTTGGGTGTGGCCTGCTACTTGGTCCACCAACAACTGCATATCACTCTTTCGCAGCCTAAAAGGGCTTAGCGGCATCCCCAGGTATCGACAAGGAAACTGCTGGATCTCACAGGGGAAACGCTGCCTAATGTTGTCAAGGTCGTCTCTGAATTGTATTGGGATGATACTGCTCTTTGCTGGGTTTGTGACTAGTCCCGAGGCATGGCCAAAGAGGTCCAGGAGCTGACACACCACCTCTATTTCCTCTACCTTCGGATTGATGAACAACATTGCGTCGTCTGCATATAAGGACAGTCTGTGCCTGATTCCGAGCTGATCCAGTGGCTCTAGAATACCCTGCTGCTCAGCTAACTGAAACACTAAGCTCAAAACATTCATGATGAGCAGAAAGAGCATCGGGGAGATGGGATCGCCTTGACGCAAGCCCCTCGCGTGCCAAACTGGGTCTCACGAGCTGCCATTGATAAGCACTGTTGTGCTCGATGTCGTGAGAATTAGGGAAACCAACTCGATCCACTTGGAGCTGAATCCCATCCGTCTTAGTACTGCTAACAGAAAAGGCCAACTTACTGAATCGAACGCTCGCGCTATGTCAATCTTACGGAGCAGAGATGGGACTTGCCGACGATGCAAAACCCTCGCTGCCAAGTCACCGAGCTTGGCTCTGAAGGATGTGTCCAGCATTATGTTGCTGGGCTCTATGCAGCACCGATACGGATGCCCTGGTGCAGAACACATTGCTCCCATTCTTGATGCAGGTAAAGAAGTGCAGAGTCTAGTCCAAGCATAACCTCATACCTGCATGAAAAAACAGAGCCACAAACTTAATAGCCGAGACTTGTGAAGATATAGTCGAAACATCTAATATACTGGCAAGCACGAAGTATTAATTACCTCATTTTCCAAGGCATAATGTTATTTGTGTCGTATAGATGAGTGTCAAGGCTGCCATTAGGCATCAGCTCATAGATGAGGAGTAGCTCGCCACTGCCGTGACACCAGCCAATGAGCTGGACAAGGTTTCGATGTCTCAGCCGACTTATGATCCTCACCTCGGAGGCATACTCCTTAATACCTTGCTTGGAGCCCTTGGACACTCTCTTGATAGCCACGTGAAGGTTTGCTTCCTTGAGGAATCCTCTGTACACGGAGCCAAAGCCTCCTTCCCCGAGCTTCCTCTCGTCGGAGAAGTTGTCGGTCGCACTGGACAACTCCTTGTATCGAAATCGCTTTGGCCCCATCCCTTTCTCGAAGTCGGCTTCCATGACTATCATCATCCCAGAGGTCCTCCTAAAATGTTTTTATCTGATTCCGCCGTCGACGTACAAATAGCCAGATGAAGAAGCCCAGACTAATGAAGGACACAGAACCGGCAAATAGCCCGGTTACAAACCCTGGTGTAGGATTTGTATCAGTCTCATTTTGCACTATCAGTTGGGACTTTTGGATGAAATGGGTGGTACATGCGATTCAAGACAAGGGAAGCTGCTACAAGCTTGCAAATTTTGTGCGCATTTAGATTTAGAGTACTTTAAATTACTCCTCGACAGCGGCTGCGCAGGTACATGCGCCATGGGTGGCGTTGCCGGTGCATCAGGGGGCAGGATGATCTCGAACTTCGCCGAGCTGGTATCTCAGGTAGCAGCTGTACCCCTTCGTGGCGCCTTCGCTTCTGTGGTACGTAGTGTAGGTGGAGACACGCCTCTTGCACTTGCTCGACGCCAGCTCCCTCGTGCACTGTCGGCCCTGTAGCTGTTCATGTTCAGGGCCAAGTCGCCGGCTCTGTCAGCTAGATCTTCCATCAGACGTTACCGGGCGTCCGCCAAACTGGTCATATTCACGTCGCCTTCGTCGGGGCCAGGGCCAGGGGCAAGACCGGCCGGAAGCAGTGATTCGGCGACTTCGAAGAGGCGCGTGCGAGAGCAGCAGAGCAGGCATGAGTCGTGACTCGTGAGCCACTTCCGCCTGCTAACCTGAACGCTCAAAACACAAGATCTGATACCAGATGGTTGCTCTCAAGCTCGATCTACACACTCAAACACAATAGAGAGATGATCACGCGAGAGGATTTTTGGCGTGGTGCAAACGGTACAACTTTTCTTCATTTCTTCTCTTATTCAGTACGCGAGAGGAACTAGGGATCCTACCTTCGCGCCACGATCCGGGAGGCTCACGCCATCCCGCAAACTCCGATCGTGCCAAAGCCACGATGCAAACTGAAAGGGAAATGACCCGATGTGAACGAGCACATCTCAGGCCCATACGCCTTCAAACACGGCTCGCACAGGTTGCGGCTCGTGCCCAGCGAAAGAAATAAACACTAGATAAACAAACTAGGTGACATGACAATTAGACTAGAATCGAAGCAGGATCATCCTTCAGTATTAGGAAACCGCTTCACCATGTCACGAAGACGCTCCTCTAGATCAGTCATATCTGGTCTCTCCTCGACATCAAGACGTAAACATTCATGTATCATCTCTGTCCATCTATCGAGAAGTTGTGGATCTACCTCTAGCAGTTCCTTATCCACGAGCTCAATCAAAGACTTTTCCTTTTTGTAGGCCTCAACAAATTTCCTGAGTAATTCATTCTGGTTAGAATGTGATGCCTTCTTCCTTGTAATGAGCTCCAAGAGCACAACTCCAAGACGACGCCTCCAACAAGGTAGTGACGCGTCTGTCACCGTCGCCCGCCCCCGACGGGGCTAAGGTTTTCACCCGGAGAGTCTTGTAACCACTCGTGTCGGACCGGGTCGAGATTCCACAACGACGTGATCAAGAAGGGAACGACGCCCAAATGCGCCGCCGTCGTTGGCACATACCGAAGTCCGTGCAAGCTTTCGCTTGGAATTCTCCCGTCTGTGAAGCTCAGGGAGCAGCCGGTTGGGAGCCTATCTCCGTCGCCACCACCAATCTTCATCGCATGCTGCCACCACCGTGGCACCTCACGCCACGGCGGCAGCCCTGCCGGCCGCGCTCCTGCCGCAACCACCGGTCCGGGGCCGCCACCCCGGCTTCCTCTGCTGCCGCGCCGGAACCAGAGCCACCGAACGCGCAGCATCTCCAGGGGCAGCCGCCCGCCTCCACAGGCGCATCCAGCTCGCCCAGGACGACCGCAACCACACAACAGCCTCGTCCATCTTCTTGCTCTTCTGCAGCCACAGGAGCGCCGCACCACCTCCACAGCGCCCAGAACCAGCGCCAAGCACCGGCGCAACCGGCCACAGCTCGCGGCGGCCGCGGCCCGCCCGACCCAGATCGGGCCCTGGCAGGCCCGCCGCCTCACCGCAGCACCACGGACCATCCCGTCGCTACGCAGCCCACCACGCTCCAGTAGACCCCCGCGAGGGGACCCATTGCAGCGACACCGCGCCCCACGCGAGCGCAGCGTCCCGGCCCGGCGACGCCGTCCGCGCGCCAGCCCACCACGCGAGGAGGCGAGATGATCCGCGCCGCCGCCGGCACCGGCCAGGCTTTGCCTGGCCGCGCCTGTAGCAGCGGCGAGGGAGGCGGAGAGGAAGGGAGAGGTCCGGGTGGCGGCGCTAGGTTTTCCTCCCCGTCGCTCGCGGGAGCGACGCGGGAGGGAGAAGACGGTTCTCTCTGTCTCTCACTTTGCGAGTTTGTGAGCTTCAAAATTAAAGTTTATATACTCGTGATGAAAACTACAGAAAGCAAAATCCTTTGACCTCCTCTGAATTTCTCTGACAACAGCGCCATATCTCCCCATGGAGGAACTAGCTATATCTTCCACCACAACCTTGCAATCAGAGGCAATATGAGCTCTGCTCGCCGTGAGATCAAGTGCAAGGGATCAACCACAAGCTACTAATCGGCCATCGCCCATCGACGAGGCTGTTAGGGATGGCAATGGGTACCCATTACCCTTTTACCCTGCGGGTAAAAACCCTATTAGGGTAAGGGTATGGGATAAAAAATTACCCATGAGTATGTAAATGGGAAAATATCATACCCATCGGGTAGAGAGGGTATGGGTATGGGATCGTATAACCCATACCCGCGTACCCATGTACCCAGCGGCGGAGCTAGAGCAAACGACTCCAGGGTGCACACCTCTACAAATCACTCCTTCTTGGCTACACGGGTGCACAGATCATGGGCTCAGGGGTGCACATAGGGTGGAAAATTGCTTGTATGTAAAGAAAAATTAAATGGACCCGGTGTCCTGTGCACCCGGCTGGGACAACGTAGCTCCGCCGGTGCATGTACCCATATAATATTTGACAAGTGAGTCTAAACTTTCACGCACGGATATATGAGTAGGGTCTATGCATGAGGCTACAATCGTAATTCAAAGATATAGGTAGGGATTGCTCGCTAACCCTCCGCGGATGGCGCACCATCCAGTGACTACCTCACTATACCGATAATTTAGCTATTCCTAATATTATATCTAATCTATCTGATTCACGTGATCACGTCTCGACTCCTGATATAACAAAACAATGAAATATAACTCTTCTTCATGAGTTATGTGTTGTTTTTACGACTATTTTCTGCCCAATTTTATGTGTTTTAAAGGCGGGTATTTTTACCCGCGGGTACCCATCTACCCTGTCGGGTGACGGGTATGGGAAAAAGTTGTACCCATTGACGGGTATAGGTAAGGGTGACGGGTAAGATCATGGTCGACGGGTAAGGGTTTGGGTGGCTCCACCCTTACCCATACCCTGCGGGTGCCATCCCTAGAGGCTGCAGAGGATCCCGGGCCGGCTTGCACGCTCACCAGGTTGGGCTTTTGCGGTGTCTTTTTTCCTCTTTTTCAAATGGTGTATTTTCTTATGTTTATATGCCAATTAATCGGCCGGAACCGGAGTAGGTCAGACGCGCCTGAAGTCCTCAACGCGACCGCGACCCCGAGACCCGAGTCGGAGAGATCGATCCAGATACGGCCAAAGCCAGTGTCCGTATTCCCCTCCAAACTAACCGTTGCGCGCAATCGATGGAGAGAGTCCACACATAATGCATGCACCGGTTTGCTTTTTCGGAATTAATCTACATTCTAGGTGGGTCCCACCTCGTAATTAATAGGGGAGAGAGTCCACACATAATGCATGCACCGGTTTGCTTTTTCCCATGCATGGGTTGCATTAATTAAACTTATTTTAACCATTGGGTGGCTTGTTTCTTGTGAGACCATAATTGCGATGCATGGTGGAGTGTGCAAAAATTGTACTAATAAATGCTAGCCTAATTTATCTAAATTTTCTCAAAATATAGACTAAATCCGAAGGAAGGACAATACATCATGATAAGCAAGGTGTGTGACATATAGACTGCGCCGCCATCCATGTTGGGTAAAACCTCCTTGAATCGTCACAAGAAGGTTATTGACCTCTAGTTGATTACCTTGAGTATTGATAGAATCTTCTTGGTGTCAAACCAACATCAATTCTACAAGAGTTCTCTCTCTATGTTCACATGAGAGCATCAGAGCAAGGTGACATGGAAGCAATGAAGGAAAGATTGATGCGAGAGCGAGCCCACCATCTAAGAGAAGCATGGAAGAAAATGAATAAAAGAGAAAGGTATTGAGGCAAAATAAAAACAAGTTCTTTGATTCAAAGAGACGAGCGTGGGAGCGGAAGAAGAACAAACTTCTTACTCTAGCCAGACGCTATGGGCATGATGATGACACTCCGATCCTCGGATGCCTCTAAATGTGACACCATCAACGCTTCGAACACTGCGTCAAGCAGATTGCACTAAATCAAGTATTTTCTAGGTTAGATCATAATGGTTGATGGAACGAAACCGTAGACTCCCCCTCATCCATAGGATGAACCAAAATAAAATGTAAATAAATGTGGTATAAATAAAATTACTTGCTTGATGGAGTATAACGAGAGCCGATCAACAAACCCTAGATGGGTATTTTTCAGTGCCTTTCTCTGGACGCTCCTCGTTAATTAATTGAGTAAATTTTTGGAGAAATTTTTGTGTTGCTAAGATATTGATATCCACCAAAAATTGTTGATGAGAGAAAACTATTTTGGGAATCAAGTACGTTTGAGAAATTGGACTGCATTTATGAAGGAGTTCCCGTTGTTTTAATGGTCTAGAATACCCATTTTGAACAAAGATAAGGGCATCTGGAAAATCTATCTATCTTAATCGGCTGCATCTTCTCCGATGCTCAACCCCGCGTATAGACTAAGATAGAGTAATATGCGAGGACCGTAAGTTTGGATGGAGGACTTTTTAAAAAATGTTGTCTATGTCTACATGGCATCATTAAACATAGGAAAACGCTAATTTACAACCGGCTGTACCTACAGCCGGTTCGCGCGACAAGCGCGTCTCGCCAGTGCGTGCATCAGAGTCCAGACCACGTACCACACTTGTGGCCCACGTCCCCGGAGGAAAATTTGAGCGTTTCCACTGCATGCCTTCACACGTGAGTGGTCCCCACAGCCTGTAGGTCATGTCGACATGCAGGTCTCTTTGCTTTGGCTTTTTTTTACAAGGCGGGTGAGGGAAAGCGCATGCAGCTTAATGAATGGATGTGATGGTCGAATGCATGTAATGGTCACATCTTGCTACCGTTGCTAGTTGCTACATGTATGATCAGTATACATCCATTAATTACATGGTCCTAATTAGTAATTTGTGAGAGTCTGCAAACTATTTCGGCCCTAAAATGGGTCATCTTTCACACCATCCGATCATGATCCAACACGCAAAATCAACTTTATGGTTATGCCGGTGCCTTCATGGTTAACTCTGAAGGTACATTTGTAGCAGAGATTTAAATGTTGCATACAGTGTTGCCATTTGCTACAAATGTATGTATTTTTTGTTTTCTAGGTCTGAGTAAAATGCTACATTTTCTTGTGTGTATGCTACAAATAGTTTTCTTCAATGTTACATATTCATTTCTCTAATGTTGGATACGTTGGGCACAAATGTTGGATAAAGTGATTTTTTTTGTTACAAACGCCGACACGCTATCGATGTTTTGCTGCAAAACAAGTAAGATATGTTTCATAAGTTATTGCATTTTGCTCCATGGATGTGTACAAAATGTTACACAAAAATTGCTACATGTCACAAACGTTTTGATTTTGCTGGCACGTCATGACACCTTTTTATATGTTTTGCTACAATTAAATATTAAATTTGTTGCATGTGTCGGTTGTTTTCATGCAAATGGCACGTATGGAAGTTTTCATGTAATCTCATGTTTGATGACCCAATGTGATTAAATGGAAAGTAATGGGAACGGTCCAACCATGTGAAAAGGCACCAATACAAATAGGATTTCTCGGGTAACCATGACGCCATGTGACAGCGACCTCTCCCAGCATGCATCCAGTGAAAGCAACGTTCCATGCGGCAGGCCTGGAAGGTAACGTTGCGCCAACGGCCGAAAGCGACGTATGGCGCTCAGCATCATGGATCAACTCAATCGGACGGTGCGTAAGGCGGCTCGCTACAGCCGACTGACGCCTAGCGCTCGCCTTAAACATGTCATGTAGTCAAGTCAGAGCTAGCTGGATAAGATATGTGGTGAACCACGTCCAGTTTTACGATCCAAGTATGCGTTTTCATACAACTAGGACCTACCTAGTTGACACCCCTCCGATACATTTTACTCTTCTTTTAATGGTCTCTAGAATATCTATTTGAAAGAAGATAAGGGTATCTCAAAAGCTATCTATCTTAATCAACTGCGTCGACAAATGGAGCCTTGTCCAACCAAATAACCAGTAGCCATAACATATTCAAAACAGACAATTAAACTCAACGGGTGATTAATCGTGTGTCGTTACAACAAATTACAATGGAACCTCAAGGAATTACTTGAACCAATTGAAATGAAATCGACATGAACAATTAAACGCAACTTGCAAAGGAGAATTGACATGACAGCTGGCACACGCACACACCCATGCAACCTATCCGACACGCTGACGGGACGTGGACCTTGCTTTCTGAGAAGCTAACTAGCCGCTGCCGCCGAGCACGGACTTGAGTTTCTTCACGGTGGCGTCGTCCAAGAAAGTGACCTTCTCCACGACGGGGGACGGCAGGTTGTTGGCAAAGAGCGCGAAGTCGGTGATCTGTAGACCTGGGTTGGGGCCGCTGAAGGCGACGAGGGCAACGGCCGGCCCCTGCCGCCGTTGTACTGGTAGTGGAGCAGGCCCTGGGGGAACACCATGATGTCGCCCGCGTAGAGCGTCTTGGTGTACGGGACGTTGGCCCCGGAGCTGATGAAGCCCGCGAGGATGGTGCCCTGGGTGACGAAGAGGAGCTCGGAGGCGGCGGGGTGGGTGTGCAGCGGCACGACGCCGCCCACGGCGATGTCGAGCCTGGCCGCGGAGATGCCGAGGCCGTTCACGGCGGGGAACTGGCCGACGAAGGCCGGCGTCACGGCGGCCTTGATGAGGTTGGTGGTGTTGCCGGCGACGGCGAGGCCGTGGTAAGCGAAGTCCCCGGCGCTGACACTCTCCTTGCACGGGTATCCCGCCGGGGTGTCAGGGCAGGATAGGTCGGCGACGCAGAAGTCCTGGGTCAGGGCCAGGGCGGAGTAGGGCAGGATGAGGAAGGAGAGGAGCACAGGGAGCAACATTGCGTTGGCCATGGCTTGCAAGTTGCTACTGCTGTGTGTGGCTTAAGTTTGCTACTGTGTGCGTGCTCTTGAGCGGTTTATATAGCCATAATAGGCGAGGAGAGGAGACAGTGCAAGCAGCTGGCGCGTCCACAGGTAGAAACAACGTAACGTGAGTGATATTTGGCGATGCGTGCTCGTGTTCACGTGCATGCATGGGTAATATTGTCTCGATTTTAAGTGAGAGGTACGTTGAGGAGCCACTGGACAAACGCTTAGCTGTGAATGGTCCACGAAATTGGACGGCTTTGAAGACGGAAAGCTCTTGAAATGCTGCATTATTAGGGAATATGCCAGGAGACATGATGTGAAGCTTGTTTTACGGTTACATATTCACATGCATTCATATATGTATGAACTTAATATCTCATTCAACTCGCTGGATCGTCAGGTACAACGGTAACATGCTTGCTGCTTGTTGCAAGTATAGGTGAAACCAAAACTTGGTGTTTTCCTACGCATGGTCTATGGAGATGGTAACCTCATCACTTGCATGGGAAGCTTGCGGAGACAGAAACTGCACCGGTCTTTGTTGCTTTGCAAAACTAAATATCTTGTGCGTAACCACGTAAAATTTTAGCCGTTGGGGTCTATATAGATCTACAAGCCTCGCACTAACAATTGTTATTTAGAAAATCAATTGACCATTTAACAAATCACACACGTTATAGCATTACTTTTCTGTATTTTTTTGGAAAACCTAGGAGCACTATAATGTATAATCACATGGAAGTAGTTTTGGAGACAAATTTACACCATGCATGGATTTATCATGCTTCAACCTAAAAAAAATCAATAATGTAAATTATATTTTACAGCGAAATATTGTAGTAAAAAATTGTAAAGTTGGCTTTGTATTGAAAAGATTGGCGGTTTATTAGCCAAAAACTTTTCATTTTATTTTATTTTTGCCTATCACAATGCTACAGAAAAAACTCAAACTTTGCACCATCAGGTGCATGTTTCCAAATGGCAAGCGTCTATCCTAGTGGAAAAGTGGTTGCTCAATCTCTTTCTCCTAATCCACAATGATCTTCCGTTGAGTGCAACAGCTGGGGTACGGTTGAGAACAGCTGGGGCTCGTGCAATTTGGAACAATGTGTACTTTCCCGGAAAGCTCGCATAGCCGCATTGGGGATGTTGCAATTTGCGGTTTACAATGGTTGTAGTTAGGCCTGAAATTCGAGCCAAGCCGAGCGAGCTCGGTTCGACTCGCTTGAACTCGCTCAACTGATGAGTCGACTCGACTCGTTTAACAAACGAGTTCAGAAATGAAACTTGGCTCGACTCGGTAAGCTCGCGAGTAGCTCGTTTGACTCGCACAAATAAAAAATATGGAATTTTTTATATATTAATGCCAAATTGTTAACAGTTTTTGCACCGATAATTGTGTGGAGGTTTTATATTTCAGCATTGATCTACCCTTTGACTAGGATGTAAGATTGTAGAAAGATCATCATTGTTGTAGTTCAGAATTAGTAGTAAAATTACTTGTTTTTTCGTATGCGCTCGTGTTTGAACACTTAAATGTGTTAAACAACTTTTCGAGCTACTCGCGAGCTACTCACGAGTAGCTTGGTCAACAAACGAGTTTAGAAATGAAACTTGGCTTGACTCGTGAGACACCGAGTTCGTGTCGAGCTGAGCCGAGTCACGAGCTACTCGTTTAGCTCACGAGTTTCGAGTTTTAATTTCAACCCTAGTTGTAGTATAAGAAAGACAACTCTACTCATTGGCGCTACATGGAGAAAGTTCATGTGAGTGTAATTTTGTTTGAACCCGCTAGCAGCAAAATTGTTCAGCACTGAATTTGGCACACATTGTAGCAGGCACGCGTAATTGCGTTCTTACAATTTAAACTATGTCTACTTTAACGGAAAGCTTTGCCTCAACTCAAATTAGACAGGAAACATTTTACAAACATCACCACCGATAAATAAGAAGAAACATACATGACTTTTTATTGCGGTTATAAATTCACAAGTTTACTTCACGCTAGTGGCATGACACGTTTTTCTAGGGTTAGCTATTAAGAGGCGACCAACGGATTCCCCTACCCTCTGTGTGGAACCCTGGATATATGCGTCCGGTTCGTGTCCTGTAGGGTGGTCGAGTTCTTCGTCACCAGTGAAGTTGGGGCATCGGCAACGATTAGAATAATTGTTCTGGCCCTGAGGTTAATGTCCTTACTCGGAGTGGCGTCAACGAGTTGCGGGATGGTGTCAATCGTCGGATATTAGGTTTGGTCTGATTAACGTTTGTCTACGACGGTAGCCTATGGATGGGATGATGTCACAGCGTATGTTTGTTCTCTAGTTTTATCTCTGTCTGATGAAGCTCAGCTAGATACGACAAACTTGCGAGTTTTGTGTCCCCCATCTCTGACAAGAGTTGTGATTATCTCTTGGCCTTTCTCAGTACTAGATTCTCCAGGACGATGATCTTTCCATCGCGGACATCGGCGTCTTCAGGTCTATATCGATATCCCGACTGCTGCTTCTACAAGCTCCTATTTTTTTACAAGGTTCCTCCGGTACAGCAGAGGCCCTGAGGCGGCAACAAGCTTTGCTCACGGCATGCCACCGAGGGATGTAGAAGAAGAACGGTGCTGATATTTTCAAGAACTTGTATGTAATTTCTTATACTTTTAAGGGTTGGTTTTAGATAATACATGGCCTTAGCCCTTTTCACAACAAAAAATTCACGACTTCGTCGTTTTTATGTATCTCACTTTTTATGATAAAGTTAATATATGTGATTTCCTGAACTGTTTGAAACACTAAAATACGAATTATAAATTTTTTCTTCAATATTTTGTGTTCCCTGGAGCCCCAAGCTCGAAATATCTGCACTGCTGAGAATTGTTGGTGACAAATAGGAATGATGAGTTTGTGTAGTAGTACCATAACTTTTATGTAGAAACAAAATTAGCAGACAAAAAGTACATTGTCAATGACAACTGGCATGGCCCAACAAAATATTCGCAAGTGTACACTGAATTTTGTGACAGCGAAAGAGTAAATGTATTTTATGGGCAGTACACGATTTTAATTTACAGGATGCACCGGTCACGGTCGCCCTCTTGTATAGGCAGGTTACATGTTGCCGGCTGGCTTTCCTGGCTCACAGGCTCTATTCCATCGACTACTTGTCTGTCTTCTCTCGCTTTCTACCATCAACTGGGCGGGCGGTGCGACGTACTCGTGCCTGCCGTAGCGGCCAGGCCATCTTGCCTGGTCCCTTCACTCCTTGTGCTCGGACGAGGCCAGCGACTTCGCTTCGCTTGATGGCTCATGGGCTTTGCACTTGGGGCGACCACGACATGCGACGACCGATGATTGGGCTGCTGGGTGATTGTGGTGGCGGGTGGATGTTGCCTTGCAGTGGGCCAAGCGGAATGCTCTGGGCTGGCTTGGCGTGGTGGCATTGATTCTATCGTTACTTTTGCCTGCTACGGCGCTTATGCAAGAAACTTCAAATTGCTACTATCTCCGTTTTCAATTATAAAAGGTTCTAACCTTTTATGAATCCTATATATAGACATGTTTTAGTGTATTTGTTCACTGATCTCAGTCTATATTTAGTCTATATTGAAATATTCAAAATATTTTATAATTCGGTACAAATAGAGTAGTTAAGTACACATGCGTTGCGACGGGATACTATAAAAATAGAGCAACAATGACAAAACATCGCCATACTATTTTACCTACAATATCGAAGTCTTCATCCATCATCCCCTTTTGGCAACTATCATGTTTTCCTGAAGCATCGTGACTCCCATTCCTCATGTTGTTCGACTCATTCTACACCTTCCCTTGCTCCACTTGTCCTTTTTGAACATGATGTTTCTCTGAGTACAACTATTTGGCACACTTGCCGGGGGGGGGGGGGGGGGGGGGGGGGGGGTAGTCTCTGCACCCAGAAAATAAACTGTTCTTTGCAAATTTAGCCTCTTTCCATATGGTACAAGATTTTTTTCTTCGATCATACAAGGAATAACTTGTATAGGGTAGTAAATTAGATCGCAACAGCCATAAAATAAAACATGGGATGCAACCAACGTTCCCACGGAAATTGTTATACTTCATACTCTTCACGCAAATACATTTCTAAATAAAAGATGCCAATTTTCCGAAAATAAATAATGGTAATTGCTTCACGATAGTGTGCCAATTTTCCATTTTTAAAATGACAAAGGGGGGGGGGGGGGGGGGGGGTATTTGTGAACCAAGTATAAATAATATGGTTTAAAATGTCACATTCCAATTTTCACCAAAAAAAGACCTTATTGATGTCTATTATCTTAAGATTTTTATTTTTCTAACTTCGCACCTACTTTTTTCCATTTAAATTTTTTTTAGTAGATTTACCGAAACTAATTCAAATATGAACCACAAGAATGTCATATTTTATTCCTAAAAATTGCCAGAAAATCGTTTTAAGGTACCAAGTAAAAATATATGGAAGAGCCAGATAGGGTGTTGAAAGATTCAAGCCCTTGCGATGGAAAGATGTGCCCGTATTTTCCATCCTATTTTGAAAGGTGTTCATGAGTTCAAGATTGATAAATTTTCACAACGTTAAAGAATATTCACGTACAACAAAAAAATGATATGATTTTTAATGACAAAATAAAAAATGAAAACAAGAACGAAAAACAAAAACAAAACCAAAAACATGAAATAAAAATATGGAAAATAGAGAAAAAGAAAAAGAAGGAAAGGTAAAAACACAGAAAAATGCAACAAAAAAAATCTGCCTAGGCCCCACCTAGGCGAGCGCTTTACCGGTGCCCCCCCAGCCGTCGCCCCATTTGATGGCAAGTTGGCAACTCATTTTGAGTGTGGCAACTTGTTGGATTTCTCTAATTTTTTAAATTTCTTTTTTTTTAAAATCAGAACAAATTATGGTGATATTTAAGCCCCACTTGTGTCCGCCCTAGTAGATTTGCTGTAGTATTTGGCTCTTTTAATATTCGAGAACTGTTTCTTGCTCATATCTACGGCAGACGGTTAAAATAACACAATATGAGTTAATAATAAGACAGTTGTAGTCATGGGTATTATAAATATTTCATTTAATCACTCAGACAAAATAAGCTCGGATGGCAAAACTTAGAAACAAACTGGATTGTCGTTTCTGGGAGGTTTTCTGTTTTTTTTTATGTGCATAGAAAAACTTATCCTGTTCTTTGAAAAGCTTAAGCAAAAAAAGAACAGTATAGCATACACCAGCTTTTCTTCCGTTCATCTAGAAGAAGAGGCAACTCATGATGTCTTGTAGAGTGGTTGACTCCGTCACAAACAAACAGAGTCCGTCGAAAGTATATCAGATCGTTGATGTCTCATGAGAGCTTTGGAATGATAGAAAGTGAGGGTTTTGGTTTTCATAAAGTGCATCTTAAATGTCGTTCATAATTTTCACTAACATAGAGCGAGGCCATCCCGTGTAGCATCGCCGGAACGAAGCATTTGAGTTCTATAATACTGTGAGAGTAGTTCTTAATTTCTATGTGTTGTGCCTTCGACGCCTCATGTACATATCTAAAATTTATCTTAATTAATGAAAATAGGAAAAACTTTTGCCGCCATGCATTTGAAGAAATGATGCCTGGTGGAGCAGAAGGCAGCTGGCGGCAACGGCGGGAAGGAACTGCACTTGTGATCTCGGGTGACGCATGAGACGGAACGAGGTAAAAACGAGAAACAGATTGCCTGGTCGTGATAAAATGAACTGTTGCTTTACTCGGGTTTCAGGTGGTAAACGTCCGTTAGCAAATGGCTTATTTCATGTTGACTTCGAGTCTCCTGGTGGATCGATCGCCTCCTCGTGGTTTCACATTCTATTTACCAGGCGGCTAGACGTGTACACGGAGACGGAATGCTCTCACTCCTTGTGATTGGTTCTGCAGTAGCGTGGTGACTATGGAGTCGTCGAAACGCTTGGCTGCTGAGTACTCACTCATGCGTGATTGGGTCCTCTGCAGTAGCATGGTAATCTGAGTCGTCGCACGCTTCCCTGGTTACTCACTTTCAGTCGCTCATCAGTGATTTTAGGCCTCAGATGTAGTGGTAACGCGGTGGTCGGAGTCGTCGAACACTACAAGCCTGAATGTGAGAGGTTCGTCTCCTGGCGTGTGGTCCTCCTCTGACTGAATCAAGGAAGAGGAGGGTTGCCTTAACGGTATTGCCTCGATCGAGAAGTTTGTGACAAACGGTTTCATGCCGATCTTATCCTCTAGCCAAAAAATGTTTTAGTGGCTGCCATTGATCATGTGTTGTTTGGTGAAGTCAAGAAGACTTCTGCTATCCTCAAACATGATTTTCGCTGCTTTAGCTGTTTACGCAGATATCAGATGTCGACGTCGCGTAGACACATACACCCCACACTTGTTGGAGAATACAGTTTGGTGTGCTAGCACGAATAAAAATTTCTACCACGCAAACCAAGATCATGTCGCAGTTAAAGATCATGTGGTATCCCTAGATGTAGAGTCCCACATCAAAAGAAGAGTCGGGTGTCGGGCAGTGTGTGTGTCCGCCAGTGTAGTCGTACTACCTCCTCCTCCTTGCAATTCCCACAACCAGCTCTTTGCGGATCCACGAAATGTTTGTCCAACATCCCAGAGGCAACTTTTCAAAGTTATCTGTGCGTGCAGAGAGGAACCACTACGGGAAAACTGGCCATTTCCGACGGCTTTTTACATGTCGACGGCTTTTTGTCGGGGCCGTCGGCATATAAGCCGTATGCCGAGAACTTTTTAGAAACCCTCGGCGTATACAAGGCCGTCGGCATATACGCTTGTTGCCGACGGTTTTCTCTGGCTGGCCGTCGGCATACCAAACTCGTCGGCATGTAGGCACTTATTACCGAGGGCTGCCGTCGGCAAACAGATAGCCGTCATACACAACTTCTACACATGTTTGCCTGCTGGGATTTAATTTTTGGTTATATCTATGGTGTTCTTGGGGTGATATGGTCACCCAAGTGTATGTTATATAGTTCTAGATCATGTGTATGCTTTCCTAGCTGCTTTAACTTGGTCCTATCATTTTTTTGCCTGTTCTAGCTGTTTCTTGAACAATTTTCTTGCTTTTGACAGGTGGCTGAAACAATTGCAGCTGGTGGCTGAAACTAGATTCTGTAGCTGAATCATTTCTTTGTAATTAGCCTTTTATTAGCTAATATTTTTTTTGGTTCTGTTCTTGAAGTATGCCGACGGTCACCATCGGCATATATTATAGGTGTGCCGACAGCTTTGCCCTCGGCATACAAGTGGACGGAACTTAACCAGGATTTGCCACGTGTCGGTTGTATGCCGACGGCCTGGCCGTCGGTAAACTTTTTGATGCCGTCAAACGGCCGTTTCTGTTACTTTGTATGCCGACGGCCTTGTATGCCGACGGCCTAAGAAAACCGTCGGCATTGCGGTGTATGCCGACGGCATATAAGAAGCTGTCGGTATATTATCTCTATGCCGACGGAGAAGAAGCCGACGGCCAAAAACTGGCCGTCGGCATTGATGTATGCCGACGGTTTTCCTGTATTTGCCGACGGTTTCTGGCCGTCGGGAACTATTCGTTTTCCCGTAGTGAACAACGAGCTGCAGATTGCTAGATCATATTGCTCACATGGCCGTGGAGGTGTGACAACTAGGTCGTGAACAAGTCGAATCCTTTCTCGGTAAACTTCCTCCATTTATATGAAAAATCCATAGATGGGTTTAACACTTGATTGGGCTCTATGACAAAAAACCATCTGGATCTAAACCAAGTGGGTTACTTCCCTTAAGCACGCAAGTCGATAGGTTTACTTACGCAGGGACACACCATAAGTTCCTTGTGAGTTCTCACAAATGGATATGAGTACACTACTCAGATATAGAACTCGTCTATAGTTGGTAGGGGCTTCTAGTAGAACGTGCCAATTTTCAAGTGTTCGCAAAATCAAACTAACAAGCCTCTTTTCTTGATCTCATTCCCAAAATGGGTTAACACTTAATCCAATTCACACTACCGTATTTTTTGAATATGTCATTTGAGAGGGTCCAGTGAATATATTTCCAAGGCAGAGGGACAAATCCCAACTTGATTAACCATGCCTCATATCACGGCTTACCAGAAAAATACCTTTGTAACAGCTCAGTTACGGAATAGCGTTTAGTAGACCATAACTAAAAGAAAATTTACATGTCGAAAATATGCAAAAAGCTTAGATCTAGGACATGACATATATATTATCATTGGGACTAACGAATGACAGTCGCCTCCTCGCGTCTCAGAATGGGACTGTCCAACTCGGTGATCTCCATCCATAAGTTAATAATATCAGATTACCATATCTATGTGGCCAAGACTTGTGAAACATAGTCATCAACCAAATCGTATACTAGTCTAAAAATATGTGTCACCATAACCTTATTGAGTATGGATTGTTTCAAACAATCAGCATACAATATATATAGTCTCACAAACAAGCGACATACTCGCTAATACATACTAGTGATGATGTTTAATGACAATACTAATAACTCATGAATGCATAAGGAAATAATAATCCCATATTATTGCCTTTAGGATACATCTCCAACGGAGTTGTACCCTCCAAGATGGCATGGTAGGACCGCCAGGTGCAGGCCGAAGATTATATAGAAGCTTCCTAATTGATCCTTTCCCCAACACAAGATATGCATTCAAACGAATGTCTTCAAGTAGAAAAAAGAGATCTCAAACAATCTTTACGTATGTGCAAATGACTTTGTACTAGTGTCATGTGATTGGTTGCACGCAAATGTGGATCATGTGACGTATGCATGGTGCACGGCAACTCGCATTATGTGTTATCACCGCGACTGAAAGGTCATTTTTAGCCAAGTCACTAGTAAAAAAAGCACCATCGGTTCGGCCCTTTTGTCCCGACCACATTTATGAACCGAGACAAATGAGCTAGTGCAGGGACGGTAGGAACCTTTGGTCCCGGTTCGTGTTACGAACCGGGACGAAAGGGTCGCGGCATGCGCAAAGGCGGGCCCAGCGCCAGCGCGAGCACCCTTTCGTCCCGGTTCGTAACACGAACCGGGACCAAAGGTTCCCCCTATATCATCTTCTTCCACCCCGGCTCCTCTCCATTTTTCATTGCTCGAAACTTCACCATTTTTCTCCACCATTTCCTCTCCCTCACTCATGTTAATCCCCATTTTTTTTCACCATTTGTGAAGATTGAAGGCACCCCCTCTATTCAAGGGTTAGAAACTTCATCATTTCTTCCGGCGTTGCTACTTTAGCTCATTCCATTGCTAGTTTAACTCATTTTAATTTTGTAGTGCTAGCTAGGTGTTTGATGAAATGCCTAAGTTAGGGAGTTCATTTTTTTATATGCATTTTGAGCTCAAATTAATTTATGATTTGTGGGTTTTAGTGTCGTTCCGTCCCCGTCCTCACCGCCGTCGATAGCCCGCGCCGTCCCGTGACCGGCACCACCTCGGTGAGTCTCTTTTTTTATCTTTTATTTGAAAGAAAAATTACTTGTATGATTTAAATGCATAGTTATTTCTTATATAATTTTCTTATGTTTTTTTATATGTATAGTGTCATGGTTTTGATATCCACCCCCGTCGGCCCTCGTCCGGTCTATGATTCGGATGTGGTATATTTTTATAACTATTTGTTTCATTTCGTGTTTATAACAACTATACCTACCAACTTGACATAGACGCTTTTATCTAGGAGGTAGTTGAACCGGAAATTTCAACCGACCCTATTGTCGAGTTTTTTGAAAAAGAAAACAATGATTTGAAAGCAAAATTGAAAAGAAGTGAAGATCTTCATCTCCAATGCCTAGAAGAGAAGATGAAATTGGAGTTCAACCTTGCCGACGTCGTCGATGCTCACGAGATAAAGATGGATGCAATGCGCTTGAAGATTAAAAAGATTAGAAAATATGCCATTAGTCAAGAGGCTTGGTATCATTATGCTGTTGGTTCAGTAATTACCTTAGTTGCGATTTTGATCGCATTTGTTGTTGGATTTAAATTCTTTAGATAGTTGTATGTTAGTTTCAATTAATGTATGTTTTATGAGAACTATGTATTACATTTACTTTACTTTGGTTTTAATGTGATGAACTTGTATTAATTAATTTGGTCACTATTATATATTCATGATGTAGTGTAATGGTTTTTGATATATTTATATAATGCAGATGAGCCGGCAATGGATGTACAGTGACCGACGCTGTCCCGACTATATTAATGGCATGCATAGTTTTCTCCGTGTGGCTGAGAAAAACAAGCCGTCGAATGGTTTTATTTCTTGTCCATGTAGTGTCTGCAAGAATACGCAGGATTACTCTACCTCAAAAACCATTCACGTCCACCTGTTGCAGTACGGTTTCATGTCCGGTTATAATTGTTGGACCAAGCACGGAGAAAGAGGGGTTATAATGGAAGAAAATGAAGAAGAAGAGGATAATGACAACTATCCTACGTTCACTGAAGACGGTGATACTATAATGGGGGAAGACGAAGCTGAAGAAGAGCCCATTGTTGATGAGCCCGATGATGATTTTGGTCGGGCCATTCTTGATGCACAGATAAACAGCGGAAGTGAAAACGAGAGGTTGAAGTTGGAGAGCATGTTAGAGGATCACAAAAAATTGTTGTACCCAACTTGCGAAGATGGCCAGAAAAAGCTTGGTACCACACTGGAATTGCTGCAATGGAAGGCAGAGAATGGTACATCTGACAGGGGATTTGAAAATTTGCTGAAAATAATAAAGAAGATGCTTCCAAGGGATAACGTATTACCCCCCAGTACGTACGAAGCAAAGAAGGTTGTCTGCCCTCTAGGATTAGAGGTGCAGAAGATACATGCATGCATCAATGACTGCATCCTCTACCTCGGTGAGAAGTACGAGAATTTGAATGCATGCCCGGTATGCGGTGCATTGCGGTATAAGATAAGGCGAGATGACCCTGGTGATGGTGATGTTGAGGGCGAGCCGTGCCCCAGGAAGAGGGTTCCTGCCAAGGTGATGTGGTATGCTCCTATAATACCACGGTTGAAACGTTTGTTCCAAAACAAAGAGCATGCAAAGTTGTTACGATGGCACAAAGAAGACCGTAAGAAAGACCTGATGCTGAGACACCCGCTGATGGGTCGCAGTGGAGAAAAATCGACAGGGAGTTCCCGAAATTTGCAGCTGACGCAAGGAACTTAAGATTTGGTCTAAGTACAGATGGCTTTAATCCTTTCGGGGAGCAGAGCTCCAGTCATAACATCTGGCCTGTGACTCTGTGTATCTATAACCTTCTCCTTGGTTGTGCATGAAGCGGAAGTTCATTATGATGCCAGTGCTCATCCAAGGCCCGAAGCAACCCGGCAACGACATTGATGTGTACCTGAGGCCATTGGTTGAAGAACTTTTACAGTTGTGGCATGACGAAGGTGTACCTGTGTGGGATGAGCACGAACAAAAGGAATTTGACCTACGAGCGTTGCTGTTTGTAACCATCAATGATTGGCCTGCTCTTAGTAACATTCAGGACAGTCAAACAAGGGATACAATGCATGCTCGCACTGTTTAAGTGAGACTGAAAGTATACATTTGGGAAACAAGAATGTGTACCTGGGGCATCGTCGATTTCTTACAAAACAGCATCCCGTAAGAAAGAAAGGCAAGCATTTCAAAGGTGAGCCAGATCACCGGACGAATTCTAAATTCCCTCATGGTGATGTTATATATGACATGGTCAAGGATTTAAAAGTAATCTTTGTAAAGGGTCCTGGCAGTCTATCTGTTCCGAATGACGCTGATGGACACGTACCCATGTGGAAGAAGTGCTCTATATTTTGGGAGCTACCCTATTGGAAAATCCTAGAGGTTCGCTCTGCAATCGACGTGATGCACGTGACGAAAAATCTGTGCGTGAACCTGCTAAGCTTCTTGGGCGTGTATGGGAAAACGAAAGATACACCGGAATCACGGCAGGACCACCCACGTATGCACGAACGAGACGACCACCTGAATCCAGAGAAGTATCAAGGTCTTGCCAGCTACGCTCTTACCAAAGAAGAGAAGGAGATCTTTTTTGAAGTCCTGAGCAGTATCAAGGTCCCGTCTGGTTTCTCGTCGAATATAAAGGGAATAATAAACATGGCAGAGAAAAAGTTCCAAAACCTAAAGTCTCATGACTGCTGATGTCTACGCACGCTTCTATTCTTGTAGACAGTGTTGGGCCTCCAAGTGCAGAGGTTTGTAGAACAGCAGCAAGTTTCCCTCAAGTGAATCACCCAAGGTTTATCGAACTCAGGGAGGTAGAGGTCAAAGACATCCCTCTCAAGCAACCCTGCAATTAAGATACAAGAAGTCTCTTGTGTCCCCAACACACCCAGTACACTTGTCAGGTGTATAGGTGCACTAGTTCGGCGAAGAGATATGAAAATGCAAGTGATATGGATGATTATAAGTGGTAATTGCAATCTGAAATAAAAATGACAGCAAGCAAACATGTAGCAGAACTGGTTGTAAACGGTGTTTCAATGCTTAGAAACAAGGCCTAGGGATCATACTTTCACTAGTGGTCACTCTCAACAATAATAATATAATTGAATACATAGATAATTCCTCTTCACTATGCTACTCTGAGTTATTCTCTCGTTGGATAACGAACACCAATCCACTGCGTAGGGCTATAAAAGCACACCTTAAAGTCGCATTCCCATGTCTAGTTAACCCCACACTGCCAACTTGAGCGCCCTAGAAGGTACTAGACAAACACCGCAATTTCATAGAGACATCCAACGCAAATAATAACTCATGATAAGTATTCCTGTTATCTTTAGCCTAAGAACCACACACGGGGCGCACACTGTCAACTTCGCACCGTGGGACAAAGGTGACTCCGGAGATTACATTAATAAAACCACTTGAGTAGCATATAAGATAATGAAGAGTACATCTATGGATTCAACTAGATTACAAAGCTCATGATCACATAAAGATCACACCATGGGAGAGAGAGATAAACCACATAGCTACCGGTACGAGCCCTCAGCCCCGATGAAGAACTACTCCCTCCTCATCATGGGAGGCAGCAACGACGATGGAGATGGCGGTGGCGTCGATGGAGATGGCTCCGGGGGCAATTCCCCGTCCCGGCAAGGTGCCGAAACAGAGACTTCTGTCCCCCGAATTAGGGTTTCGGATGGCGGCGGAGCTACGGAGCTTTTTTGGAGAAATCGTCCAGGCCCTTAGGGTTTTCGCGTCGGGGGGAATAAGTAGGCGAAAGGGCGTCGCGAGACGGTGACCGAGGAGACGACACCACCCCAGGGCGCAGGCAAGGCCCAACCGCGCCCTGCCCAAGTGTGGGGCCCTCGGGCCTCCCCCCGGACTTGTCCTTCTGGCTCCCGGAGTCTTCTGGCGAAATAGAATTTCTGTAATTTTTTCAGATTTTTCTGAGCACTTTGGTTTTCGGGCCTTTTCTGCAATACACAGACATAATAAACAGAAACTGGCACTGTGGCATCTTGTTAATAGGTTAGTCCAATAAATATCATAATATGATATAAAGTGCATATAAAACATGTGACAATTGATATAAAACATGCATGGAACATCAAAAATTATAGATACGTTTGAGACGTATCAACTGCCACGTGATTATGACACAATTACTTCCGATTGCATTGAGGGGGCTTCTACCGGAAAATGTTCGAGTACCCATTGTGAAGCTATGTGCATTTCTCAATGCAATTTCTCAGAAGGTGATCAATCCATTAACTCTACCAAGTTTACAGAAGGATGTGGTCCAATGTCTTGTCAGCTTCGAGTTGGTGTTCCCACCATCCTTCTTCAATATTATGACGCACCTCATAGTTCACCTAGTCGAAGAGATTAACGTTCTCCGTCCTGTATGTCTACACAACATGTTCTCCTTTGAGAGGTTCATGGGAGTCTTAAAGAAATACGTTCATAACCGTGCTAGGCCAGAAGGAAGCATCTCCAAGGGCTATGGAACAGAGGAGGTCATTGAGTTTTGTGTTGACTTTATTCCTGACCTTAAGCCGATCGGTGTTCCTCAATCGCGCCATGAGGGGAGACTGCGTGGAAAAGGCACACTAGGAAAGAAAGCAATAATGTGTAAGGACTGGGATTCTTTCAATCAAGCACACTACACAGTTCTACATAATTCCAGCTTGGTGGCTCCGTATATAAGGAACACTTGAATAGTTTACGCTCTAAATGCCCGGAGCAGACTGAAGAATCGATTGAAAGAGAACACATGAAGATTTTCAGCGGGTGGTTGCAAACACGTCTCATTAATGATAGCACTGTTGAAGAACAGCTATACTTGTTGGCCAAAGCACCATCTTCGACTATATTAACTTTTCAAGGGTACGAGATAAATGAGAATACATTTTACACGGCCGACCAAGATAAAAAGAGCACCAACCAAAACAGTGGTGTCAGCTTTGATGCAACAAACAACAATGGGAAAAAGGACACATATTATGGTTACATAGAGCAGATATGAGAACTTGACTATGGACCTTCTTTCCAGGTACCTTTGTTCTGGTGCAAATGGTTCAACCTGGAAGGCGGGGTAAATGTAGACCCGAAGTACGGAATGACTACGGTGGATTTCAATAATCTTGGGTACGACACCAAACCATTCGTCCTCGCCAATGACGTGGCTCAGGTTTTCTATGTGAAGGACATGTCTTCCAGACCGAAAAAAAGAAAAGATAAGCAGGCGAATACATCATACGATGAGCTAAAGCGCCACATAGTTCTTTCAGGAAAAAGAAACATCGTGTGAGTGGAGGACAAGACAGACATGTCAGAAGATTACAATAAGTTTCATGAAATTCCGCCCTTCAAAGTGAACATTGACCCAAGTATCAAGTTAAATGATGAAGATTGTCCATGGTTGCGGCGCAATCAGAAGAAAGGGACACACACGAAGAAGAAGTTTATACCACAACACTAGATAGGGATGTTGGTGGTGATGTGTAATAATGTATTAAACCTTTTATGTAACTGTGTTGTGAAAACTCGGAAGAAAACTCTAAACTCCAACGGCGCTTCGAATGATTTGTATTCGGTCGATGAACTGAAGGATTTGTAGATAGAACAAAACACACGGTTTTCCCCTGCATACAACCCGACGGTGGCTCCTGAGTGCCCGCATATCAAATGCACCGTCGGACGTATGCAGGGAATCCGAATGCTTTGTATATCAAATGAACTACACTGAGTGTCGAACATGTTCGAGAGGGGAGCTACATATAGGGTCATGTGGCTGATCCAACACTGATTTTGCCCTCAAAAGAAACACACGCCCCTGATCCAACGGCTCACAAGCGCTTGAAAGAAACACACTCCTGATCCAACGGCTCACAAGCGCTTGAAAGAAACACACGATCCGTGTGATTCTTTACTCCCGGTTGGTGTTACCAACCGGGACTAAAGGCGGGCTTTGCGGTCACGACTCGTGTCAGTCACGTGTCCTCCCCTATCGCTGCCCTGACCACGTGTCCTCCCTCAGCGTTGTACTGGTCACGTGTCCTCCCCCAGCGTTGCCCTGGAGGTCTACATGTATAGTCGTCGACGGGGTAAACCCTAATCCACCATTCGTAGCAACGAACCCATCGTCTCCACGAGATGGATCCACCACGCCCGCCGCAGCGCCTTCTGGACGAGGTCGAGCGTGCTCGGCAGAGCGCGTTAGAGCGCTACCGCGGGAGCCTATCCCGTCGTATGCCCACGAGCCCGGCGTGGAGAGGAATGCCCAACTACCGGCCTCCTGCTCCGGTGCCGGAGGAGGTGCGGAGGGCGTACGAGCGCGCGTGGTCCGATGTCTCCGACCCCGACGAGGATGCGTACGCCGCAGGGGTGGCGTGGGGATCCGCGGCCGCATACGGCGACTTGGCCGCCGCATCTCCACCAGGTGACGATGTACCTCCACCAGTCGCTGCCGCCCCTCCCGACGAGGAGGATGACGACGACGACTTCGACTGGAGCGACCATGGGGAAGAGTGCGGCGGGCCGCAGATGCAGGAGGCCATTGAAGCCTCCATCCAGTCCGTCCACGACGACCGTGTACAGCGAGCCAGGACTGCCTGCCAGCTCAAGGCGAAGGAGGCTTCCGAGCTAGCTTCGGCGCCGAAAGACTCATCCTCCATGGCTCGTGCCCTCCGCCGCAAACATGCGCGCGAGAACCAGGCGGCCGCGGACGGGGCTGGCTCCTCCCGGCGCCGTTCCCCCTAATCCTACGGCCTCAGAGCTAGCAAGTCCGCTTATGTAGAAATGTGTAGCTGTGTTATGAAACCTTTTATGTAACTGTGTGGAGATGTTAAGGATGTTAAGGATCTAAATTAAATATATATAAGAAAAACTAGATCAAAAAACCAATTCAAAAAGCATGTAAATAAAAGTATATAAAAGAAACAGAAAAAGAATCTAGGAAAAAAAGTTGAAAAACCATATCTTTAGACAATTAAATCAAAAGATATAAAAGAAATAAGAAAAAGATATGTTTTTCAGAAATATTGAAACATTTAAATTAAATATATTTAAAAAAGAAACTAGAGCAAAAAAAAAATAGGAAATAAGAAAAAGATATGTTTTTCAGAAATATTGAAACATTTAAATTAAATATATATAAAAAATAAACTAGAGCAAAAAAAATTAGGAAATAAGAAAAATATATGTTTTTCAGAAATAAGAAAGGATGTTTTAAAAATAAAGAGATAATTATTACAATTTTTAGATAATTAAATCAATAGATATAAAATAAATAAGAAAAAGATATGATTTTCAAATATTGGAACATTTTAAAGAAACTAGAAAAAAACAATTCAAAAAGCATGTAAATCAAAGTATATAAAAGAAACAAAAAAAGAAAACAGAAATAGAAACTAGAAAAAGAAACAAGAAAAAAAATAAAAAAACCCATTAGTCGCGGTTGGTAACACCAACCGGGACCAAAGGGCCGCTGGGCTTCGCGCGCAATTTTTCGCGGCCCAGACAGACCTTTGGTCCCGTTTGGTGTTACCAACCGCGACCAAAGGTCGATTCTGTGGGGATTTGGGCGGTTCCGCCTCTTTCTTTGTTCTCATTCTCTCCCCGACGCCGCCCTCGATCCCCTGCCGCCAGGCTGCCGCGCCGTCGCGTTGGAGGCCGCGCCGCCGCCCTCTCCCCTCCCTCTCCCCGGCCGCCGGTGAGATCGACGCCGCGCGCTCCCTCTCCCCGGCCGCGCGCCCGGCCCGCCCTCTCCCCGCCGTTGTCGCCTTCGCCCAAGGCCCAGCCGCCACGCGCGCTCCCCGCCGGCCGTTGTCGCCTCTCCGTCTCCCCGACCCCGACGCCTCCCCTCCGTCCGTGCAGCCGTGCCGCGCGGTTCCTCGACCTCGACCTCTCCGGCCCCGATCGAGGTGAGTGAGCTCTCTGCCTCTCTCTCGCCGTAGTTAGTTTTTTTTGAAGGCATCCAAATTAGTTAAGTTTACTGTAGTTTTTTAGGTAGTTTAATGTAGTTTTTATTGCAAATTTAGATTAGTGCAAATCTAGTGTTAGAATTTGTAGATTAGTGTATTGTTAGTTTGTAGCTTTTTTTAGGTTAGCAAATAAGTGTACTGTACTTAGTTTGTAGCAAATTTAATTAGGCTAGTGTGTACTGTCAGTTTGTAGCAAATTTAGGTTAGCAAATAGTGTAGTTAGTGTGTTATGAAAATCAGTACTTAAATTAGTGTGTTATGAAAATTAGTGTGTTAGAAATCAAGATTTACATTTGGTAAGTAGTTGCTATAAATTTTTCATATTCTTTTTACAAAATTGATTGCAGGGACATTGAGTTATATATGGATCAAATTTTCCGGACGCCTTCGGCAGAGACGAGGAGCGTGAAGAGCAAATGGATCCAAATTGTCCTGACGTCGCCGCTAGAGATGAGGAGCGTGAAATGGAAATGATTCAGATTATAGCAGGACGTGCAGCCGCGCCTGTCGGTGAAGAAGATGGGTAATTGGAGAAGATTACAGCTCCCAATTTCTGAACGACTCCGGTGAGGGGTTGAGCAAGAAGAAATTTGTAGAGAGGAGGAAGTGCCCTTAACAAACTCCGGCGAGGTATATTAAGCCTCTGTTGATCGATCACACTAGATGTATTATTTGAGTTGTATTGCAGTTATTAACGAATCATTTTTTCTTTTAGCCCTCCGGATCGAGCAAATCATCCGCAGCTAAAGGGTCGAAAGGGTCGAAAGCAGTGTCGAAACGAGGCCCGACGAAGCCGTTGAAGGAGGGTCAAAGGATAGTGATCGACAGAGTTAGTGATAGTGGCGAACCGATGGAACCCTTACAGTGCCGCCGCAAATATATAAATCAATGCGGAGTTGTTGTTAGGGACTTGGTCCCGATCACCCTTGAAGAATGGCATCAGCCGAAGGACGAGAACAAGCCAACTACTTATGTTGGCAAGACCCTAAAAGATTTGTGTTGGGACACGCTCTTGACAAAGGTCAACCTACCGCCAGGTCTACCCGAGCAGTTGAAGAAGAAAGTCAAGCATTGGACTCTTATTAAGATGGCCGAACAATTCCGGACCTGGAAGAAAAACTTATGGAAAGCTTATGTAGAGGCGGAGGAACAAGATCCAGAATTCACTGGACCACTAGTGAAGATACAACAGCAGTGGCCCACATTTGTGAAGCAAAGAAAATCGGAGGCCGCTGTGGCCCGATCGAAAACAAATAAGTTAAATGCTGGGAAGAAGGAATATCACCACACTTTGGGGGCAGGTGGCTACAAGGCTGCCGTGCCTAAGTGGGAAGCCTTTGAAGCAAAACTGCTTGATAACGGGATCATTCCACAGACAGCGGACTGGCCCGAGAGGTCCAAGTTTTGGTTGTTCGCGCATGGGGCAGGGTTGGACCCAGTGACAGGGCTGATTGTTGCTCAGGGAAGATGGAAGGAAAAAATTGAGTATATAACCAAAGAACTTGTGGACGCAATAGATAAAGTTCGAAGGGGAGTGTACGTGGTCGACAGAGAGAAAGACGAGCTGTCACTCGCACTCGGGAATCCTGAAAAAGTTGGACGAGTACGAGGCTATGGACCCGGAGTTTCGTGGAAGCAAGGTTTTCCGGAAGACGCTCATACTTATAGAAGCCGTCAGAGAAAGAAGAAGCAGGAGTCAGACCGGTTATCGGCATTGGAACGCAAGGTGCAGCAGCAGCAGGAGCAACTAGACACAATAAGTCAGCAAAGGGCATCTCAGCAGCAGCTAGTAGGTCCTGAAGTCGAAGCCGCCCCATCTGATCAGCAGAAAAGCAGCGTGGGTTCCACGCAGCTAGAACATTCTGAACTCGAACCGCCGGCGGCTCACTACCCCGTGGATGATATCACGGAGAAGACAGACTGTGAGCTACATATGTCAATGAAGAACATGTCCTTCAAGGTGGCGGTCGGCTATGCTTTACCTAATCAATCTGGAGCAAGCTACCATCTCGGCGGGATTCCAGCTGGCTATGCTCGTGTCGGGGTGGATGAAGTTGTGCCGTTATATGCTAATCTGGACCTTGACATTCCTGGAGGTGACGGCGAGAAGACACTGGGAGAAGTCGAGAAGGGTATCGCTCTCTGGAACAAGAAAAACATCGTGTTTCCAAACTTGGCGCCAAGGCCACCGACTCCTCCGAGTAGCAGTCCCCCACCTCAAGATCCATCCCCCGACGCCCCGTCCGTCGCGAGTCCATCGCCCGCGACGTCCCGTCCGTCGATTGCGCCCACTGCTAAGTCCTTCTCGTTAAAGCGGAAACTAAACTTCCCGTCGACGAGCAGAAGTGCAGATAAGTTAACTCGAGAGGAACGCGAGTTGCTAAAGCCTCTTCCAAAGAGAACTTACGACTTGACTCCAGAGGAACTCGACGAGTCGGTGCGTGCCAATGTGAAAAGACAATTAGGACCGAAACGGCCCCCGCCTAAAGAGATAATACCAGCAGAAAAAGTTGATAGATGTTTGAAAAATCTATCGTGTGGACCGCCACAGCCGCCTAAATTGCGAGATGACTATGATCGTGTTATTGAGAAGACAATTAGTCAAGAGAAGCAGGAGAAGGAGGCGGCATATCGCCTAAAGAGGGAGCAGATGCAGACGGCAAAATGCGGGAAACAAGTGGCCCAGCTCGGAGAACAGGCAAATCAGTCGATCCCCCCGCTCAAGGTGATGCCCGATAAGGAAGTACACCACGACACTGGCACCATAGGCGACCCCAGAGAGTATCAGTATGCATGGACATATGTCTACGGGAGGTCCCTGGTCAGACCTGAGCAGGTCAATTCTCTAACAACACAATTGCGTCGATTGCATCAGTGGTACGAGAACGCCGCAAAGGCCGGGCATGATGTCTTCTGGGTGTCATATAAGAAAGAGCATTACTTCACGGATGACGCGATGTATATTCCGTTTTCTGAAATTTTTCAGTTATTCAATCAAGACGCCCTCGACAAAGCCCTCGTCAGTTGCTATTGTTTGTAAGTGATTTATTTCTGCAATTTAATTAAGTCTCTAGCTCTGCTCGTTCATTGCCTGTAATTATCTCACTATATTCTTTTGTACGCTATTATGCAGAATGAAGATTGTCGAATGCAGACAACGCCGCATCTATGACACTGGGTTCATTGACCCATATTATATTCATCAAGTGACCGTAAATAACCATCCCGCGGACACAGAGAAAAACTTGCTCCGGTGGTTAGTGAAACAAAATACCTGCGCAGAAATACTTTTTCCTTACGCCTTCAAGTGAGTGTTACTGTACCTTCTACACATTCTATTTTGCTTACTCGATGTTTAGTGTAATCGATGAGTCATGGACATATAAACGTGCGCAGATTCCACTGGATTCTGCTAATCATTAGAGTTGACCAAGGAGTCGTTCAAGTCATGGACTCGTTAAGGAAAGATATGGACGAGTACCAAAGCTTGATAGATATGCTCCAGAGGTAATTTCAATCATTATCGCTCTATATCGACCTCTTTCATTCATTTTCTGATATCAAGTAATTAATAACTCCTTTAATCATTTTCTTTTGGCGGGCAGGGTTTGGAAACGGTTCATCGTGAAGGTTCCAGGGGATTGGAAACCGGAGCTGTATTTTTATACCACCAAGGTAAGTAGTACTATATATATAGGTCCGCGCAACTCTTTAATTCTAGTTTCAATACCATTATCATGCTTGATTATTATTTGATTAAATTCTATTTTTTGTAAAGTGGTGTCTGAGGCAGCCACAAGGGACTAATTTATGTGCATACTACGTTTTCGAGTACATGCGCTCTTTTGTCAGTGAGCGGAATAGAGAAGTCAGAACAGCTGAAGTATGTATACACTATTCGCAATTTTTTATTACCATATTGTGTTGAGTTCCATTCATAAATTACAACTCACATATTCATATTGATCTAGATGGATCGAATGCGGGACCAGCTCATACCAACGAAGCGCCTAAAAGCAATTCAAGAGGAATTGGCGGGATTTTTGAACTCGGAGGTCCTGAAGAAAACTGGAGAATTTTATCACCCTAGCAATTATTTTTTGCCTCCAATGTAATTGACGTGATCTCGACGTGTGAGAAACGTGATGTCGGTGTAGTATAAACTTGTGGGCTTATGTATGTATGAATCAAACGTGACCTCGGTGTATTGTATACTTTATGTGTATGACTTGTTGTCTGCGCAACGTGATCTTCGTAAAAAATAATTAATTGGAAAACAAAAAATCGAAACCCCTAAAAAATAAATTAGCAGAAAACAAAGGCAGAAATCTTTGGTCCCGGTTGGTATTACCAACCGGACCAAAGGTTCCCGCCCATGCCCGCCCTGTCGTGGCCACGTGGAGGCCCATCCGTCCCGGTTCGTAAGCACCCGAGACGAAACCCCCCCCCCCCCCCATTTAGTCCCGACCCTTTAGTCTCGGTTGTAAAACCGGGACCAAAGGCCCTCTGGACCCGGGACAGATGGGCTATTTTCCACTAGTGAGTCCAGACGACTTGTACTATTCGAAAACATCATTTTCCTTAGTTCCTTTGTTTACGCAAACCACGCCTAGTGTGGACATGCACTAGCACGTGCCATACGGAAATAATACACTCTGATTTTTTGAAGCATTCCTCGACGACGTACGTCGGAGAAGTGACCTTGTATTGCTACTTTGTAGACATGCATGGGCAGGGGCAACATTTTAGCTATTTAAACACCGGGAGGGGGTGTTTTGTGATCGGCACTGCAAATCACAAAGTGAGAGCCACGATCGAGAGAGAAATAGCTTATGATGTCGAGGACATTACACCTGCTGCCACTTCTTGTGATAGCAGGAACAGTAAGGGCGGATGCTGCTTCCGGCGCTCGTAATAACGTCACCCACGGCCCGCACAGCTGTGGCGGCGTTGATGTCCCGTACCCGTTCGGCATCGTCGACGACAAGGGCAATGGCGACTTCCTCAAGGGCTTCGAGGTCATCTGTGACGCCGGTTACCCGGGGCTGGCAACCACCGGCGGCGACGGAAAACCCGTTAAGATCAGCAACTTCTCCATCGAGAAGGCGGAGGCTAGCGTGCGGCTGCCAGTAGCGTGGCAGTGCTTCAACTCCTCGGGCAACGTGAACGGCTCATATCGCTACACCGAGACGAGCCTACAGCAGTTCAACAACAAGGGCGTGTACCGCATCTCCCACGCCAGGAACTACTTCTTTGTCCTTGGCTGCGCCACCTTAGGCTTACTCAAAGGCAAGCCGCGCCCGTTCGCCGGCGAAATGAACAGCACCTACACCCAGCTCGCCGGCTGCGCTTCCTACTGCGAAGACTCCAAGAGCGCGATGAGCGGTGCCTGCTCCGGCGTAGGCTGCTGCCACGCCGACATCCCGCCAGACCTCGTTGACAATTTCGTGTATTTCGGCGACGGCATCATCGACAACGCGTTCCACACTATCAAATTCAGCCCCTGCGATTATGCGTTTATGGCGGAGAAGGACTCTTACAACTTCAACACCACCGACCTCAACATGGACCTGCACCGGAATCCCCGGTTGATGCCGGTGAGAATCGACTGGGCCATCCGTGATTACCTCACCTGCAAGGAGGCGAAGACGAAGAAGGACTATGCATGCAAAAGTTCCAACAGTCTCTGCCTCAACGCCACCAATGGACCTGGATACATCTGCAACTGCCGCAAGGGCTACGAGGGCAACCCCTATATTCCTGATGGTTGTACCGGTAAGTTCACCCTGCCTCTTTCTTTCTACGCTGGATGCGAGCAGTCATACCTCCTGTTACATTCGACTAATTTAAAAAAAAAAATCAACACATGGCCGTCTGCTATATCGGCGCTAACATGGGCGCTAGGGAAAATAACCCCCAACCGTGTTGTTTTTCTTTTTTCTTTTGAGGGAACTCCGACCGTTTTGCTAGTAGACCCAATTGCCTGAATCCGGCGTTTAGCTTAGACCTTAGAGTAAGACGATTCAGTAAATTATTAATGCTTCTAAGTTGCTTAGTACTTCTAAAGATGGAATTAGGCATAGTGCGTGTACAACGCCTGACACTAATGTAGGGAGGAGCCAAAAAAATATCGTAGGATACAAATCTAAGGTTTCTGCTTCGGTGCACCCCCTTCCCAAATTTAAACACATCAAGGGTTGAAATTGCTCTGAACCCTTTTGTAATTAAGTGCATGATGGCCATCTACTAATTATTAATTTGTTATTAACGATCCAAACAACTTGATCTACTGCAAATTCGTGTGTTTGAAGTTTCCGTAGGATTGAATATTCCATGACATTTGAATTATACTTATTCGTATTTATCACTTTTTATAACCATGTGAACTGAAAACCCCTCACTAGCTTTGGATGGAAAAATAGACTTTCCGGTACATACTGAATGCATGCTCAGTTCAATAGTGTATTCTGATGGGTAAAGTTACTAAATAATGCAGATATAAATGAGTGTGAGCGTCTTGGCCATCACTACCGTTGCAAGGGTGAATGCAAGAACAAACAAGGTTATTACGAATGCACCTGCCCCAAGAACAAACACAGTGTTGATCCGTACAACGAAGCCTGCAGCGAAAATTTTCCAACAAAATATAAGATCATCATAGGTACGTACTATGAAATTAAGGAGACCTTGTGGTTGTTCATCCACACTTTCTCGCCCGCTCTACTGAAAAAGAAACAGGCATGTGTGTGTGTGTGTGTGTGTGTGTGTCCTTTCTTACATCTAAATCAAGTCAAGAAATAAAACTTGCTTTCTAAAACTAAATGATGCTTTAAAAAACAAAACCTTCCATCAATTGATAAGATTCATAAGAAAATAGGTCTACAAAGAAAAGTCGTATACATGGTAATTAATATCGTTTATTTTTTTTAGATAAATAGTATATATTAATATCACGGAGATACCAATTACACCCAGCCTCTGCAACAACGCAATAACCTAAACTATTGCGGATGCACACAGCCGAAAAACAAAAAGAGAAGAAATAAAAAGAAAAATCCCGCTACAGAGTTACAATCCTTGCAGTAGCAGCACAACCACCACCAAGCCAACACCTGATGTCCAATTCTTCAAAAGCAACGCCTTCAAGAAGGAAACAGTGCCAGGCACAACCAATTAAAGCCAGACCTTAGGTTTTCACCCTAAAGATAGTCCCCGCTCTCAAAACAATGTCTTCAGCAAGACCATTGCCAGACACAACCAATTAAGGCCAGACATTGGATTTTCACCCTGATATGTAGGACTTTGAACTTCACCTGTGTTGTCGCCCCCGCTTACATACTGCTGCCACGATTCCTGAAACTCCGAGCCAGTTCCTCATCAACGCAAAGGCTCCGAACACCATTGTCAGTCCTTCGATCACAGCTTCCATGACATTCTCCCTCTGGCTTTGCCATGGATTTGCCCATGATAGCAACAGAGCAGAGCTTCGCGCCGCTACCTCCGGCACGACCGAATACCACCCGATCCAGCAGTCTCTAGGCATTAGCCAGTTGGAGATCGCCGGCGGAGCCTTCCGGAACTCGACACTCTGGCCAGATCAAAGAGGACAGACGCCCGACAGTCCTTCGTCTTGGCGCAGAGTAACCCTAGGACCACCGCCATTATTCTTCAGCCTCGCAGGCCCGACGCCGCGAAGCCACTCCCAGCAGGAACGCAGCAACGGAGGGTAAACCATTGCCAAGCACTAGATCACCGGCGTAACCAGTGGTCACAGCCAGGCTACCACAGCCGGTTCTGGCCGGATCCAACGCGAAGCGCCAGATTAGTCATCGGAGTCATCGGGTCCCAGCGCCGCGAGCAGGATCGATCTGGACGCGAAGCGCCAGATTAGCCGGCCGCCGGCGGCGCCCCACCATCTCCACGCCACCACTCCGGTGGGAGACTCAGGCGCCGGCCCAAGACCGGGCCGCCCTATGCCCGCCATCAGCCTCCCACCGCCCCCTTGGGACACCACAGCGGCACATCTCTACTGCCCCCCGTCGGCAACGGGATGGGCGCCGCCACCGCTGCCGGCGACCGGCGGCAGCGGCGGCAGGGAGGGGACGAGGAGGGCGGCTAGGGTTTGGTGGGTGGCGGCGCCTCCAGAGTCGCCTGGGAGGGAGGCGACTCGGAAGGAGAAAGATCAGCAATTAATATATTTTATAGTTTCCTATTTTCTTTTTTCGTTGAAAATTATTATTTACCTTCCCAACCCACAAATACAAAGAAAAATCTCATGCTTGTTTAATTATGCCAGCTTTGCTTTTATTACTGTCTTAGTTTTTGTTTCAACTTTTCATGTCACAATTTAGGTTGTAACAAGTATGAACGTGTCGGCTTTAATTTTCCTTGAAACTTACATATGTTTTAGTTGAGTCGATGGATGCATGGAAAATTAAAGCTAATTAAGTGGTGCACAATAATGATATTTTGTTTGTAAAAAACACCCAGAAAATTAATTGTGGGAAAATCATGGTAATGATCAACAAAGGTAACATATGTGTCCTGATGTTCCCACTTGTCCTTTATATTTTATAGTTTACTTGACAAAAATGATGAAATATTTAATGTTACTATACAGGTTGTACGCATTATACAAATACTCATTATTGACATTCCATTTGAAACTCCACAGTTATTTGTAGCCACATATATTTTGTAATTTTACATCTGATCTGAATATTGATTGTTCAAACATTTCCTTTTTACTCATTTATTATCAACTAGAGAGGAACGGGAAAGAAAAGTTTTTTATAACGTGATCCATTGTCGCACAAGCACATCGCCTTTGGCACAAACAGCCACAAAATAGAATAGCGTTAAAAAGTTTATCCATACAAAACCTTAGTTATTATTTGTAGCAACACAAACGTATTAAGCTTGGGCACCATTTAAGTAGTAGTACCTCGTTGTTGAATATTTATTCTGCAATATATTGGTATTGTCTTCGATTCTGGATACCTTAATGTAGAGATTGCGTATCTTAGTCACATGTTCTACTTAAGATGTTTTGAATATATGTATGGTCTAACATATAGCTTGACTACTAATTTCCAAATAAATGCATTAAGGTGAGGAACTATCTCATAATCGTACGATCAAAGAACATTTTAAAACAAATCTAATGCTACTTATTGGAGCATAAATTTATTAAAATGAGGACGGATAGTGTGTTTCAAAATTTATTTCTCGAGAGATTAACTTACAGGTTAAACTAGCAGGTTCTTAGAGAAAAAACAAACACAAGGCAAAAATATATATAATAAACTTGAAAAAAGTAATGCGGAACCAAGAGAGCAGTTTTTAGAGCTAACCAGTCAACTAGTTTGTTCCCGAAGTTCAGACAACATTAGCATGATCCAATGCCTCTGTTATAAAAGCTTTTGATCAGAAAACCACAGTCACAAGGACCTTGATCGCGACAAAATGCCTATCCTCCTAGAGCCTTTTGACACAAAGACAAATCCATATATTCATGGTAGACAATATCAAATCATCGTAAATGTTTTGGCTTCGTCGACACAACTTCATGAAGTCCAACTTCCAAGCAACCCTAACCGTCTAAAGGACACCCATTCCTTAGAGTAGCAAGAATGACCAATGGAAGTTGAACATCGCAACACTCTATTAAGGAATCACAAGAGCAGGGCAGAAAATTAAGGATAGCTACCAGGAGGAGCTACAAACAACTCCACAAAAAATAGTTGTTGCTTGGAGTAAAACATCACTCAAAGGTTTGGAACTTGAATAGTACTGACT
This sequence comes from Poa pratensis, assembly GCA_947311845.1. NCBI lineage: Eukaryota > Viridiplantae > Streptophyta > Magnoliopsida > Poales > Poaceae > Poa > Poa pratensis. The sequence goes on from CAMZMU010000121.1 coordinate 21,043,843, forward strand.
TGGAAGCTACTGCCTAAACGTACCGACCTAGTTTGAGCCAAAGAAGTCCAAGACCCCACGGGGTGAGACAAAACTCACTTAGAGTCAGGGGTCTTGAACATTGTTTATCACTAACTTTACCACGTCGTTATACTGCGCTTGCAGAGTTCCAACCACCCATCCTACATTGGGCATTTGAGAGCACATACTTTTAGGTGTTCCTTCGCGGTACTATATTGGCTATCGTATGAAGGTTGACCATTAGAATGTATACTCCAGATTTATATGGTCTTGTAAATCAAATGGTGTCCTAAGCTCCTAAATAATTGTCTGCAGGTAATGAAGATATTTTATTATTTTCAATACATTACACACTACAGTTGAATATTATAACTTCACTACCTTTTTATAATCAAGCCCGAATAAAAGTAATTATTACAAGTGTATTATTTAGACTTTAATATTTTTTTTACGGATAACCCATTTGTAGTGATACTCTATAAATTTTGTTCTGTTCTATAGGAGCCATAGGGGGACTTTTCATTATAGTAACTATGACATTCTTGTGGCTTCTTATCAAAGAAAGAAAAAAGGCAAGAGAACATTTTGAAAAGAATGGCGGACCTGCATTGGCAAAGCTTAATAATATTAGGCTATTCAACAAGGAAGATCTCAGAAAAATTCGGAAAACTAATAATGTCATCGGAAGTGGTGGATTTGGTAAAGTTTACAAGGGACACATTGAGGATATCAATCAGGCAGTCGCAGTGAAGGAGCCCATCAAAGGTAATTCAGCAGACAAGGACCAATTTGTAAACGAGATTAGCATCCAGTCTCGAGTCATCCACAAGAATATAGTTAAGCTCATAGGTTGTTGCCTTGAAGTTGATGTCCCAATTTTGGTCTATGAGTTTGTGCCCAATGGTAGCCTCCATGATATTTTGCATGGAAGCAGCAAGATGCCTCTCAATATGGGTCGACGTCTACAAATTGCTGCAGAATCAGCAGAAGGCCTAGCTTATATGCATTCGAAAACCAATACCAGTATCCTGCATGGTGATGTTAAACCAGCTAATATACTTTTAAATGGTGAGTTTATACCAAAGATATCTGACTTTGGTATATCAAGGTTAATTGCCCCAGATAAGCAACACACCGGACATGTTATTGGTGACATGAAATACATGGACCCAGTGTTTCTGCAAACGGGGCTACTGACAAACAAGAGTGACGTTTACAGTTTTGGAGTTGTGCTCTTGGAGCTCATTACAAGGAAGAAGGCCTCACGTTCTGACAACAACAGCTTAATCAAGAATTTTCTTGAGGCCTATGCAAAGGACAAGTCTGTGATCGAGCTCGTGGACAAAGAACTTGGAGACGTAGATCGGGAGATTATTGATAATTTAGCAAGGATGATTGTGCAATGTCTAAATCTTGATGTCAATGAGAGACCGGAGATGATTGACGTAGCAGAGCTTCTTCACGACATGGTTAAAAGGTATCATAGTAAATAAGATGATCTTTGAAATGATCATGTTGTTTCTTGGCATGTTCATCCATCATCCAATTGAGAAGAAAAAAATGATAAATTCTCTTATGTAAGTCTTGTATACTTTCAGAAGAAAATATCCTGCAGTAGCAGCATGGTAGATTTCCCTAGAGATCGGGTACTACTTTTCAAATGCTATGCCTGTGTACTTATGCTTATCTCAACAGAACTACTAAGCTAGAGGAGCATGTATGTACGTACTTTCCCTGTATTAGTGTCTATATGACTATATATATACGTGTGTATATTGCTTGTAATGGTCAGTCTGATGTGTTGTGTTTATTTCATAAGTTGTGGCATATATTTTGTGGTATTGACCAAATCAGATTAACATATATACTAACCTAAAATAAGTATGAGTAGTTGCGTACATGCAACCACATGTCGACTATTTACCTTGGTGAACTTGCCTAGACTCGTTAGTACACACATATACTCCCTCTGTAACAAAATATAAGTCGTTTAAGGTTCCACGTACAAATATTTTCACGTTAAGAATTCTTTCGCGTTTCCCGAACTGCCCTCGCATCGCTCGCCTCTCTCTCGCACCCGTCGCCCTGATCTCCCTGTCGATCCCCACCGCCGCCGCCCTGATCTCCCTGACGATCCCCACCGCCGGCATCTTCCTCCCTCTAGCGCCCGTGACGGCGGCCATGCCGGCGCAGAGCACGCGCCCCGCCATGCCCTCCATGCCCGTGGCGGCGCCCGTGCACACCAACCCAACTTGCTAGAGCTCCGTGGTGCCCTTGCCTCGCACCGCCCTGAGCCCGTCCGAGGTCTCCATCGGCGCCGCCTCTCCATCCGCTCCCTCCTCGCTGACGAACTCGAGCCAGGAGGCTCGAAATTGACCGATTCGACACCATCTTCCTCCGCTCCGGCCGGACGCCGCCGTGCCGGTCGATCCCGACCATCCCGGCCACCTCTGCCTTCTTCGAACACACAAACGTGCTCGTGGTGATCTGCTGGTGCTTCTGCACCTTCTCCTTCTTCCTCTCGTGCTCTGTATCGCCGCGCCGCCGTCCTCTGCCATGAATTGGTCACCGGAACGTCTCGGGCGACCATGTGATTCCCAGCGCCGCCAATCGGTTTGGGCTTCTGCGTGGGGGCGGACGGAGGAGCTGGGTGGGAGCGGAGGTGCTGGGTGGGGGGCGGAGGAGCTGGGTCGGAGCGGAGGTGGGTGGGGGGCGGATGAGAAGACGGCGATGGGGATCTCGCGATCCAAATTTCGGGAAGGGTAGACATGTAATTTGACGTGTTTTCACCTGGTCGGAAAACTTGTAGAACGACATATATTTTGATACGGAGGGAGTAGTTGAGACGAACTCTTCATACGTTACGGCAATATCAGACATTTGATGAGGTGGAGGTGTGACCGTGTGAGAGCGGGGAGAGAGACGGAGGGTGTCTGGCAGACGGTCGATTGCCGTACAAATCGCTTGTTATCGACAATCTTTTACTTGTTGTACCGCAGGCTTCTGTAATTTGTATCTTCAGTCCGATCCAATCCCACGAGAACCTTCTCGTTATTTTCCGCCGCCAATTCGAAACAATCAAGGTTGAATCCTTCTCCCGCGCGCTGCACCAACGTACATGACCATGGCCACACACTGGCGGTGGTGACCGCGGCTAGGCGCTTCACATCAGCCTGGAACGTGGAGCAGCAACATCGCAAACAACAGCTGCAGGCGGAATCGGTGGATCGCTTTGCCCTCCATGACAGCGGTGTCCACAGGGTACAAAGTTGGAGGAATTAAAGCGCGGAGTAATATTCCTTCTGTCTAGTTTGTTTGATGATGATACGTACGGTCCAATTTGGAAAATTGGCACGCTATGTTCTTTGACAGAGATGGCGCTGGAGCATTATTTTCTACGCAAAGATTTTGGAGCAGATTAATCCGATGTAATTAGGCATGCAATTTTTGGTTGCATGATGTGGCATAAATTGATAAATTTATTGACCAGAAGGTCATAAATTGAGTTATTGATCAAAGACTCTAAGATTCATGCGTCTGCCTCTTGTATAGACACCACACAAAAAATAGATCCAGTGTGTACGATATTGTTTGTAGGTGACATGCAAAATTACTATAGCCACTATATGTCTAAACTATTGAATAAGACCTTACCGAATGGAACAAGAGACTAAAAGCGCAACCGGCCTGGTGGCTGGCACACATGCATGTTAATTACTCTATCAGTTCAACTTATAAAATATTTTGGATATTTAAATATGAACTACATAGGTATTAAATCAGTGAATCTATACATTGAAGCTTGTCTAGATACACACGAATCAGAAAAAAGCTAAACATATTATAATTAAGAACAGAGAAAGTAGTTGTCAGTGTCGTCCGTGCCTACGTGCCTTAATTTGTTTTCTTTGGTGACTATTTTGGTGCAGTCTTTACCCACGGTGAATATTCTCGATCACGGTACGATGAAGTGTCATTTTTCTGTTACCCACGGTGAATATTCTCGATCATGCTCATTTGCTACACTTTGAACACAAACATTATATGAAAAATGTTGTATAATGCATATGTAGAATGGTTTGGAGCCGAGAAAGCGATTTTTGGTACATATTCTGAAGTATCAAGGCAATGAAGCGATAAATAATAATCATGACTTCGAACGAGGAATTATTGATCGCTGAAATAATAAATAGTGGAATGTTACTTAGAATTTCGTTTTCAACTATCGCTTTGATCCGGTGTTAAGTTGTAATATTTATGCAAATAACAACTATTATTTTGCGCTTGTGGATTTTAAATGATCCATCGTGCGTGAATTTTGTACGTTGTTTGCACATCGTTACACGGGTTAGTAATGAAATTTATTGTTGTGGTTACAAAATATTCACTAAACTAGAATTGAGATTTATATTTTAAAGAATTTTGCGAAATGTTAACGAAAATGGAAACTTTTTTGCGGAAATGGAAACGGAAACAGAACAGCGTATTCCGGCGGAACGCCCTCGAAAACAGAAATTCCGTTTCCGGTTATACAGAACTTTCCGTTTTTGCTATGCGATGCTTGCCTACATTATACACGGAACTTATGCACACTATATTATATAATCATTATATCTTCTTATATATTTTATTTCATCTTTGAAACTGGACAATTTTGTTCGTTTGCTTTAATTTTTCTACATTATTTAAGGGGTCTATTGGTTCCGGCAAACATCTGTTTTTTGTTCCGTGTCCGCACCATACTCGATTTATATATGTTTCCGATAATATTTGTTCCTGTATTTGTTTATGTGGTTTATGTATTTGTTTTCGCTTCCGCAAAAGAATATGAAAACAAATGTGACACCACTCAGTTCTCCGCTCCGTTTTCATCCCTACTAGAGACGCACATGTATGCGCGCATGTCACCACCCACGCACAAGTCGTGGAGTTTCAAGAGTGATAAAGTCACCATTAATGTCTCGCTAACGACAATATGCCTCACACTAAAAATTAATATTTTATATTGATGAGACACCATGAACAAAACACAGAGTTCATGGTTTGAGGGTAACCTCTAAACGTACAACGCCACCCCTCACCATTCAAGCCAACAGTTGATGCTCAATAGAGAGTATCATTTCATTCATATTGAAATACAGTTTCATGTTCGACTTTCTATCAAGGGATTCTTAGAATTTGTTGAAGAGAGAAGTAAATTGTACACAAAGAGACAGCGCACGCATGGTCCACTTCTTTTATTATGTGGCATCTACTCTCAAAAGTTGAAAGCTCCTCCTAAGGAACAAGAGGACTAAACCTGAGAATGGGTAGCCCGGTCATGGGCAGAGGTAGAAAAATTGTATGAGGGGGCCGAGGAAATATTTACCCTCTTGTCAATTGTTAGGGGTGTCGAACTACAACAATGCAAAAAAAATAGTGGCTTTTAGCAAATAAACTAGGGGTAACAAAAGAAATTTGCATGTTAGGTGGGGCAAGGTGTTATAATTCGAGACGCATAATTGATCTAGGAGGACAAGCAATCACAGAAAACAACACTGAGATTTGATTAACGCCTACACCTGTGGGGCATGCTTAACGGGCGCTCCTCCCCATGTAGTAATCAACATAGTACCATCGACGACAAACCCGTCGAGGCTAACACACGCATTAGATCTACAACGCCACGTCAGTCTGGCCGCCCCTGCCACGGGCGCCGGACAGTCCTCTCCTGATCTTGTGTCTAGCCTACCATATTTTCGTCTTAGTCTATTTTGGCTATCCATTGTGCCTTTATATACTAGGCCAGGTTACATGTGTTCGACTCAAACACCTAACCTTACACTAATTACAAATCCAACTGTAGCCCTAGTCGTACACATATTCGTTACATATTCCAACATAGGGCCCATGTTGGTTCCCGGGGCGCCGAGCCTAGCGCAATGCATGGGTATTCAGTGGAATACCCATCGTTTTGCCAAGCAGTTATGTATGCATTGTATATAGTGTATACATGTATGCAAAAGCATGAAAAAAAACACAAAATGACATTATATTCCAGTATTTAGCCCAAATCTCTCCTTACTTCCACATGGCTAGCAGTTCCTTCTCCCATTTCATTAGCACATAGTTGAAATCGTATAAAAAATAAGCCTAAAGACTATTAAAAAATTAGGTTTGAAATTTTTGAATACCCACTCTTCAAATTCTAGGCCCGCCATGCTGGTTCCCCTTTCTCCGACACTTGTCACGGCCCTACAGCTCCCAAAGACCAAAGCTTGGGTATGCGTGCACATAATTTTTTGTTTCATGTCCTTGAACTGTTGTGACGCCTTTTTATTGTTTTGACGCAACACAATAGATGCTGCAATGCTGCTGCAAACATGGTTTTTTTGTTGCAATGATACAATGACTCAGAATCGTGATCTAAAGTTAGACAGGACTCCTGAAGGCGGCTGATATTCTCTCGTTTAAGGTTGAGCTGACGTCTAGCGCGGGCCAAGAAATATTACATGTATACACACGTGAAAAAAAAACGATGTATGCGGAGGTATCATGTTGCAGCATGAAGACGTGCCATTTTTTAGCCCAGTTTTGTGAGTATGATACCATCTCCTGCCGTTCTTTTCCTACCAATTGTAACAAACGTAGGAATCACGAGTATACGTGTTTTGTTTAAACAACGAGCTTCCCTAGTCGATTTCCATTAAAAGAGCCAGCCTATTACAACAAAAGAACGGCCCAGCATTGCAAGTCTGTTCGTTGTACTGGTTGTTTGCTATATTTATATAGCGGGGCTATGGCCTATTTCGTCTATTACAACAAAAGAAAGAAAAAAGAAAAACAAAGCCAGCACAAGAAGGTGCCTAGGCCACTGTTCTATTTGCTCACACACTACTACAGTCCATCGAGATAAATTCAAGCACAAACATCATCTAATCCTGCAACGGTGCCATCCATCGAGATGCATTCAAGACGCATAGTAATGTTTGCTCATGTTTGAGACAGTCCCTTCGTTATATTTGCTCACACACTATGACACTACTACGGTCCATCGAGATAAATTCAAGCACAAACATCATAAAATCCGACCACTGTTTGAGTGCATGATTGCACGATGGCAATAATAGATCGCATCGTAATGTTTAAGACAGAAGGAACTGATAGAGATCAGAGAAGGAGGGAAAACAGTGACTGAAATGCAATTTTTTTGCTTGGTTAGCCTGCCTAAACCGCTGCCTCACAGCTGACAACATGTTAAAGCGAGGATGTCCTTGTGATCCTATTTGCCCGCTCTGCCGATCGTGCAACGAATCCAGCCTTCACATTTTGCTGCACTGCCCTTTCTCCTATCAGGTTTGGTGTCTTGTTCAGATGAAGCTACAGATCACCCTCAACCCCAGACCCGCTGCGGCGTCCTCACTCAACCTCTGGTGGCTAGATCAAATTCGGAATAAACCAAAGGAAGCTGCTCGTTCCATGAACGCTGTTATAAACCTTGTCTGTTGGTCGCTATGGAAAGAGCGCAACGCCAGAATTTTCAATAACCTGCTCTCTCCGCCTTCAACTGTTTTCAGCAAGGTGGTCGAAGAAGCAACGGTGTGGATAGCGGCTGGAAAATCAAAAGCCGGACAGCTTGCAAGAAGACCTCTAGAACCTGACTAGGTGTTAGTTGAATCTAGCAGGGCGCCCTTGTTAAGCTGCTGTGTGTTGTTGTTTTGTGCTCATAGATGTGCAGTTCCTGTAACCTTTTAGTCTTGTAACCGTAAACCCTATTCTCTATTCTTCTAATGAAAAGAAAGCAGCTGTCTGCCTTCGTCAAAAAAAAAAAAAAATCAGGTAACGTAGGGGAACACCGAACACAGAGGTTGCACACAAACCAGAGCCTCAACCTAGATGTTAAACTAAAAATTGTTTTACTCAACCAACACACTAGAAAGACTAGCATATGACTTGATTGATTCAAAATCAAGGGAATAGACAAGAGTGTACATATCATGCGTTCACAATGCATATATGCTATCTAACTCCACACACACATGTGGTCGCAACAGATAACAAAATATAAGAGAAGGAATTACCTCAAGTATTTGGTGAATTCAGCGGGCAGAAAGGACTCGAAATACGAATACTTGGTTTGCGAAAAATCGGTCTCACGAGAGATGTCGGTGTCTTCTAGTTCTGGATTCCTATATGGATGGCAAGACTTGACTATCTTTTTGCTCAAGTCAATAGACACCAGCCAAGTCTCGGAATAACATTTCCCTTCAACCCTCTTAGTGAACACAAAGCAAACACTATTGGGGTCATGAATGCTGACGTGAGGAAATTGTAAGAGAGTGGTTGGGAGACTCTTAAAACCTTCTACAGACAAGAGCTCCTCATATGTAACCTCATCGGTCTTAGCCCACTCCATCTCCATCACTTCTGTCCCCCTTAGAGACCAAGAGCTGACGGTAAAACCTAAAGACTGATTGAACTCCCGGTGATCTTGCCGTCGCCACGCACAACGGTGACATACTTGATGGCGCCGCAGCTGGTGACGCCCACGGTCTGGCAGGCATCGACCCATCCGGTGCCATGACATTCGCTATACAGATTGGGTACTTTTGCAGGGAATTCTTTGTAGTAGAGCACTGGACTGTCCTCAAACACGTCACAAAAAATGATGCCATAGCAGTAATCGATCCAGCAGATAGAGCTCCCAATGGCGACGACTTTGTCCGCATCCCAATAGAACAGCAACTTCTGCAAGAAAAAATTGTCCGAGCAACCCAGGGGTATGAACGGTGGTTCCTTGATCTCCCACTGGCTGGACTTGGACGGGCAGAACACGTGAAGCTCCGGTGCGCATTAGCCGGCCAGTTGAATTGAAGCTCGGCGACAGCGAACTCCTTGTCGCCGCGGCGCAGGACGCCGAGATCCAATCCCCTGGCCCTCCGCGCTTGCTGGTTCGTCACGACGTAGCCGTCCTTGTCGATCCGAGCCCGGACCTCGGCCTCGTTGCCGCCAAGAGCGGGCAGAAGGTCGAGCGACGGCGAACCACCCGAACCGGCGCTGTAGAGGAAGAGGTCGACCATCCTGTACTTGCGACCGCAGGACACGTCGATGAGGTATGACCGCTGAAGGAGCAACGCGTCGCGGTGGGCGGCGGCGACGTGGAAGTCGTTGAAGGACGATGAGCCGGCGTCGACCCGCACGAGGATGCGGGACACCCGCGGCGGCGCGTGGAGCTGGAATCCGACGTGGAGCGCGTGGTCCCCGGAGCCTCTGCCGGAGGCCACGGTTGGGTCGTCGACGTAGAGGTCGTCCTTGCGTACCACGAATCGGTCCAGCAAAACCCAGTCAGGGAAGGGAGCCATGGCGGGCGGGGAGATGGTCTCGGGCGGCGGCGCCGATCCCCCAATCACTTGGTGTTTCAATCGCTCGGCTTCATCGTTTAGCCGGCCCACCTAGCCACGTCAGGCGTACGCGCGGAACGTACCGTGCTTCATTGGCCGCCTCTTGCGCGCAAAGGCGGGCATCCATGCATCGGTCTTTTTTTTTTTTTTTTGCAATTCACATACTTTCTCTATTACTCATCAGAAGTACAAGGTCGATGCATACATTCTCTCAGGAAAGATGGGACATAATTAACCCATAAGCATCTACGTCTAGAGCTACTAGCTTGCTTTGCACACAGGTGTGCAGCCTCATTAGCCGTACGGGGTACATAGGATAATGAACAACTAATGAAGCTAAACTCTAAGTCATTAATCTGGCGATACAACGCTCCTATATCGACCCTCTCAAACTTGTCCAAATTGCACATCTTCACCACTTCTAGAGCATCACTCTCTACCGTAATTTTAGTATGTCCCACATCACTCGCCATGCGAAGGCCGTCCCTCAATGCAATCGCCTTCATGGACCGCGCATCAGCTGCTTGTTCGTAGCATACTGCTTGGGCTCGGATGAGTTCACCAGCCGCATTGCGCAGAACGACCCCAGAAGTACCCGACCTTGACATGGCGTCAAATCCAGCATCGACGTTGACCTTTATATAATCCTCCTTGGGTGGAGACCATCGTTGTTTCGGCTTCAGCTTGATTTGGATGGGCTTCGCCTGCACGGACAGATCACATGCCGTTTCAATAGCCCAACGAACTGAGGACTCCACTGATCTACCCTTCTCGCCGTGGCGTCGGGTATTGCGCTCCGACCAGATTGCCCAGGAGCCACAAAGTATAACAGCTGCATTATGAGTGAGTACTCCTCCTCCAACTATCAGATCAACAGCCCATGAATCCGGGTGTAGATTAGGAATCTTCACCCCTGTTAGTCTTCTTATTTCATCCCAAAATATTCTCGCCCAAGTACATCAGAATAGGCTGTGGTAGATTGTCTCATCTTCACCACAATCCTCACAGTTCGAGATTACCTCCACATGTCTCGTTTTAAGAATATTTCTGCACGGAATAAACTTATGTATGTACGCCACCAAAAATTTCTAACCTTCGGAGGGACTGCCATCGGCCACAATTTCTTCCAGACTGGTTGTAAAGCACCGGCCGAACTTGATGGGGCATCAGATAATCTCCTTTGTCCACACAGCTGCCTATATGCAGAGGGAACCGTGAAGTTTCCAGTTTTTTCAAATTTCCAATCCTAGACTTCATCTTCTTGTCCTATGGCGATACGGCTGACTGATTGAACATCAGGGTATATGAAGTTATTGTTCAATTTCACCATATCCCATTCCCCACTGGCTTGATCAATTAATTCTTCAACTCGAGTTGCAGTAGCACTAGATTTTCGCACCAATCACTACAGGAAGGAACTTCAACGCTGAGGGTTTTCCCCCTCGGCTTAGCTCTGTTTACCCTCGGCATATACCGATGCCGACGGTGACCCTCGGCATAGGTGGTCCTCGGCACAAACGAATACCGTCGGCGTTGCTCCGGCCGTCAGCGTAGATGCTTGTGCCGACGGTTTACTCTGCCCCTCGGCGCAGTTTAGCCCTCGGCGCAGAAAGTTAACGGGACGGAGAAGACGGCGCCCAGGAGCAGTGCCGAGGGGGATACCCTCGGCGTAGGTGGCCACGTGGAGCACAGCGGATGGCTGCGGAGAAGGGGCTACGCCGAAGGGGTAACGCTCGGCGTTGCTGGATCAGTGCCGAGGGGGATCCCCTCGGCGTAGGTAGCCACGTGGAGCACGCTGGAGGGATGGGATGAAGGTGCTACGCCGAGGATGACGCTCGGCGTTGGTGAGCTGTGCCGAGTGGATTGCCTCCGGTTCGCCCGAAGTGGGAGTTTCGAGCTATAAGTCCAGGAACTCGCTATGGAGAAAGTGATGCCGGTGAACCTGCTCACACACCGGGGTGGAATCTTGGACCTATACAACACCCAACACACTTGTACACACATGGTATGTCACCACCTAGGTTTTGGTCGGGTTCCGACGCTCCGGAGCCCCTCTCCGGCGAAACCCTAGACCCGCTGGAGAAAAGTCAAAGTTCTCGTCTACCCCTTTGACCGGACTCGAAAGGGGGTAGGCCAGTGGACTTTTTGCTTGGTCGTGTTGGGTTAGGACCTAGGAACACCCAAAACCAAGAGCTACCCCAACTCTTGCCAAGATTCCCTCCGGTTCGCCCGAAGTGGGAGTTTCGAGCTATAAGTCCAGGAACTCGCTATGGAGAAAGTGATGCCGGTGAACCCGCTCACACACCGGAGTGGAATCTTGGACCTATACAACACCCAACACACTTGTACACACATGGTATGTCACCACCTAGGTTTTGGTCGGGTTCCGACGCTCCGGAGTCCCTCTCCGGCGAAACCCTAGACCCGCAGGAGAAAAGTCAAAGTTCTCGTCTACCCCTTTGACCGAACTCGAAAGGGGGTAGGCCAATGGACTTTTTTGCTTGTTCGTGTTGGGTTAGGACCTAGGAACACCCAAAACCAAGAGCTACCCCAACTCTTGCCAAGATTCCCTCCGGTTCGCCCGAAGTGGGAGTTTCGAGCTATAAGTCCAGGAACTCGCTATGGAGAAAGTGCTGCCGGTGAACCCGCTCACACACCGGGGTGGAATCTTGAACCTATACAACACCCAACACACTTGTACACACATGGTATGTCACCACCTAGGTTTTGGTCGGGTTCCGACACTCCGGAGCCCCTCTCCGGCGAAACCCTAGTCCCGCTGGAGAAAAGTCAAAGTTCTCGTCTACCCCTTTGACCGGACTCGAAAGGGGGTAGGCCAGTGGACTTTTTTGCTTGGTCGTGTTGGGTTAGGACCTAGAAACACCCAAAACCAAGAGCTACCCCAACTCTTGCCAAGATTCCCTCCGGTTCGCTCGAAGTGGGAGTTTTGAGCTATAAGTCCAAGAACTCGCTATGGAGAAAGTGATGCCGGTGAACCCGCTCACACACCGGGGTGGAATCTTGGACCTATACAACACCCAACACACTTGTACACACATGGTATGTCACCACCTAGGTTTTGGTCGGGTTCCGACGTTCCGGCGGTCTTTTTCCAGCGAAACCTTAGTCTGTGGGCACCGCAGATCTACCCCTATCTTTCTCCGTGCGAGGGTTGACCAATGTACTTTTTTTTGTTGGTTTTGGCTTGTTTAGGTCAAAATATATGGAAAACCGAGCTTGGGCCCAAGATTCCACCGGTAGCGCTGCGTTTGACCTGTAGCGGGAGTTTCCTCCTACACGTCCTTCACCTCTCTAAGTATCTCATGCACGTGAACAGGCTTGCACCCGGGAGCTAGGAATTTTATCTATGGGCTTTCCACCACACTTGTACATGTATGTTGGGCCCACTTGCATGTTTTCGTGTGATTCCGGCGCTCCGGCGGTCTTTTTCCAGCGAAACCCTACTCTGTGGGACCCGCAGATCTACCCCTTTGTTTCTCCGTCCCAGGGTTGACCAATGTACTTTTTTGTTGGCTTAGGCTTGTTTAGGTCACATATACATGGGGAAAATCGAGCTTGGTCCCAAGATTCCGCTGGTAACGCTCCGTTTGAGCCGTAGCGGGGGCTATCACACGACATATGAGAAGCAGTGCCGAGGGGGTTACCCTCGGTATTGCTATGGTCAGGTGCGCTGTTAACTTTGCTGTACGCAGCGTTACGCCGACGGTAACCCCCTCGGCATTGCTCTGGTCCGTTAACTTTCCCATCCACATGGTCGCCAGCGTACGGCGTGGTGCGTGCTATGCCTACGGCTAGCCTGTGCCGACGGTGACCCTCGGCGTTGCTCTACCTATGCCGAAGGTTATTCTACGCCGACGGTCCCTCTCGGCGTTGCTCATCTATGCCGAAGGTTATGCTACGCCGACGGTGATTTTCCAGCCGTGGGCACTGTGCGAGCTATGCCGAGGGTCCCGACATTTCACCCTCGGCGTTGAAATCCCCCTCAGCATCCTTGTCCGTTCCCGTAATGAATGGTTCAAAACCATAGTTTGCTTCGATCCATGGATCATCCAGATACGAATAGAAGAACCGCTGCCATCGGTCCGTCCAGGAACCATATGCTTCCTTCGCTCGCTCGCGCAAAGGTGGAATCGAAAGAAGCGAGCGAGCAGTCGCAAGTTGGGTTGTCGTCGCGCTCCAAGTCCTCCGCGCGGGACACGATTAGCCTTGTACGTACGTGATTGATTTTTTGTGTTCAAAGAAAAAAAAACGTAGGAGGCAATCGTCACGGTCGAGCGACAAGACGAAATCGATCCATCCTTTCGTTTCGTCTCATGACTGGTGCATGGTTTGAGCCGGCGCCCGACATCGTACATTCGTACCGCATATATGGGTTGTGCTGTTTTTTTTTTCTCTTTCTCATATTACTTTCCGTGAACATAAAAACAAAGCACATCATCAGTGTGCTTCGCGCGCACAAGTCAAAATCTGGGGCCAAATTAATTCCACCGGACCTATAAACTCTTTTTTTTTTGAAACGGAGGCAAAAGTTTTGGCTCGATCTATTTATTAAGATAAGAAGAAGAGAATTGCCCAGTTAATTTACAGGAAACCGGGCGAAAACCAATACAAACAACTCAAAGTTAACTACTCACAAATAGAGAAAACTCCACACATGCATAGGCTGCCTGACAAGCTCTCCCAACCCTAACAATCACAACCCTGACACTTGAAACACACAAAGGAACTCTTGACGAAAACACCTCAACGAAAGGCAAAGGGAAACACCAAATCCATAGAAAGACCCAAACCGAGAGAACACGTTGAGAACTCGAAGATCATCCATAAGTAGCCGCAGGCGCCTTTCCTACGGCGCCACCCTTCTTGCCTTTGCATTTGAGTGACTTCTCCTTCGAGATGCAGGACCGAGGGCAGTCACTCACCTTCTTGTTTTTGCCCTTGATTGTTGACCCTGTTAGCACGCAAGCAATTGCCCTTCCACATCCAGGAATAGCAACCTCCACACTGCTCAGCAGGCTGCAAAGCTCTTTTGCGAAGAGCACATCGGCATTATGTGTCGGCGAAGGTGGAATGGGCATGGAATCCACCTCCCGAGGCGAGCTCATGGTCGCAGACGAGTCTACATTCATATCCTCCACTGACAGAGGCAAAGCAGGGGTCACACAAACCTCTTGAAGCTCGGGTATGACTTGCATCACCGCTGCCGCGGCCACGGTGTTGGCCTCACCCTCAGCGGTACATGAAACGGGGAACAAAGCGGACAGCGCCGACGAACTGTCCCCAACACGAGGGGAGAAACAACCATATAGCTCCTCTCCCATGTCCTTCGGGGAGCCAACAGCAACCTCACCAAGAGGACACGACGAAGGAATGGTCTTCAACATAGCCGGCACAAGAGAGAGCTTGCACAGAGCAACCTCGGCCCGCTCCAAAAAGCTCTCAACCCGCACTAGACAGACCTTTAGCTGCTCAGACTGAGCTGCCAGAACAGACTGCAACACCACATCAGATGGGGCTACCGAGCTAGTGGGAGCAGAAACAACCGATGCTCAAGACCCATGACCAAGCGCCTTAGCAGGGAGCGCAGATACCCTCAGGCCCTCACATGAAGCTGGAGCATGATGATGATCAGCGCCGGACCCAGGTGGCGCGGCAAGGCATGCCAATGAGCTGATAGGACGCCATGGATTGCGACACTCGCGCATACGGTGTCCGTTCTCCAAGCAACGGGAGCACCGAAGAGGATATCTGCAAACTGCCGCGTGATGCCCGTGAGCGAGACATCTACAACACCTACCAAAGAGCCAAGACGGGATGGGGCGAGGGGGCAACGCCGAAACCGGTGACGCCGGCCGACGAGGACCGCGCCGAGGCAGCACCTCTTGCCAGCCCCCACCCGTGTCGGCCTCATGCGCCATGCTCTCTGAATCACCAACGAAAACAAAATTCCCACCGCTCGCATCGCATGGATCCCTAAAATGATGAAATCTGTAACAAATAAAATATATACCGAAGTACCCAACGCTCACAACTGTGGGCTCTTAATTGAGCGGTAATTTAACTCCAATGCAAATCATCCGTCGCGACCGAGAAAAATGCAGTAGCCCATGTGGCGCCCAAGATCACAAACAGAACTTCCCGTTGATCAGGATTCTAACCCTGGCGCGAGTCGTTTTTCGAAATACCTAACAATGACAAAATGGTGAAGCTTTATTTTCAAACAAGTAAGCTCCAGTTAAATGCAAATGGTCAGTATATACAACTCCAACGGTAGAAAATACAAAACACCTAAAAATTCCCCGTTTTGATCTTTATATATCAAAACGTGTGACATCGATCCTACTACATGTATTAATATATTTCATTAGTGTGAGCCCTTCATCTATGTTATAAATTTCATGTCAAAAAAACTATGGTCACAAAGACCTAACTAAGACGAGGTGCATATCGAGACCAAGAGTTTTTCTACTTACTCTTCCCCGGTTTGATCTTTATATTTAGAAGCGTTGGGGGAAGTTGAGGTTACCTTCTCGCAGTTAGTATTGATAGTGACCCGAAAGTAATCCATTTGATCATACACCCTCTTGATCTCCAGATCCTCAACAGAGGTCACCAATCTCAAGCAGCTTCTTGTTGTAGTTAACTCCCAGCACGAGGCACATGTTTTCAAGCCTTTCAAGTTTCAAGGGCTGCAAGTACCGAAATAGACAATATATAGCAATACAAAAAATGATCACGCAGGATCAAGACTTGTTTACATGACTACATCATGCAGTAATGCAAAGACTTGTTTACACTAAACTATTATGCTTCCATTAAATTTCTTAGGAAATATCTATGGCCGGTCCAAAACTAACTTTTGAACCAGTGCGAGTTACATCAGTTTGATATACACTAAAATCTTATACTTAGTTATAATTTATTTCATTATCCTACAATCTTAATAAGTCTATCTTTCCATTACGTAGTTAGCACACTTCACCAAATATGAACTACTATTATGAATATTAATTGTAGACGTCTTTGTATTGTAATGTACATTATAAAGTACACTTACCTTGTTTTAAATTTAAGTTTATTTTGTAACATAAACTAGTATTCTAACATATATACATAGGCCAAGACTTTTCAAAATTGTACACCTCCATTTTCTTCTGAGTTGCATAAATATTTAAATATATTTTTATTTTGTAGACATATCTATTGCATTAGCCTAACAAATATCTTAATAGCAGTTTCCAGAATATCATTGTGTTGGCAAATTGATAGAACTTCTACACTATTAAGTGAACTGTTAGCTTGACTAGATCTCTACCGGTTTTGCATGGTCTATTGTGTATTACAAGTTATACAGTGTTCAGTAATAATACAACAACACGTGCAATGTATTTGCATGACATTGAAATATCATCACTTATACTAACCACCAACGATCATAAAAAATATTTAAATTCGACAATTTCGCATAAATATGAATTGATATGTTAGGCACGTAGAAAAATGTTTAGTATCATCTAATGGACACAAATTCTCGGTACCACTGACTAGGTTGGTTTGTTTCTATGTGATACACGCTATTTGGCGAGGGCGATTGAGCCATTTAGTTGTTTCTCCTTGACACAATAATAATTGTACAATGATTATGAGAATACTATACTATTTGCCTGACCTATGGGCCCGCTCTGCCCATACTATTCGTACCTCCCACCAGCCTCTTGTTAACTTTGACATCCACAAAGGAACTTGTCATCGTTAACCACGCAATGGAGGAACATGGGACACAAAAACATGAATTTGTTTGGGTCCTTGCATGAACATTGTGTGGATATGCAATCTGGTCGGCGTGAAGCGGGAAGGAACTATTTGGCGAGAGGAAAATAAACCTAGCGGCAGTTTTATACCATCAAACTATTCAAGAAAGATGAATTTAAACAATTCCCAAAACTGGGCAAGTGGTTTTTACTCAAATTTCACCAAATTCATATCATTTGAAAAGATCTTTCAACCCAAAAACAAGTGGCCGACAATGGAAAGAAAACTACATTTACACCAACTCGTTGGGACTCCAGGCGCATAGTGTTCTAGAAAGTGGTTCTTTCTCCCACAAAGATGACTCAATGTTGATTATCTAACATAAGGATATGTAGGGTCTCCTCTTTCTCCTGAAGAAATAACTACAAAACAATGAGTTGCCTTATGTCTCCAACTCAACTGTGATGGTTGTCAACTAAAATAAATGTAAAAACAAATGCAATGGAGCTACAAAGAGGCATTATTGGAGGAGCTAATCTGAAAACTATCAATCTAAGTGCAATATATGTATATGTTTTTTGGGAATATTTAATAACAAAAATATAAAATGCAGTGTAGAAATGTAAAGGTGTGTTCTTATGACAAAAAGTGAACCGGGGTCTGTGGGTTGACTTGACCTCTCTCTTTTGGAACTATGCCCTAGAGACAATAATATTAAGTTATTATTTATCTCCAAGTTTACTATTAGGTAAATTATGATATAACAATTGTGGTACTTGAATAGTGAGTATTTAAAGGAGAACCTAAATGCACGTGTAGAGATATGAACAAAACAAGTGTTCCTAATCTTGTCTCTAAGATTAACTTATCTTTTTATTAGATGGTCACGTTTTCTGGCCATGGACTTTGTATAAGTCAAACAACTATAAGAGTATATTGTTGGGATAACGATAGTACTGAACCGACCCAAGTATATGATCTTGCTAAGAGACAGATCATTGTTGATGATTTAGGAAGTGATTATCAAGTTTTCGTTAGTTATGTCCCTATAACATGAGAACATCTAGTGATCAAATGCTTGACAGATATGCTTTGATTCTCATCAACAGTTTTGCTGTAAAAAGGGACTATAACAGTGACTTTCGGGTATAACCTAAAGTGTGTAATGGAACTGAGATTATTCAAGAATGGTACTTACTCCTCCGGGTGATGGAGAGATACATCCTCTGGTCCCTCTCAATATCACGATGTCAACCAATATTATGGCCAGACACAGTGTGATTTTCACAAGGACATCAGGGTTATGAATGACAAAAGGAGAATGATATCAGTACAAGTTTTATATGTGTAGTGATCGAATGGTTTGATCACACAGTGCGTGTTGTCTCACCTCGTGATATCATTGTATCGTGAAGCTAAGGGTATTAGCTTATGAGAAACACAAAAAGGTTCTTTCGTTATTCGTGAATGCACACGAGCCATCATGGGCGTCCATGGTCCCGCTGTTGGTTATTGTTCGGTAAGTACTCCGGGCATGTCTATGTATTGCCAACCTTCTGGGTCACACACTTAAGCTGTGTAAATCTTTATTGAGAGTGTTTTGTAGTTATAGTGGTTATGAGAAGTGGTCGTCAATTAGAAGTGTTCCAGAGAAGTTAACATGAGAGGCATATTATGCGGTGAAAGACTGAAAGCTTTTTGGGAGAAATAGCGGCGGACATGACATGTCCCAGGATGTTGGAAAGTGTTTTCTGACATCAGTGGATAGAGTCGAAGATTTTATATAAAAAGTATATAGGGTTCCGCAAGAGTTTCGGAGGAAACCCGGGAAGGGGGAGTGCCGGATAGGGCACTGGGTGCCCTAGGGCTGCGCCACGCATGTGTGGTGCTAGCCGCATGGCCCCAAGGCCACCTAGACCGGCGCGCCACCATCCCCCTTCTTTCCTTTTATTTAAGTGTGGGATTTATTTTATCCCATAATTAAAGGAAGAGATAAAGGAAAATGGGAGGTTCAAACGGAAAGGACTCCTAGTTGGACACGGAGTCCAATCCGAGTTGGGCAAGGAGGTGGTGCGGCCCCTCCTAGGGCGACACACCAAGGGGGAGGGTTTGCCCCCTCCCCAATAAGGAGTCAAATAATCCGAGTTGGGCAAGGAGGTTGTGCGGCCCCTCCTAGGGCCAGCGCAATAAGGGGGAGGGCCCCTTTCTTAACATGCAGAATTTGTTCATATGCAGAACATGACATGCTATTTTTTTGTTCATAATATGATTATTTCTATCTAAGATAATATGCGAAAACTATTATATATTTATGCATAACTTGTGACTGTGAGACATGATGGTAGCCTTATGCAAAATTATGATGTGAAAATGGATCCGTTTGGTGCTCTGTATATTATAGTATTTTAAGTTCACGTTGCAGAAATTTCTTGGTCGTATAGTCCATTTTCTTGATCCACCGGAATTTTTGGTTTTAATAGGTCAATTCTTGTTTTGGCAGATTTTATTCAGTGAATCTCAAGTTCTCAACATTCAGTTTCCCAATTCTATGGATGACTTGATATTTAAACATTTTTATTTGTCAATATGCATGTTTAAATCTTGTAAGAATTGTCACATCATGTAAAAATTGTTGTTCTACATAATTTCTTGATCATATAAGAAATCTTTTAATATTTCAGAAATAAACTGGACAATTGCTATACTAATGGTAAAGCACAAAATAAAGGGAATGGTGAAGTTTGTGTAGAATTTTCTATACTAATTGTTCGATTCCGATTGATTATTTTTTTTTGTAAAAACTGATTTATATAGGATTGCAGGTTCATTGATTACGTTCATCCTGTTTAGAGCCTCTTTGGATTGCAGGTTATTTAAAACATAGGTATGGGAAAAGCATAGGATTGGGATGTCACACATAGTTAATTCATATAGGATTTGAAAACCTGGGAATTATCTGAGATTTGTCTGTGGATAGTGCATAGTAATTAAACACAATAACTCCACGTGATTGAGAAGAGATAGTAGAGAGAGAGAGAGAGAGAGAGAGAGAGAGAGATAGGTGTATATGTTTTAGACTTGTCAAAGAAAAAATAAAATAAGGTTTAAGATCATGTTGAAATTCCTTTGAAACAGATGACATATGAATAGATTTCATACGAATTTAGTGATCTCAACCCTATAATCAATTTTGTGATCTCAACCCTATAATCCAACGGGTTTTCATAGGAAAAATGTATGGAGATTCCTCCAAAAAAAATCATGAAATTCCTCCAATCTAGAGAGGACCTAAGGTGACGGCAGCCAGAGCCCAAACAAAGCGTATTCCCATATCCCTCATGTTTAATTTATGCAGTGTGTGTTTCTTGTCCTCGTCGGTCCACGAGTGTTGTTGCGTCACCAACTCCCAGTCCCAGTGCCCCTTGTTCCGAGCATGCCCGTTCTTGAAGATAGAGACATTGCGCAACGCAGTGCATACTCGTACAACAAACTTGACAAGGTAAATCTGCCTCTCTGTTCCTCATAACCAACCATCGTGAACTCCTCCAAGTGATGATGATGCCGAAGCGTGGTTGGTTTCCAGCGTATCTCATCACCGGGCTCATCTTCTGTGCAAGTGACAATGTGGACGTGGAGGACCTCTAGGGAAGGCGCCGTCTCGAGCAGCAGGCGGGGCCATGAGACGCCCCAGGACGAAGGCACGTCGGCGACAAGCAACCGCCTCAGGTTAGGCAACAATGTGGTCGACGGGGATCCTCTGGAAGGCACGATCCATCTGTCTGGCCCGGTCATCCGGAGAATCAGACGCGTTATGACTGGCATGTTTTCGAGAAGCGACTGATGGTCTATCTATCTGCAAGTGTTGCTTCGTGTACTGGCGAAATCCTTGCATTCTCACACCGAGGGACGAGGTGAGGTTAAACTTCCTGAGACAGGGGAACGAGGCGGACTCGAGGAACACTCTACGTCCCAGAGAGGCTAGGCTCTCGAGATTGGGCAGAGCCATGAGACGTAACCGTCTGAATCTGCACTCGTCCACGACGAGCTCCCTGATTTTCGACATGGGGGCGTCCACGAATATCGCCCCGCCGCTGCACTTGCAGGAGATGAGATGCAGCACCTGCAGCTGCTGGCACGAGGTGAAGACCCCCTAGTAGGTTGCCACGGGCGTCGATTGCGGTATGTCTTGCAGGACGAGCCAAGTGAGCGCGCCGAACTCGTGCATTGTCCTCGTCACCGACCCGGTTCACGGCGTGGAAGAACGCGTCCCCAACGGCTCCGACACCTACGGAGGTTTTAGACACACAGCTGCTGTGGCCGTTCCCCGTCCAAGTGCTCAGCCCATTGGCGCCCGTCAAGCATTCGACGGTGTTAGAATCTGTATCCTGTACGTATTCGTGTATGTTTAGGCTAGTCTCTAATTGTAGTTGACCCCACATGTAATCTCTTTGTCTATATAATGAAAGGCCTAACAGGAGCCCACGCTATGCGTTGAGGTCTCCCCCATATCGTATCGTATTGTCTTACATGGTATCAGCCTGAAGTCGATCCACAAACCCTAGATCGCGATGGCGTCTTCCGCTGCCCCGTCGAGCTCTGCCCTCGCCGGTCTTCTTCCCTCGTCGGCGCTCACTGTCGCCGCCGGCGTGTCTGCCTCCGCCCCCTCGCCGATCCAATTCGGCCATCTGATCACCGTCAAGCTCAGCGCCGCCAACCATCTGTTCTGGCGTGCGCAGATCGTCTCTCAGCTCCGGAGCAATTTGCTCCATGGTTATGTCGAGGGCACCTTCCCGTGTCCTGCCTCTCATGTCTCCGTTGCTGCGACGGAGACTGCCGCTGCTGGGCAAAAGATCAATCCGGCGTATGCCGCCTGGGTTCAACAGGATGCGGCGATTCTGTCCGCCTTCCTCACTTCTTCCACACCGGAGGTTGGCTGCATGATTATGTTTGCCACCACTTCCAGGGAGGCGTGGACTACCATTGAGAAAAGCTTTGCCTCTCAATCTGCAGCTCGATCCATGCAGCTGCACGATCAGCTCCGCA
Source organism: Poa pratensis (assembly GCA_947311845.1). Taxonomy (NCBI): domain Eukaryota; kingdom Viridiplantae; phylum Streptophyta; class Magnoliopsida; order Poales; family Poaceae; genus Poa; species Poa pratensis. The sequence continues at coordinate 21,066,039 of CAMZMU010000121.1, forward strand.
CTACACAGAAGCTGGACATGCCGGTCGCCGTCTACTTCAATAAGATCAAAGCCCTCTCAGACACTCTCACTTCGATTGGTCAGCCCCTTCGCCCTGAGGAATTTGTGTCGTATGTTCTGAACGGACTCGATGAAGAGTACGATTCGCTGGCTGAGGTTGTTCTCGAGCGAGAGATCCCGATGCCAGCCCATGATCTGTATGCGCGTCTTCTATCTACGGAGCAGCGCAAGGAGGGGCGTCGCTCCGCTGCCTCTGGAGGAATTCACTCCGCCAATGTCGCCAAGGCGGGAGGCTACAAACCGTCCCGCCCTTCTGCACCGTCCCCGTCGTCATCAACCTCTCGCGCGCCCTCTGGACCGAGCTATGTGCCTCGGCCGTCGTTTTCTGGTGGCGCTGTGGTGGTGGCGGCCAATCCTCTGGTCGCGGTTCTGGTCCGCGCCCCCACTGTCAACTCTGCGATGAGCCTGGTCACCTTGCTGCCCGTTGTTTCAAGCGCTTCAACAAGTCGTTCCTTGGTGTTGGTAATGACGGACGCTTCCTGGAACGCCAGCTCGCTCAAGCCAACCATGTCTATCATACACCACCGGGCCAGACCACCTCCCTGCCTGTTGATCCTGCTTGGTACTGTGATACTGGTGCCACGGACCACCTCACCGGGCAATTGGAGAAGCTGAATATGAAGGAGCCGTATCAGGGAAAGGAGCAAGTTCATACTGCCAACGGGGAAGGTATGCGTATTTTTCATGTTGGTCAAGCACTCATTCCCACTCTTTCATCTAGGCCACTCCATCTCCGTAATGTTCTGCACGTTCCCGCTGTCACAAAAAATCTTCTCTCTATTCATAGATTTACTTATGATAATCGTGTTTCTGTTGAGTTCCATCCTGATAGTCTTTTTGTTAAGGACCTGCTTACGGGGGCCATCCTGCTTAGAGGAAGGTGTCGCGGTGGCCTCTACACGCTTGATGCTCCACTCCACACCCAGTTCAAACAAGTGTTCAGCGCTCTTAAAGCTTCATCAACCCAGTGGCATGCTCGTTTAGGCCATCCGTCTACGCAAGTTGTGCAACATGTTCTTCATCGACATCATTTGCCTTCCGAGTCCAATAAATTAGTGTCAGTTTGTGATGCCTGTCAACAGGGCAAGAGTCATCAGTTACCTTTTTCTCGTTCTACTCATGTAACAAACGCTCCTCTTGAGCTTATTTATTCTGATGTGTGGGGTCCTGCACAAACATCTGTTAGTGGTCACAATTATTATGTTAGTTTTGTGGATGCTTATAGTCGCTTTACGTGGCTTTATTTGATTAAACGAAAAAAATGATGTTTTTGAGGTGTTTCGCCAATTTCAGCTCATGTTGAGCGTCTCCTTAGCCACAAAATTAAGTATGTTCAAACTGATTGGGGGGTGAGTATATTAAGTTAAATGCTTTCTTCCAGCAACTTGGTATTGCACACCGTGTTTCTTGCCCTCATACTCATCAACAAATGGTAGTGCCGAACGTAAGCATCGTCACATCGTTGAAACAGGCGTCACTTTACTTGCCCATGCGTCCCTCCCTTTTTGTTATTGGAGTGATGCGTTCATCACGGCCTGTTTTCTTATCAATCGTATGCCTACTCGTGTCATTAATATGCAAACACCCCTTGAGCGTCTTTTAGGGGAAGTTCCTGATTACACCTTTTTCAAGGTTTTTGGGTGTGCATGTTGGCCCAATCTCCGCCCTATAATAAACACAAACTTGAGTTTCGATCCAAAAAATGTGTCTTCCTAGGGTATAGTCCTCTCCACAAAGGTTACAAGTGTCTCCATGTTCCGAGTAATCGGGTCTATATAAGTCGTGATGTTGTCTTCGATGAGAATGTTTTTCCGTTTTCGGCTTTTCCATCTTCCACCTCTACACCGCTTTCTACCGCACTACCCACCTCGCTTGACCAATTTGAAGATATTGCGCATGCTCCTGTTTTGCTTCCTAATCATGGTGCAGGTACTGGTCGTGGAGCACGCCTTGAGGTCCTTGATGATGAGCCCTCTCCTCCAACGACACCTTGTGTCCGCTCTACTTCACATGAGGCTGCTGATCCTTCGCCTGATGCAAACGTTGGTCACATGCACGTTGATTGCATGCATGATCGCATGCAGCCTCCCATGCGGCATGCGGTCTCTGCACCTGGTGTACTGGACCAGCTCTTGCTCACATCTGAGCCACACCGTGATGATGCTGGCTCGCCCGTGTCAGCCTCGGGCCTGCTTCCCCGACCGCTTCTGCGCCTCACTATGACGCTGCTTCGCCCGCGTCGGCCTCAGCACCTGTGTCCCCGGCCGAGACCGAGCCCTCGTATGAGCCTCCTGCTCCTTTGCGGCCTGTTACGCGCAGTCAACGTGGTATTCGACAACCGAAACGGTGGCCTTCTGACATGGTTGCCTGGATGGCTGCATGTATGGCTGAAGCAGCTGCGGATCCTATGTCTGAACCTCGTCATTTTCGCGCCGCCTTGGGATTCCACATTGGCGTGCAGCGATGGAAGAAGAGTTTGCCGCATTGATCAAGAACGACACGTGGCATCTTGTTCCTCCATCCTCTAGAGTTAATGTCATTGATTCCAAGTGGATTTTCAAGGTTAAACGTCATGCCAATGGTCAAATTGAGAGGTACAAAGCTCGTCTTGTTGCCAAGGGGTTTAAACAGCGCTATGGTTTGGATTATGAGGATACGTTCAGTCCAGTGGTCAAGCCTACAACAATTAGGTTGTTGCTCTCTATTGCTGTCTCTCATGGTTGGTTTCTTCGACAACTTGATATTCAGAATGCCTTTCTCAATGGCGTTCTAGAGGAAGAGGTATTCATGCGTCAACCCCCTGGTTTTGAAGATCCTGAACGTCCACATCATCTTTGTCTCTTGGACAATGCTCTTTATGGTCTCAAACAGGCTCCACGAGCCTGGCATGCTCGTCTTGGAGCTGTTTTGCGTCAGCATGGGTTCTTGCCTTCTACTGCTGACACGTCTCTGTTTATTCTGCACCGATCTGATGTGACAATCTACCTTCTCGTCTATTTGGATGACATTATTGTGCTCAGCTCATCTCTACGGCGATTGATCGTCTTGTCATTGGGCTTCGTCAGGAGTTTGCTGTGAAGGATCTTGGACCTCTTCACTTCTTTTTGGGGCTGGAAGTTACTCGTTCATCTGCGGGTCTTGCTCTTACTCAACGCAAGTATGCTACTGATCTGTTGAGGCGTGCTGGGTTGCTTAAGTGCAAGACAGCTGTTACCCCTATGGCGGCTACGGTCAAACTGTTCCATGCTGATAGTGCTCTCCTTGGTGATGAGGATGCGACTACTTATCGCAGCATTGTTGGTGGGTTGCAGTATCTTACGCTGACTCGTCCTGATGTCTCTTTTGCTGTCAACCGTGTGTGCCAGTTTCTGCATTCTCCTACTGAGGATCATCTTGCTGCCGTCAAGCGGATACTTCGGTACGTTAAGCACACACTTGGTCATGGCCTGCTTCTCCGTCCGTCTACGTCTCCTACTATTTCTGCTTTCTCTGATGCGGACTGGGCTGGAGATGTTGACGACCGTCGATCCACGGGGGGATTTGCTGTGTTTTATGGAGGTAACTTAGTTGCTTGGAGTGCTCGCAAACAAGCCACCGTTTCTCGCTCGAGTACAGAAGCAGAGTATAAGGCGGTTGCTAATGCCACAGCTGAGGTTATTTGGATTGAAGCATTGCTGAATGAACTTGGTATTCGACAACAGTCCCCACCTGTCTTGTGGTGTGATAACATTGGTGCTACTTATCTATCGTCGAATCCAGTCTTTCATGCAAGGACAAAGCATATTGAAATTGATTTTCACTTTGTCCGAGAGAGGGTTGCTCAGAAATTGCTGCAAGTTCGGTTTGTGTCTTCTAAAGATCAACTTGCAGATATATTCACTAAACCTCTACCTCTTCCACTGTTTGAAGAATGTAAACGCAATCTCAATATGTCCATAGTTGAGATTGACGGGGGCTGTTAGAATCTGTATCCTGTACGTATTCGTGTATGTTTAGGCTAGTCTCTAATTGTAGTTGACCCCACATGTAATCTCTTTGTCTATATAATGAAAGGCCTAACAGGAGCCCACGCTATGCGTTGAGGTCTCCCCCATATCGTATCGTATTGTCTTACAGACGGAATGCATGGATGATGACACTCATGCTCTGATGCTTCCATCTGTGCGTGGTGCTGCTGAGAATTTTTCCATACCAATTCTGGACACTGGGCAAGTAGTGTTATGTACTTCCTCACTTCCTTGTGTGGAGAATATTGAAGTTGAGGCTCTCTCTATGGGTGACATTATCCCTGATGACACTGGAGCTAACCAGCGACCACCGTGGCCTCCACCAGATCTCAAGGTTTTGTGCTCCAACGGTATTCACAGTTCGCAGCTGACCAATCCTATCCTGGAAGCTCATTCAAGTAGTTATGCTCCCAGTTTCCTGAAGATTTATTCGGTGAATGAGGAAAACCAGAAAACACCATGCTTATGTGAAGTGATTCCAGGTGCTATAAATTGTGGTCCTGATTATTTCCGATGGGAAATTGCATGCGTTCTAGTAGTATCACCTTCTGCACGTACAAACATTGGAAATGCTTCAGATCTTGCAGATGCACCTACGGCAAGTGCACCAGATGCATATACTAAAGCTTGGGCACGTCCTAAAGATCCATCAGATCTTGAGTCCTATCTAAAGGCTCACTACTGCCATGATTGTGAAGGGCTGCCGGTCTGCACACATAACATCTTTGTCTGCTGGGAATCAGATATTGTGCCACCTCCTTACCCATACATGAGCCGGTGTGATAACAGCAAGTCACGACCAATACCGTGGCCATCGTTTGCTGACCTGTCTGGAGGCGTGCATATCACTGAACCAAGGCCACCTCTTCAAGGTACACGGGGCGAATTTCTCAGTGTTGTGGAGCTGCATTGTTTCTCTTACGGGCTATCTGGTATTAGTCCACTGCCTATGTGTTTGCAATATGAACAACAACCTTGCTTCCCCTGGTCACGACCCATTGAGAGTGTATGCAAGTTAAGTGGGAAAATTATTCAAGCAGGCTTGGGACCGCCGGAGGAATATTTGTTCGTGTGGCTACAGCCAAAGCCACCCTGGTCATATATTCTGATTAAAATTGATGCAGAAGTTGAGGAAAGAGGAGTGCATCTACGTGTGGCAGAGATAACATCTGTCCAACTGATATTGTTCAAGTTACTACTGCCAGTTGAGATTTGTTTGTATGAGTTACTGTTGCCTGTTTATAGCCTGTACAGTTCAAGCTTTGGTAGTGCAAGTGAAGAATTATTCAGGGAGAGCAAGAAGCTGGAGTTTAACAACTGGGTTTCTTACATGTTGGAACAGTACAACTACATAAGTACTTGTGGGATAAATACTGAACTTCAGTCCTTGTGCGAGTGCACTAACAGACCATTGATGCAAGCTGCGGAAATACCAGACAGCAACAAGCAAATGGAGTTATGCATGGCAGCTAGAGAATTATTTATACTTCAGAATCAAGGTCATCGCTGGATGTCTCATGAGTTTGCTCCATTATGTTATTGCTGCACAACTCTACTGGCTGCTCAGGGGGCTGACACAGATGGCATAGTCACAAGGAAGCAATACAGAGTTCTGGTGCAGCGCACAGAAGTGCCATGGGATCCTGACGGTTCTACATGGTGCCGGTGGTTCTCTACATCCACCGAGCACGGACCTTTTCAAGGAGGGAGGAATGCCATCGTCGTAACCAATTTCTTCGAGCAAGTTTTCGCCGGCAACAAGCACTACATCGATTTCAACCAAGTTCATGCCAGCAACAACTACTACCTGGGAACATCCTTCGTTTGGGTCCCTGCCAGCCATGAAAACTACTCCTACATCATCCAGACCTACCCCAACTTTGTCTACTGCAGTGACTCCAACCAGATCAATGATCGTCGACTGCAATGGGATCCTGGCGGTTTCTCGGTGATGTCGGCTTGGGGTCAAGCCGAGTTTCAAGGAGGGAGGATGTTAGGAACCTTGGCTGCATACAACTAGTTGGGCTGCCATCGTGGGCTAGCAACGATGGGCTCGGCCCAACCCAATCTGCCAGGAACTATCGCTGCTACATATACGCTCCAGGAGGAACGAATAGAGCATCTAGAGGATCACGGCAACGGCGGCGGCGGCTCCTTCTCTCCCACCTCGGCTCTAATCCCCGATCCCCTTCTTGCTTGTTCATCTTGTATCTAGCTACCAAATCCATGTATCTGTGAGTGATTCAGTGAGTTGAGTATTTGGTTGTTAACAGGCGGGAGCACGCAGCTTCCAAGCTTGAGGCTTTGCAGGCGTGACGATCTGGGCTCCTTGCAGAGGCCATGGCTGGCAAAGGCGTGGACCGCGCCTTGTCGCCAGAAAATTGGCTTAGCAACAACTTGGAGGTCATCCACCCCGCAAGCATCGATGGCCTCCTCGATGAGCCGATTCATGCATTCGGTACTGCTGTGGGTGACGAAGAACTTGAGCCTCAGCCTACTGATCGTCCTCCGGCGGACGGCGGCTGCAGCGTCCAAGAAGCTCTGGACGGACCTGGTGAGGGCGCGCATGGCTCGGTTCTCGTGCCTCCTGATGTTGGGCAGCAGCTCTGATGACACTTGACGCAAGTCGTACTGAAATCTTGCTCTCCCGACGACGCCGTGGAACTGGATCCAACGGTGGTAGCGCGGCGGGAGCATGGCGTCCACGCTGAAGTCGAGGACGGGGAGCTCGCGGCGGAGGAAAGCCGAGCGCCTGGAGAGCGTCGTGGTGCCGAGTGCCGTCCGGACGTCGAGGCGGCGCAGGACCAGAAGGAGGAGATCGTCGGAGAGGGCGCTGATCCGGTCGCAAACGCCTCGCGGCCGCCGCCGGCGACCCGTCCCGGTCCTGGCCATGAGTGAGCGGCGAACCGAGTAGCGGCGAGCAGATGTTTCTGGCTCACGGCCGCGGCCGCGGCGGCGAATAAATGGAGGCGTCGGCATCCACACTGAAACCTCTCCGGATTCAGATCGACAAGTTTGTGTGGGTCAACGTACGAGCCGGAATCGGAATCGATGATCCAAAAATGCGACCAGGGAATGGAGTAGAAACAGTACTCTGAGAGACGCCCGTCCAATTGTCGAGGGGATGGGATTCGGGGACGGAGCGCCGGCGGGGAAAGACACTGTTCCACAGTCCATTGTACAGTCAGCGCACGGTTCATCATTTGCTTTTTTTTTTTTTTGAGGGTTTCATCATTTGCTTATGAGTGGATCGTACGTTCCATCTAATGGCCGTTATGTTTGTTGTGGGCTTTCACTTTTCTCAAAGGGAACATGGGCCTTGCCCAACTGAAAGCTATATCTGACTGCTGCACTGGATCCTCTCAAAAAAAAAAAAAAAAGACTGCTGCACTGGTTTTTTTTTTTGAACATCAAACGATTTTATTCCTTCAACAACATTTTTACAGAGAGGAGTGTGAATGGTTCCACACTTGTAAGAGCGAGACAGCTTCTTGCAATACATGCACATGTATCTGAAGGGAGGCATCTAAAAGCTACAGGTCTATTAAGAATTTTAGTAGCTAACTTTTCTTCATGACGCGTGACGTGGGCCAAACCTTCATGTTCCCCACCATGGGTATACCTGTTGCGACCCAACTCTCAATACACTGGGTGGCCCACGTTTGGCCCGCAAGAAAGGCCCAGCATGGAAGCCCATCGATTAAGGAGTACGTTCCAACACAAGCGTAGTCCATGGCGGTTAGGGTTCCTTACCTGTAAACCTAATCGGTTGCGAACTCTCGAGACCCAGCCTACTATATAAAGGTTGGGAGGACCGCCGATCTAGGTTACCCTTTCATCCATACACCAGACCCTAGCGAGATAGCATCTCGCCGGGATCACCATTGTAACACTCTCGATATCAATAATCAGACAAGCAAGAAGTAGGTATTACCCTCCGGGGGACTGAACCTGGGTAAATCCTTACTTGTCAGCCTACAGAATCATCAGCACCATACTTCTCCCCCTCATATGAAAACCTAAGTACCATGACCATGGGATTTGTCGTGGTAACCCTAGGTACCATGACCTTGATGTTATACCTCTATTGATGTGGTTTACACTACTTCTCATAAAGGAAGGTGACGACTGGATTAAAGCAAGAATTGCTCCGATACTCCAATGTCTCGCTTCTTTGAATATGGATGTCAAGGCTGCGGCTGATGCTAGAACGGAGCAGTCCGTGTAGAACTTTGGTTCCTGGATATTGAGAGTGTCTGCAAGCTTCATAGCAAGAACAAGACCATATGCCTTTTCTTCTAGAGGGGATGATACTGGATGAGATGTAGCTGACACATGTATCTGTTGACAGTGTTGATTGCTGCATTGGTTTAGGCCTTCATTTCCGTTTTCTTCGACTGGGCCTTTTGAATATTCACGAACCTTTGCTCTCTACTTGCATGAGTTATTTTGCAGTATCCTTTTAAAAAAACATAATTCGTAATATTTCCCTTGTGAAAAAACTTTGTAATACTTTCCCCTGTTCTTTATAACCTGGGCGACAAGGGTTTATCCACCTCCGCGGTCGGATCCGTTCCACCGTGGAGTTCCTATCCGATCCGGTCAAGATCTCTGCTTGGCCTCACTGTTTCTCCTATTAAGGCTTGGTGTGATCCTGATCATACTAGGGTTTTGGTCTTGATCTGCTTTTTGACAGGGCGATCTCATCGCTTGCGAGTTTGAGGAGCCACATTGGAGTCGGCTCTAGAAGCAGGAAGGGTGAAGCCCTTGACGACATGCGGGAACGACTAGGCATTGAAGACGATGAAAACAAGGATCTTGTTTTCGAAGATAGACCAGATGTTCCGAAGGGTATCATGTAGAACGACACCCTAGAAAAAATTACAATTCCATGTTTCTACTATGGAGACTTGCGAAGGCGTCTAGAGGTGCCGTGACATCGAGAAAGTTCAGCGGCGTCGTGACCACCAGTGGATCTACAGCTTGCCTAGGGAGTGCACATGATGCAAACAGATGTCTACATTGTCACCCCACCAATACTGGAATTATCCATGACCTAATCAACTATAGCAACGCATGGGCACATTTGCTAGTAAATACATATGAAAAAAAGCATCCCACAAGACAAAATTCAACAATTCCATTCATACAAGCTCAAAGTACACATTTCAATATTAGTAGTGGTCAAAGACATGAATTATTAATGGTGAAAAATTATGCCCGTCTTACATTTGGGACGGAGTGAATATCTTAATATAATAACATGATTAATTTGCTCAACAAGTACACACCACAGACCTCTTGAGACATAAGAACAAACCAATGTGACCGCTGACAACAAGTTTAGTTAGAATGCTATGCTCTATCCATTATAATTCCTGCAGGTTTTAAGGAAATTGGCGTTACTAGTTTTCATGTTTAATTCAGTACTACTCATTTTTATTTCTTAAACTGTCAGGAGACTTGTGTACACCAGATGATAACAAGCAGGTTGCATACGATCATATCAAATAATAAAATCTAAATATTCAAACCTATCAGAATACACACTATTTTAGTTATGTTGGTGATTGCTTTAACCAAAAAAATTTCAATGCCAAGTACAAAGCATACACACTTTTTAAATTTTCGACTTGATAGAAAAATTAGACCATGAAAAGTAGTGTCAATGGTTAAGTTTGTAATCTATAAGTTTCTATAAATATGCATACTTAATCGTACACTAGAAACCGCTATTGAAATATTGGTTAGATTGTACTTTTAAGATCTTTACCATAAATAACTATACATTTTATAGATAGATACTACAAAGGAATAAAAGTTGTATAACAGAGTTTTGTTACAAATATTCATTACAAGCAAACACACAAACTAAAATTTAATAATATTAATAATTATGGGGTTAAACTACGCGAACAAAAAGGAAACTATACTTGTAATACTGTACATGCTAAAACTAAATCTAGAGAGGTATAAAAGTTTAGTACAAATTATTTGTATTCGCCCGGGCCCAATCGGCCCTGGCCTTGTCCTCCTTGCGGAAGCTTTTGCAGCACGTCGAACCGGTTGCTTTTGTCGGTCGATGTCAAGCATGTTATCCGAAATATGGTAATTTATATGGCGAAAAGAATGGTTGGGACATAACTATATTAGTCACCATTTTGATGCCTCCAGAACTGAATAGATAGCAAAGAGGAACCTTAAAGCACATGATTAGAGAGTTAAAACATTTTAAAATTCCATGTTTGCAAAAAACACTTCATGATGTCTTGTTGTTATTCCCTTCCTTCTTAAAATAAAGTGTACAAATTTTGGTCGAAGTCAAATAATATAAAGATTCACTAAGTTTATAGGAAAACATATTAACATTCACAATGTTAAATCAGTATCATTAAATACACAATGAAATGCATTTTCTATATTATAATTTATATCGATGTAGTTTTATTATTTTTTATAACATTAGTAAATGTTAACTTGATTGAGTTTTAGAAATATATACACCTTGTTTCGAGAAGGGGAGGAGACAGGCAGGGGCTAGGAGGGTCAGACCTCAAACCCTAATATTAGTTTTCCCCTCCTATTGATTTAGCGCAAATACTACAAGTATATGTATACAAATAACAATAGAATTACCATAAATTCAAATAGGCTACCGAGCTCACCTGCTCCCGACTGAATAAAAAAATCAAAACAAATAGTAAATCATTTCAAATAGTTCTGAAAACAATTGGTGAGTAACCTATACAAGTTTCTACATGTGTGCCAAGTTTCGTGCTAAAATGACATTTGTAGTGTTCTGTGCAAAAAGGAAAGTCAGTGGCCAAAATGAGATTTCAAAATATAATTTTGAGATCACTATTTTTTCACAGAGCACTACGAATGTCATTTCACCACAAAACTTGGCACTCATGCAGAAAACTTGTAAATGTTCATCTCCATTTATTCAGATGTTTTTTAAATGATTTACTATTTTTCCAAAAAAAATCAGCCATGAGCAGGTGAGCTCGGGAGTCAAAACGGCTCCCTCTAGAATTACTAGTACTGAAATCCATGCCTAATATATGTAGCTAAATGTGTTATGCGCCAAAGCCCACAACTATAGCCCATCTTGGAAAGTTTGAAGCCTGAAAATTAGTCAATTACATCTATGTGTTTTCGCCGGTACCTTGCGCATAACGCAATATTAGAGTCATCAAACATCCTCTGCCCCTCCTAGCGAAGTACTGTATTTATTAGTCCCAAAAAGACCAGGACATGGACACCATCGTGGTGTTGGTGTGCTCGTGGTGGCCAGCCGTTGTGCTAGCCGCTCTGAAATTCAGTCCTATCTTTGATGGTGCCCTGCCATCAAATTGTTAGATCGCTATGCTTAAAGATACCTTTACAGAGACAGACCACCAGTGATACTAGTAGCTTTTATATTTCATTAATGTGTTATAATTTATGATACATTAGTCATATAAGAGAATAGATTAATTTACTATTGACTGGATGCATCTTGTTTTAATTTGCTATGCATCTATGCTACAAAGAGGAAGACAACAGAAATAAATTCTCTTTCATGTAACTCCATCAGAAGTTCAATCTAATAAAGAATGGTCTTTCTTGCTTTTATATTGTGAACATATATTTTGCTATGTTTTTTATCGATTCTACGATGAGACTTAATATACCGTGACATTTTATCTAGAGTGAGTATTTGTCGGTTCATGTAGTATTGTTGGACTATGTTTTGATTTGGATCAGACGAGTTATGAAGGATAAAAGTACTGATGTGTTGTGACATGCTGCCTCAATTTGACAATTCCTTCCGAGGGAGAAAACCCGTCTCTTATTTCGTTTTTTGTTCCAGTCCTTCCCCTTCGCCTGGGTGGTGCCAGCGAACAGGAGTAGCAGCTGCTGGGCGACTTGGCAGTTTCCACGCGGGACGGGGACAGGTGTCAGCTCCAAGGCGATTTTGTATTAATTTGCACATTGGGTGAAAGTATTTGTACCACTGTACCACAAGTTGCAAGTTTTTGTATGAATCTGCACCTGCTGGACAAGTTGTTGTATATCTGGTACAATTACCTGCATAATAAAAGTTTTCTATGACCAAATTTACATAGAAATATCAACATCTACAATATTGAGTAAACACACTACCAAAACATATTGTGACGAATGTACAAGTATTGATTTTATACTTGTAGATGTTGATATATTCTTCAAACTCAGATTAGCAAACATTGGAATACAGATCCCTAAAAAAACTTGACAAACGTTTTTATTTTTGCGAAAAAACTTGGTGTTCTGTTTCAACAAGTTACTCTAGTGATCAATTTCTCATTTACTTTAGTTTCCTTTTGTACGGAGTAGTATCCACTGATGCGTCCGCGAGGAACACGGTTCCGACATTTGGCCCATCGGAACCACCCCGACCACACCAAAGACCGAACCCCACAAACGCAAAATCTATTATGTGCCTAGGCACTCTCTCGTCCTTACACGGTGCTCCCTGGCGAGCGTCGTCCGATCGTCATCGCGCGGTCCACTTTTCCTGGCCGAAGCGGCGCAAGCGACAAAACAAAAAGGGACGCCGCCGTCTCGCAACACCCACACCTCTGTCTCTTCCTCGCGTCATCCTCCTCTCCAAAATCCCCCACCTACGCCCAGCCACGGAGCTCCGCGACCACGCCTCCGGCCTCCTTTCCAGCGCCCGGTTTCCTCTTCCTCGCGCGTGCCTAGGTATAGGCCTTCGAGCCTCCCTCCTCCCGTCATCCTTGGGACGCAGCCGCATTGGCCACGTGCCTAGGGTACACCGGCCCCGCGGAAGCGCAGCATCGTCGTCCAGCGCAGCGCCGTGGCCGCCGTCGGCGCGAAGATGCTGCGGTGCCTCCTGCACGTATTATCCAAGGTGCTCGAGCTCCCCTTCGCCATCGACGCCGACGTCGCCGTCAAGGACGACGCGGAGGAGCCCCTCTTCGTCGCCGCCCCGGACGGCTTCTCCCCAGGACGCGCACGTGCCATGTAAGTGTGTCTCCCGCCTCTCCTCCGCTTTGCGCATTAGGTGTTTGAGGAAATGCTTGCGTGGTAGTATGGCAAGCGGCCTTTTTCCTGAGATGTATGGGTTCTCCCCAGAATTATCTCCATGTGCATCTTCAACTCTTGAGCAAATGCATCACGATCTAATATATTGCCCAGGTAACATACTTATCAGTTTGATTTTTGGTGGAGGAGCATCGACGGCGCGGATGGATGCGTCCGACGTGGGTTGCCGTGGTCAAAGGGGTCATTCGGCGGCGCGGCCCCACGAATTGACGCGTCAGCGAGAGAGCATTGGCGGCGTAGTGTTGCGTTCAAACCGTGGCGCAGTTCTGTTGACTTTTGAGCTGGTGAGTGTTTCATTCTCGGTCGTTCCCGCCATTGTTGCTTCGCTGCTAGCGTTTTGCTCGACGCCCGTTTGATTTACCCCCATTTGGTCAAGGGGTTCAGTTTATCTTCCATATGTTCAGTTTCTATGTTTAGAATAGACAGTAGTAACCCCATGTAGTTTTGGCTCAATACTTACATACATGTGATCCGAACCAGACTATGTATGATGCAATTCTTTGTGTGGAGATAAACAGTAGGGTTTCTGAATATATTTGTTCAAACAGTAAGTAGTTTTTTGTTGAAAATTTGGGAAACAAAACAACCATGCTTACAAATGATATGGATGTACATTTTTTTGGTACTCAAACGATGTATTTTATGCTTAAAAGTTTGCTTCTAGATGTAACAACATGATGTATTTCTATAAGTAAAATGTGCATATGGGATGCATTTTTATACTCTTAGAATGTGTTTATTCTTATATGCTCCTGAAGTTTTTGCCATATTTCCTAAATTTTCTTTGATACTCATAGGATGTATTTTCTGTATTTTCATAAGTAAAGTGTGCATATCTCTCTTTGAAATCTTTCTGCAAACTGTTCTAACACTATGTTCATTAACATGTTTTTTTAATCTTTTTTCTGCTGTGAATGTATCCGCTAGCTGTATTTGGGGATCTTCCCTAGTTTCCTATCTGTTTGCTTTTTTTTCTGGAATCTACTGCTGGAGTATGTAGCTTTGACCTGAAACTTCCATTTTCTGTAGCTATCCTCTCGTCCACCTCGTCCCCATCCCCATGGACTCTAGCTCGAGAGATGAATTGCGTCCCCATCGAGAGGATTTAAGGTGGGCAGAGGAGGAACGGGAGGCGGTGGTTGTGCGGATCTCACGAGCACGGTTCCGTGGCGGATAGCGGCTGGAAGGGGATGAGTCGAACGGTGCCGTGGCTTCCGAGGCGAAAGGGCAGAGGCCATGGAGTTGGTAGTGGTTTGGGTGAGGAGGTATCGGGCGGCCCACACGCTCCCAGTTAAAGGACGACAACCATGGTGGCGGTGATGCTGGTGGGGGGAATCGCACCGCGCCCGTGCGCTCGAGGAAAAGGCGGCGTCCATGGAGGTGGTGGGATAGCGGATGTGGCGGTAGCGTCGCATGGGAGGGCGATCCGATGATGCTGCTGGCGCCAATGGCGGAGCTGGTGGATGATCTGGTGGTTGAGCGACCATGTCCTTCTCCTTTACGACAACGGCGGCGAGATGATCTTGAAGGAGCTGGACAAGTGGGAGGAGGAGGGCATGGCGCATCTTCGCCTGGTGCTAGCAGGGCATGGTGGGGGCGCCGTCTGGCTGCGTCCTTCCAGGTGCTGCTTCGTTCCGACGATCGTATTGTCTTGATGTCAATTATGCAACATGATGAAACTTATGCTTTATTTTCCCCTATTGTAGATGTAACTTATGCTTTATTCCCCCAATTGTATATGTAACTTATGTTGTATTTCCCCAATTCTATATGTAACTATATGCAATTTGGATGTAATTTCTATCTTTTTTCTACATCTGGGAAGGATCAAGTTGTAAGTTATGCCATTTTGTATATCTTCGTCACAAACTAGTTGGGATGTAGTTTTGCAAATAATGAAGCCATATGTACATTTGTGCATTTGTTTTTAAACCAGATGCACATATGTAGTTTTTGAACTAATGAATGCCATATGTAGTTTCATTTGTAAACTGTTATATGTGCATAACCATAATACAGCTGGAAGTAATTTTGCAATTGCAACTAACGAGTTGGTATTCATTAGTTTTTGGATATCTAATTTTTGCACTAACCTTGGAGGTTTTTTGATTCCTTTTACATTTTAATCATTGCCCAAGGACATCCTTTGTAACATTGTTTCTACCTGCTAATGCATAGAAGAAGCCAGTACTTTACTGGACCTTTGGATTTGTTTGTTGCACTAACCATTGGATGAAGTTTATGCACTGTCTACGGGAAGGAGAAGGCGCGTGAATGACCGGGACCTATGTAGAAAGGACGAACGAGGAACGCGGGAGACATAACTTTTCTATTTGGTATAGTTTACATAAAAGAAACAAAACAGGATGTAGATATGTATTCTTGGGTTTTGCTTGTCGCATATGTGGAATGTATTTTTGCCAGTCTGATATTTCTTGGTTTTCCACCACTTATCAATACTAGCTAACTGCCCGTGCGTTGCAACGGGGTATAAATATTCTAATGGTTTCGTGTTAATCATTTAATTTTAAACTAACTAAATGTCTGTGCGTTGCAACGGAAGATAATACTTTTAACATATGTAGGTCTCCACCCTTTCCTGATAACATCAATGTTATCGTCAGTTCTTCCCTGAATCTAATTGAGGGAACTAAACAATGTCAGAAGCAATTAAGAGATAGTGTCAAATATAGTCGAACAAATAAACATAAGAAATAAGAACAAATAAACATAAGAAATAACATTTAACCTGATTACATCTTAGAAGACGCCTTTCCATCTCTTCCTTGGAGCAGTCATCGAATAGCAAAAACTCGAAAGATATTTTTACCTGCAGCAATGTGAAAAGCTAAAGGTTTTGTAGCTTTCTTTCAAAAGTTAAAGGAAAAGGTCAAAGGGCCACATGATTTTTAACTTGGGAGCTCCATTATTTTTTAGAAGCGCAAAAACAAAGTGAGCTTACAACATTCTGAAAATCAACACGATTTTCTTCATTCATTGGAAATCTAAAATTTAGAACATGCCATTTTAACATTCTATCCACTTCCTAAATCATGTTGTTAATCATAGCTCTTAAAAAAAGTAAGGTGAAAATAGCCAAGAAGGCATTATAATTAAATAGAAAGAAGTATAGCGTGTGGGGTGGAATGGACTTGTTACCAATTCTAAAAAAACATACTTGATTTCTGCGTGCAATAGACCCAACGCTATTATGTGTAAACCCAAAAATGGTCCACAATACTTCTACATTGTGTTCATTTCCGACTTCCACGACCACCTTTTGCATAAGGTGAGCAACGATGAACTAAAAGCAGCATAGGTATTTGATTATTGACAGGAAGCTCATATTTGTTCTATGAAAAAGAAGTTTGAAATATCAGTACATAATAGAGTAAATATAACTGCAACTTTCTTGCCACCCCCTAATTTCTTCCATTCGCCAACCCCTAATTCCAAAGGTAACACAGAACAAAGTAATATAAATCCAATAACAAACACAAGGAGATCACATCTTTGATAAAGTAAAAAAAAAAATCATGCATACAAGAAAGAGAGATTCCTCAAAACAATCCTAACGAACAAATTCATGGCACAAAGTAAATCAGCCTGAAGTAAGCACGCATCAAAAATTAATCCCCAACAAAGGAAAGCCGCAAAAATGCACTTACATGTCTGCGGACAGTCTTCTAGAGTTCTAGCGCGTTACTCCAGCGGAGCGATTGATGGCGCTTGATGCTCAGCCCATAATGCAACAGAGTTTACTACCAGGTCAGGGAAGACGACCACTCCAGATTGTGTGCCCAGAACACGGCAGTTTGGCAGGTACCTGACAACAGCACTCATCACCGGCAAGTTTCAACTCAGCCAGAACACGCCCCTGCCACGATCTCCACGAACTCCGCCACCAGCGTCACCCCAGCGCTCCCCAGCTGTGCACGCTCACCTGAGACTGAGAGGGCGTAACAAGGTTCACCTCCCTCTTCCCTTCTGGATACCGTGTGAGCTCCCCTGGAGCAGCCTGACATGGGCAAAGGGCGCGTCGACGAAGAGCAGTTCGGTGTCGAACGGGGCATCGGTGCTGGGCTTGGCACGCGATGGCGAGGGACACGCCGTAGGTACGCTCTGTGACGTTGGGGCCACCGAGGGAAAGGCGGTGGGCTAGGGAGGCGTCCTCGACGGTGATGCGGATGATGGCGAAGGCGGCCATGAGGAGGGCGAACGCCACGGTGGCAAGGATCACGAGACAACAACAGCACCAGCGCCGGTACGAGCAGTTTTTTTCCGGATGAATCGGGTGTGGTGGCCGGACGAGGATCGATCCTCCGTCGCCACCGCCGTAGCAGCATAGGAAGAGCCACTCGCCACAGCCTAGATCTCAATGGCGCCATGGTTGTTTCCTCCATTGATTCAAAACCAAAACAAATTGTTCGCTCCAACGGAGTGGTGACCGTATGGTGTGAGAGTATCATGCACATAGGGAGAGAGAAGATGTATGATCGGGAGGAGGAGAGACTATTCCTAAAATCGTGGAAGGAAGTAGATGGGATGTATGATGATAGACTTCTGTGTACCAGACTACCAGGTCGTTCCATCGGATAAACTAAATGAGCTGTTTTAGCGGGCGGGGGAACAACTCTCGGTTTGTTAGTTGCGGTGGCATTTGTCCTGTAATTTGGTGGACGTGTGACACCAGGCACTCACCACGGACTGAGCTTTAATAGTAAAGACTAGCAAATATGCCCGTGTGTTGCAACGGAAAAGAAAAAAAATCAACTTCTTGTCGGAAACCCTCGCCGCAACCTACAATTTGCTCCAAAACCGATCGAGACCTGCATGCATTGCCAACAGAATAGAAAATATTGAACCTATTGTCGAGAAACGTCGACGCAATCTAAAAAATGTCACATTACGCAATTCCTGATTTATAGTGTAGCATCTTTGGAACTAAGGAAAAAATAGCATTTTTGGAAGTAAGTTAAAAGCTTGAGACATACTATTTCCATCTCTCCACTCCTTAATCTAAGTTTTAACATGTAGATGCGAATACAAATATTGTTCTCCTCGGTCCATGCTGAAATTTTAAAAAGGTATGAATATCTTGTACTGAACATTCAGTAGAGAGAAGTGGGAAATGAGCTGCAATAGTTCTGCAGCCCAATTCACAAAAAATACATCGAGTGGAGCCTCTTTTTCCGATCGTCAAGCAAGTTCAGTAGTAAAACTACAAAACGAGCCGAGCTCGAGACTCCTGGAGCCAGCATTGTAAATAATCCGCGAAAAAAGGTAGCAAAATTGGGGAACCTAGGATTCGAGCCCAGGTCTCTCTCAAGAGACACAAGGAGCCAAGCCGCTGTGCTACACGTCTGGATGATACAGTTACCATCTAGTTAAATAATATTAGAATTCTCGTGTGATTCATAGTTGAGGGAAAGGGATGCGGAAAATAGTTTTTGTACGTGGGCACTGCTGATCCCATTTTCTAAACAAAACTGAAAATGGCATTTGTATGTTCCAAAATTTTCTAGAGAAAAGTATACGCATACATATACATATTAACTAGATACGCATCAAATTTTGCTCTGAAATACGTTTTATGTTAGGCTACACAAAAAAAACAATTTTGTGACAGGATATGGCTGTTTTTACAACTTTATAGATAAACAAATTTGTTATTTTTCTGTAGCCAAAAATAAAAGGTTTTTCAACCTAAACTTTGCACAAATACATATATACCATATATACGTATTCATATTCAAATTTTTTTTTTGAAACTCAAAAGTGCCATTTTTAGAACAAATTCAAAACCGGGATCGCTGGTGCCCATGTGCAGCAAATCCCCTCTCGATGGATGGATCACACCGTATATAACGCATTGAAAAAATTCTTAGAAATTAACAACATGAAATTAAAATATTGATAAACCCATTTTTATAAATAATTTGATGGTTATAGCACATTAATAAATATAAAAAAATTACAAGACATTATGTGAATCTTGTATGGTCTCCTCGGGGCATGGGGCGAGGTGTGCCCGGTAGTGAGACCATCACGACGTCGCCTTCTTTCCTTGCTATTCTTGCTGACTCTCTGTTCTCTGGATGGTATCAAAAAGAGCATATTATCTCGCCTCGCTCGTATGGAGAGTGTTACATGTGGGTCCACATGTCATAGATATGTTGGGTAGAGATGGTTAGGGTGTTGCATGTGGGTCCACATGTTCCAAAGGAGATATATTGATATCTATATGACCTACTAGACATTTGGAATCACATGCACCAGCACTAGACAGCTTGACCTAAAACTATCATCTGGGTCTACATGACCTACATGTGATGGGTTAAGGTGGCTTGAGTTGTTGCATGTGGGTCCACATGCTCTAAAGGTGCGGTGCCGGGAGTCTCAAGGTGTGGTCCACATGTCCCAAAGGTTGTAAGATATGGCTACGAGTGTTGCATGTGGATTCACATGACCTATATGTGACGGGTTAAGGTGGCTAGAGGTGTTGCATGTGGGTTCACATGTTCGAAAGGAGGTAGATACATCCCTATATGTGGGTCCTACAACATACGACATAGTTAGGAGTGTTGCATTTGGGTCCACATGTCCCAAAGGTGGTAAGATATGACTATGAGAATGTTTCATGTGGGAGCACATGTCATATATGTGATGGGGTCAAGATGGCTAGGGGTGTTATATGTGGGTCCACATGTTCCAAAGGTGGTAGATACATACCTATATGCCCTACTAGACATTTGGAATCACATGCACCGACACTAGACAGCTTGATTTAGAACTATCATGTCGATGCTACAACATATATACAATATAGCTAAGAGTGTTGCATGTGGTCCACATGTCCCAAATGTGGTAAGATATATTACTATTAGAGTGTTGCATGTGGATCCGCATGTCCTAGATGTGTTGGGCTCAAGATGGCTATGGGTGTTGCATGTGGGTCCACATGTGCAAAATAAGGTAGATACATACCTATATGCCCTACTAGACATTTGGAATCACATGCACCGACACTAGACAGTTTGATTTAGAACTATCATGTCGGTACTACAACATATATATAATATAGCTAAGAGTGTTGCATGTGGTCCACATGTCCCAAATGTGGTAAGATATATTACTATGAGAGTGTTACATGTGGATCCACATGTCCTAGATGTGTTGGTGTCAAGAAGGCTAGGGGTTGCATATGTTGGTCCACATGTTACAAAGATGGTAGATACATATCTATATGATCTACTAGTCATTTGGAACAACATGCACCGGCACTAGACAACTTAATCTAAAACTATCATGTGGGTCCTACAACATAAGGAGTGTTGCATGTGGGTCCACATGTCCCAAAGGTGGTAAGATATGGCTATGAGTGCTTCTTGTGGATCCACATGACCTATATGTGATGGGTTAAGGTGGCTAGAGGTGTTGCATGTGGGTCCACATTTCCAAAAGGAGGTAGATACATACCTATATGAACTACTAGACATTTGGAATCACATGCACCGGCACTAGACAACTTGATGTAGAACTATCATGTTGGGTCCTACAACATATAACAATAACATAACCAGGAGTGTTGCATTTGGGTCCACATGCATTCCTAGATGTGTTGGGGTCAAGATGGTTTGGGTCCACCGACACTAGACATGTTGACCTAAAACTATCATGTGGGTCCTACAACTTACAACATAGATAGGAGTGTTTCATGTTGGTCCACATGTCCCAAATATGGTAAGATATATTACTATGAGAGTGTTGCATGTGGATCCGCATGTTCTAGATGTGTTGGGCTCAAGATGGCTACGGTTGTTGCATGTGGGTCCACATGTGCGAAATAAGGTAGATACATACCTATATGCCCTACTAGACATTTGGAATCACATGCACCGACACTAGACAGCTTGATTTAGAACTATCGTGTCGGTGCTACAACATATATACAATATAGCTAAGAGTGTTGCATGTGGTCCACATGTCCCAAATGTGGTACGATGTATTACTATGAGAGTGTTACATGTGGATCCACATGTCCTAGATGTGTTGGTGTCAAGAAGGCTAGGGGTTGCATGTTGGTGATACGTGCATTTTATATCATCATTTATATAACTTTTAGTATCATACTAGAATGTTATTTGCATGATTATATGATTGTTTCTACATGTTTTAGATGATTTTGGGGACTTTCATACAAAGTCCCTATTTTTGGTATTTAATTTCTGGGAGGCAGAAAACCTTTTTCTTGTCTTTAATGTTTCAGGAGCTACAGGACCTCAAATAATAAAAGGAAAAATACTGCGTCAGTTTTTCATCGGGAGAAAGGCAGAGGGAAGAAGACCGAAGAGAGGAGAGCCACGAGGGCCAAATGGGGGTGGCCCACGCGGCCCATGTACCTGGCCGCGTGGGACCACCCAAATGCCTCGGGCACCTCCTCGCCTGGGGCTTTTTAGACGCCTTCGTCTCGCCCGAAAAGTAACGCCCTAATTTTTCCAAGTCCATCCGAGGTCGCGGCGGCGGCGAAACTCCTGATCCCTTCCGAGGGGGGTCAGATCCTGCTGCTCCGGAACTCCGGAGAAGGGGGAAATCATCGTCATCGTCATCACCTCTCCTCCTTGGCGTGGGAGGAGGCCTCTACATCATCACCCCCATCAAGACCAGCACCATCACCATCATCATCACCGTGATCCACTCCGTTCCCCTCGCAGTTTGAGAGTTGCTATACCCTAGATACTTGTCTTGTGCTACTATTCATGTTTGTGATTGAGTACTTGTCATTATTTGGTGGTGAAGTTATAATTTCAGATTGTGTTGTACCACTTATGCCACTGATTATGATCATGTTCGCACGTTGTGAGTAGTTCCCGTATGTTCCTGAGGGCATAGGATGAATTGGCAATGATTTATATATGACATGTGTTGGTATTTTGTCAAGAGTTTATCTTTTATGTGATTCTATGATGGTGTTGTGCGAACGTCGACTGCACAACACTTCACCTTTATGGGCTCATAGGAGAACACCGTAGTGTAATGAATTGATGGAGACTTGGGAGGACACGTAAACCTGAGACCGAGTCATGAAGTTATATTATGAGGGTATTAGTATCGGGGACCTTAGAGTGTAATGCTATGGTGGGACTTTATGTCTTAATAATTCTTGTGCAGTCATTTGCTTGGCCACATGATCCATCATAAGGGGTTGTAGTTTATTTATTTAGCTATACCTAATTATGGCTCCGTCCAAAGAGATTAAAACTTGACAAGATATTCAACGTGTTGTTTAATAAATCTCTATGCCTAGCATCATCCATGCCGCCCTCGGGAACGTTTGCCACATATAAGTTACACATCACTTGAGCTTGTCCTCTTGCCACATAAGAGGATTGGGCTTTCTCTCTTTGAGAGCTTTCACTTGCTACTATCTGTTATCTGCTTGCAATTATACAACTGAAAATACCAAAAACACTGCATCTTTTATTGTTTTATTTATCAATCTTACTAACCAATACCTTCAGCTCCTCGTGGGTTCGACAACCTTTTCTAATTGAAAGGTACTACAATTGATCTCCTGCACTTGGGAGCCATCAAGATACTTTTCTGGCGCCGTTGCCGGGGAGCGTAGCGCTATTGGTAAGAAGTTTGGTAAGGAAACTTGAAAGCTGTTTATCTCATTGTTACTATGGCATTTATGAATCGTGCCTCGCTGCATCTTGCTCTATATGAAAGTGCTTATGCCACTACTGCAAAGGTGGTTGAAACTGCTGTGTCTGAGATACCTAAAGTGGGATATAAAATTCCCATGGTCATGTTAAAAGAGTTATGAAAAATCCATTTACAGGAGATGGAACTAAGTCGGCACGCGAGCACATGGAAATAATTGAGGACATATGTGGCTTATTCAGACTACCTGGTATTTCAGAGGATCAGGTAAAAAGGAAGCTATTGTATTTGTCTTTATCTGGTAATGCTCGTGATTGGTACAGGTCTTGGATGAAGAGGTCCAGAATGAATGGAGTATCTTGAGGAAGGTTTTCTTTCTTAAATATTTTACTCCTAAAGAAGCTTATGATAACCGCTGCTATATATTCAATTTCTGGCCACATCTGGGAGAGAGTATTACTCAAGCTTGGGGGAGGTTAAAGGAACTCCTTCGCAAGAATCCATGTCATGATCTTACAAGGAAACTTATATTGATAAACTTTTATGTGAGACTACCTATGAAGCACAAGGAGATTCTGGATAATTCATCTGGTGGAAGTTTTACTAATAACACTGAAGAAGAAGCATGGAATTTATTGGAGACTATTTCTGAAAATACTAGCCACTGGGATCTTGATAAAGGTAATGAGCCATATTTTGATTATGAATATTCATGTGTAGAGAATTTCTCTACTTCTATTCTGTTTAAAAATCTGAGTGATACTTTTGGTCTTGATCCTTATGTTATAATTGAAATAGCTAAAGGTTTTGCTGATCATATCTGTGTTCCAAAAAGTGGATTTGAAGTTTATGTTGAACCTGTTAAACAATCTATTGTTGTTCCTAAAGTTATTAAACAGGTTGAACCAATGTCATCTGTGACAATTGAGGAGTATGTTGAACCACCTCCATTTCCAAACCAAGTTAAGGAGAATTTACTTAAAGCTGTTACTAACAAGAGTAACAAAAGATGTTCTCAGCCTTATGAACAGGTGGAAGTCAACACTCAAATTTCTGTTATCAAGCAACTAAATGAAGAAGACCCAGTGGATGTTTATCTATGTGAAGATGCTACCAAAGTCATCAAAGGTAATTCGGCCAAAGTTGGGAAACCTGTTATATCATGCTCTATTGGGACTTCAAGTTATCATGGTCTATGTGATATTGGAGCAAGTATTAGTGTCATTCCATATTCTCTTTATCTTGAGATCAAGCCTGATATTGATCCCATTGTTATGGAAGAGACAGGTATGACAATTCAACTTGCTAATAAAGATTATATTAGTCCATTTGGAATTGTTAGAGATGTTGAAGTATTGATTGGCAAAATAAAATACCCTGCTGATTTTATTGTGCTTGGTTGTCCTCAAGATTCATTTTGTCCTATCATTTTTGGTAGACCTTTCTTACATACTGTTGGTGCTGAAATTAATTTGCCTAAAGAGAAAGTGTTTATTAAATGTGCTGGTGAGAAACTTGAATTTAACTTTTCCAAATTTGCTGATAAACATGTTGAGAAAGAGCCAATTCCTAATAATTTAATTGAAACTCTTGCTCATATAGCTGTAGCTTCAACTGATGTTGTAGAACGTTATATGCTTAATCAAGATGAACCATTTAATGATGAGGAAAAAGAGGCTTTGGAACAAATATTATGGCAACAACCACCACAATTACAATTGCATATCCCACCTGATAATTTAGGAGTGCTACCACCACCTAAAGGGGATCCTAGTTTTGAATTGAAACCTTTGCCTGCAAATCTGAAATATGCATATTTGGATGAGAAGAGCATATATCCTGTCATTATTAGTGCTAACCTTTCAGCTGAAGAGGAAGAGAAATTACTTGATGTGCTAAAAGCTCACCGACCAGCCATTGGATACTCTCTTGATGATCTTAAAGGTATAAGCCCCGCTCTATGTATGCATAAAATTAATCTGGAGGAAGATGCAAAACCTGTTGTTGATTTTCAACGCCGCCTCCATCCAAAAATGAAAGAAGTGGTAAGAAAGAGGTAATAAGACTTATTGAAGCTGGTATCATTTATCCTATAGCTGACAGTAAGTGGGTTAGTCCTGTTCATTGTGTTCCTAAAAAGGGTGGAATGACTGTTGTTCCAAATGAAAAGGATGAACTTGTGGCTCAACGTACTGTAGTTGGTTATAGGATGGTTATTGATTTCAGAAAATTGAATAAAGCAACTCGAAAAGATCATTATCCATTGCCATTTATTGATCAAATGCTAGAAAGGTTGTCTAAACACTCTCACTTTTGCTATCTAGATGGTTATTCAGGTTTCTCGCAAATTCCTGTCCATAAGGATGATCAAGAAAAGACCACTTTTACTTGCCCATATGGTACTTTTGCTTACAGGAGAATGCCATTCGGTTTATGTAATGCTCCTGCTACTTTTCAAAGATGCATGAATGCTATATTTGCTGATTATATTGAAAAGATAATGGAGGTTTTTATGGATGATTTTTCTGTGTATGGTACTTCCTTCGATAATTGCTTGTTCAACCTTAACAAAGTTTTACAGCGTTGTGAAGACCAACACTTGGTTCTTAATTGGGAGAAGTGTCACTTCATGGTTACTGAGGGTATAGTTCTTGGGCATAAGATTTCTGGAGAAGGAATAGAAGTTGATCCAGCAAAGATTGAAGCTATTGAAAAACTACCATATCCAAGGGACCTCAAAGGTATAAGAAGTTTTCTTGGGCATGCAGGTTTTTACCGTAGGTTCATTAAGGATTTCTCCAAAATATCAAAACCTCTAACCAATCTTCTGCAAAAGGATGTTCCTTTCTCTTTTAATGATGATTGCATTGAGTCCTTTAATATTTTGAAGAATGCTTTAATCACTGCTCCCATTATTCAACCTCCTGATTGGAACTTGCCTTTTGAAATTATGTGTGATGCTAGTGATTATGCAGTTGGGGCTGTTTTGGGCCAACGTGTTGATAAGAAACTGAATGTTATTTATTATGCTAGTAGAACACTTGATGCTGCTCAAAAGAATTATGCTACAACTGAGAAAGAATTTTTAGCAGTACTGTTTGCTTGTGACAAGTTTAGACCTTATATTACTGATTCAAAAGTCACAATACATACTGATCATTCTGCTATTAAATACTTGATGAATAAGAAAGATGCTAAGCCTAGACTAATAAGATGGGTACTTCTATTGCAAGAATTTGATTTACACATTGTTGATAGGAAAGGGGAGGATAATCAAGTTGCTGATCATCTCTCTAGGATGGAAAGCATACCTGATGATCCTATTCCTATTAATGATAGCTTTGTTAATGAACAACTTGCAATTGTTAATGTTTCTAGTGCTAAAGTTGCATCTCCTTGGTTTGCCAACTATGCAAATTTTATTGTTGGTAAAGTTTTGCCTCCACACTTCACTTCTCAACAAAGAAAGAAATTCTTTTATGATCTTAGACATTATTTTTGGGATGATCCTTTCCTCTATAAGAAAAGTGTGGATGGTATTATTAGACGTTGTGTACCTGAGCATGAACAACAGGCTATTATAAGAGATTGTCATGACAGTCCCTATGGAGGGCATCATGCAGGAGATCGCACAGGAGCAAAGGTATTACAATCTGGTTTCTATTGGCCTACTTTATTTAAGGACTGTGCTGAATATGTTAAATCTTGTGATAAATGTCAAAGAGTAGGAAACATTGGTAGGAGGAATGAAATGCCTATGAATTATTCATTGCCACTTGAACCATTTGATGTGTGGGGTTTTGACTTTATGGGTCCTTTCCCAGAATCAAAGACAAAGCATACTCACATTTTGGTTGCAGTTGACTATGTTACAAAGTGGGTGGAAGCAATTCCAACCAAAAGTGCAGATCATGCCACAGCAATGAAGATGCTCAAGGACATCATTTTCCCCAGGTTTGGTGTTCCTAGGTTCTTAATTACTGATGGTGGTTCTCATTTCTTGCATGGTGTTCTTAGAAAAACTTTGGCAAAATATGATGTTAACCATAGAATTGCATCTCCTTATCATCCTCAAACAAGTGGGCAAGTTGAATTAAGCAATAGGGAAATTAAACTCATTTTGGAAAAGACAGTGAATAAGTCTAGATCTGATTGGCCAATTAAGATTAATGATGCTTTGTGGGCTTATAGAACTGCTTTTAAAAATCCTATGGGAATGTCTCCTTATAAAATGGTTTATGGAAAAGCTTGTCACTTACCTGTTGAACTAGAACATAAAGCTAGATGGGCTATTAAACAACTGAACTTTGATTTTAAAACTGCGGGAGAAAAGAGAATTCTTGACCTAAACCTACTTGACGAATGGAGAAATGAAGCTTATGAAAGTGCCAGGATGTTTAAAGAAAAAGTTAAGATTTGGCATGACAAGAAAATTAAGAAAAAGGAATTCAAAGTAGGTGATCAAGTTTTATTGTACAACTCTCGTTTCAAGTTTTCTGCAGGGAAGCTAGCTTCAAAGTGGCAGGGACCATTAGTGATACAGGAGGTGTACCGTTCAGGAGCTATCCGTCTTCACGGTGACATGAAAGGTAAACCTCATGTAGTCAATGGACAACGCCTTAAACCTTATATTGCAGGAAAGAGCTTCATCGGAAGGGTGGAGGAGTTGAATTTACAAACACCGGAAGAGGTAATTGAGAGAAACCGTGCAGTTTCAGAAACCCTAAATCAATAGAAGGTAACTTTGTGTTGGAAAGTTTCTCGGAATTGCATAAAATTTTACGGAGGTCAATTTTTATGGAAATCATCGTATGGGACAAGAAAACTGGACGAAACGGAGACCCGAGGGAGAAAGAGAGGGGCCCACGCGGCCCATGTACCTGGCCGCGTGGGGCTATCCCTTTTCCACCTCGGAGTCCTTTTCGTCTCGTTTTCGATCCCGACGCTTCGTCTTGACCTAAAAACCCTCAATATATACCCTCTCTGCCGATCTAATCTCGCACCGAGCGTTCTCGAGCGATCTTTGTTTCTGTTGTTTCTGCCTGTCAGGTTTTAGCCATGTCTTGCTCCGGATCCAACCAAGAGGGGGAGAGCTCTCCCAAGGAGGGTGTTGTGAACCGCTACCTCAACTCCGTGATGACACCACCGAAGACCGTGTGCTTCAAGGAGGGCGTGATGCTCGTGGAGGAGGTGAAGGCTCCCAAGGCCACCGGCACGGTGGAGGAAAGGCTGGATGAGTTGAGGACAAGACCTTCAGGTATGGCACTGTGGTTTACCGCAGCCTTGATGCTCACCACTTCATGAACCTGGAGCTGGAGAAGAAGGTTGAAGAGTACAAGAAAAGGCTTGAAGATCTGGAAGATAGGTACAAGGACGTCATCAACAAGTGGGAGAAGTTCCAATGCTTCATGTGGGATGTAGAGAACCAGAACTGCGAATATGAAGAACGCTTCAAGAAGATTGCAGCAGCCGCCACCCTCAGGTACAATGATCCACCTACATCTTTCCGTGATGGAAGGCCTTTCCCATGGAAGATGGCTGAATGGGAGGAAGAATATGAGAAGGAGGAGCTGCAGCAAAGAAAGACTGGAAACGCCAAGCTTGGGGGAGTTCCATCTAGTCTTTCTCTTTATCAATCTATCATATCTATCTAGTCATGGTGTGCTTTGCTTTTATCGATTAGTTATCAATATCTCTTAGGCGTGTGTGAGCTCATGGAGCATTATCATGTATCCCTATCTTATGGTTTATCAATGAATATTAAAGTATGGTGTCATCCATGATTCTCTTGTTTGGGGATTTATGGGTAACACTCATGCAAATGAGCGTGGCATATTTAGAATTTCAATCACATCTTGCCTTGAAATTAATTAACTTGAGTATGTTGGACAATTATAGAATTATCTCAATATAGAAGAAGTAAAAAGACTTGTGAATTAATAGTTTGAGGTTAAGATATAGTCTTGTAGGATAAGAAGTTGAGAAGACTTAATGAAAAGGATATAAAACACTCTTGTTACAACCTAGTATCTTTTGAGCAAATTAATGATCATGGATATTTCAATACTTATGCTCTTGAATGTGAATGAAAGGAAGGCACCTGAAATTTCAGCTAGCCATGGAAAGTGTAAGAAAAGGGTTGTGTAGAGCATGGGAACTTGATTGAGATATCCATGACTAAAGTTTGCACTAGTTACTAGTCAAGCAAGAGTGATAACAATTTTTATATCTATCTGTCTTTTCATTTGTCTTCTTTTGAACTTGTTATCCAATGAGAGTTTATCTTGTCTTTGAATTTCAGCAAAGTATAAAAGATTATAATGCTTGCCATGAAGAGCAAAAGCATGTGAAAAACAATATGATTCGATTGTCCAACATACAATGGTTATTTGCTTTCAAAAGTAAGGGGTGATTGCTAGAGTTCTACTTATGTTGCCCTCATATGTATGAGTTTTAGATCATTAATCTTATCTTGCAATTGAATATGATGATGATACAATGCCCGTATTTATTTATCAACCATAAGTCCATTGATGCATGTAATGATCTATGTCCTTACTTACTCGAGGACGAGTAAAGGTTTAAGCTTGGGGGAGTTGATACGTGCATTTTATATCATCATTTATATAACTTTTAGTATCATACTAGAATGTTATTTGCATGATTATATGATTGTTTCTACATGTTTTAGATGATTTTGGGGACTTTCATACAAAGTCCCTATTTTTGGTATTTAATTTCTGGGAGGCAGAAAACCTCCTTTTTCTTGTCTTTAATGTTTCAGGAGCTACAGGACCTCAAATAATAAAAGGAAAAATACTGCGTCAGTTTTTCATCGGGAGAAAGGCAGAGGGAAGAAGACCGAAGAGAGGAGAGCCACGAGGGCCAAATGGGGGTGGCCCACGCGGCCCATGTACCTGGCCGCGTGGGACCCACCCAAATGCCTCGGGCACCTCCTCGCCTGGGGCTTTTTAGACGCCTTCGTCTCGCCCGAAAAGTAACGCCCTAATTTTTCCAAGTCCATCCGAGGTCGCGGCGGCGGCGAAACTCCTGATCCCTTCCGAGGGGGGTCAGATCCTGCTGCTCCGGAACTCCGGAGAAGGGGGAAATCATCGTCATCGTCATCACCTCTCCTCCTTGGCGTGGGAGGAGGCCTCTACATCATCACCCCCATCAAGACCAGCACCATCACCATCATCATCACCGTGATCCACTCCGTTCCCCTCGCAGTTTGAGAGTTGCTATACCCTAGATACTTGTCTTGTGCTACTATTCATGTTTGTGATTGAGTACTTGTCATTATTTGGTGGTGAAGTTATAATTTCAGATTGTGTTGTACCACTTATGCCACTGATTATGATCATGTTCGCACGTTGTGAGTAGTTCCCGTATGTTCCTGAGGGCATAGGATGAATTGGCATGATTTATATATGACATGTGTTGGTATTTTGTCAAGAGTTTATCTTTTATGTGATTCTATGATGGTGTTGTGCGAACGTCGACTGCACAACACTTCACCTTTATGGGCTCATAGGAGAACACCGTAGTGTAATGAATTGATGGAGACTTGGGAGGACACGTAAACCTGAGACCGAGTCATGAAGTTATATTATGAGGGTATTAGTATCGGGGACCTTAGAGTGTAATGCTATGGTGGGACTTTAGTCTTAATAATTCTTGTGCAGTCATTTGCTTGGCCACATGATCCATCATAAGGGGTTGTAGTTTATTTATTTAGCTATACCTAATTATGGCTCCGTCCAAAGAGGATTAAAACTTGACAAGATATTCAACGTGTTGTTTAATAAATCTCTATGCCTAGCATCATCCATGCCGCCCTCGGGAACGTTTGCCACATATAAGTTACACATCACTTGAGCTTGTCCTCTTGCCACATAAGAGGATTGGGCTTTCTCTCTTTGAGAGCTTTCACTTGCTACTATCTGTTATCTGCTTGCAATTATACAACTGAAAATACCAAAAACACTGCATCTTTTATTGTTTTATTTATCAATCTTACTAACCAATACCTTCAGCTCCTCGTGGGTTCGACAACCTTTTCTAATTGAAAGGTACTACAATTGATCTCCTGCACTTGGGAGCCATCAGTTGGTCCACATGTTACAAAGATGGTAGATACATATCTATATGACCTACTAGTCATTTGGAACAACATGCACTGGCACTAGACAACTTAACCTAAAACTATCATGTGGGTCCTACAACATAAGGAGTGTTGCATGTGGGTCTACATGTCCCAAAGGTGGTAAGATATGGCTATGAGTGCTTCTTGTGGATCCACATGACCTATATGTGATGGGTTAAGGTGGCTAGATGTGTTGCATGTGGGTCCACATGTCCAAAAAGAGGTAGATACATACCTATATAAACTACTAGACATTTGGAATCACATGCACCGGCACTAGACAACTTGATGTAGAACTATCATGTTGGGTCCTACAACATATAACATAACCAGGAGTGTTGCATTTGGGTCCACATGCATGTCCTAGATGTGTTGGGGTCAAGAGGGTTTGGGTCCACCGGCACTAGACATGTTGACCTAAAACTATCATGTGGCTCCTACAAATTACAACATAGATAGAAGTGTTTCAGGTTGGTCCGCATGTCCCAAATGTGGTAAGATATGCCTATGAGTGTGGCATGTGGATCCACATGACCTATATGTGATGGGTTAAGGACCCACATGTCCAAAAGTAGGTAACATATGGCTATGAGATTGTTTCATGTGGGTTTGTCTTAGATGTGCTGGTGTCAAGATAGTTAGGGGTGTCGCATGTGGATCCACATGTTACAAAGGTGGTAGATACATATCTATATGACTTACTAGTCATTTGGAACAACATGCACCGGCACTAGACAACTTGACCTAAAATGGGTTTATCAATGTGCTATAATCATCAAGTTTTTCATGAAAATGGGTTTATCAATGTGCTATAATCATCAATTTTTCATGAAAATCGGTTTATCAATATTTTAATTTGATGTTGTTAATTTCTAAGAATTTATTTTGAATGATTGAAACTTAATTTCTATGATTAATGAGTAAAAAACGATAGAAATCTCCTCTATATAGCTAGGACATGTGTTGACTGCGTTATATACAGCCTGGTCCATCCATCAAGAGGGGATTTGGTGCACATGGACACGAGTGATCCCGGTTTTGATTTTTTTTAATAATATTTTTTGAGTTTAAAAAAATCTAATTTTAGAACGTGAATACTTATGTATGGAATATTAATGTGTGCAAAGTTTCGGTTGAAAAGACTTTTTATTTCTGACGACAGAAAAATAACAAATTTGTGTATCTATAAAGTTGTAAAAACAACGCGAATTTTTCTTTTTGTGTAGTCTAAATTAAAACGTATTTCAGAACGAAATTTGTGTGTATATTGGTGCGTATATAGATAATATGTATATGTATGACATATACGTTTTTCCAGATTTTTTTGAAACATACATATGCGATTTTCAATCTTGTTTAGAAAACGAGGATCACCAATGCCCATGTGCAAAAACAAGTTCTGCCATCCTTTTCCTTTAACTATGAAGGACACGAAACTTTAATATTCCCGCACAAGATGCTTCCTATAACACCGAGACATGTGTAGCACAGTGGCTTTGTTCGTTGTGCTGAACCGGGAGAGCTGGGTTCGAATCCTAGCATCTCTAATATTTCTTTCTTTTTCCGAGTGTCGCGCGGCTGACTCCGAGAGTCTGCAGGTCAGCTCCAGCAAGCGTGCAGATGACTCCGGGAATCCCAAGTTCGGCTCCAACAAATGTGCAGCTGACTCCGTGAGTCTCCAGTTCGGCTCCTCAGGGCGGCGCACTGAAGCAGAAGTGCTAGAGAACACAGTAAACACCTTGACTGAAACTATGGGTTCATGGAACTCGAGCGAGAGGACACGGTAATCTGTTGGTCGACCCCGTCAGTAGGTAACCTGCAGTCGCGGTGGAGCAGTGATCTGTGGCTTCCGCACCTGGTCTGGCTGACTGGCTCCCGGCAGTGAGGAGCAGCCAAGGTCGGGGAGGAAATGCTCGGTCGTCATGGACGAGCTCCTACTGTCCTACGGCGGCCGGTCGTGGTCGACCTCCTGCGGCTGCCTACCTGCGGGGCCCACCACGATTATCCCTCTCCTTTGTCTCGCAAGCGGCCCGTCCTTCGCTCTCCTCCCGTGAAAAATCCGGCAAGCTGGTGCCGCCCCAGACTAATTCCTCGCGACCAGGTCCTCCCCGCTGTTGTCTGCATCGATTACCGGCCAAGACCGGCCGGATTCCAGCTAGGAACGGCCGTATGTTGCCGCCCTGTCACCTGGACAAGCCGTCGGCCGATCTCCACCGCCTAGACACCTCCATCACGACGTCGCCGGCCTAGAACACCGCCACAGACTCTACGGCCACCCCGCCCCATCTTGAGCCCCGACGGCTCCCGGGAGCGAGCCGGTCTCCTCCGCCTGCCCGCTTGTCCAGTCTCGATTTTTTTTTGAGGTTTAAGTCTCGATTTTTCTCTGCCTAGCAATCGGGTCGGACTGGGGGCGTGGGAAAGACTGGGATCCACGCGCGGGCAGACCAGAACTTTCCGTTTTTCATACATCTCTTCGATCTGTTAGCACTTGTTTATAAATACTCTCTTGCTGCATTATATTATCATTTGGAGAGTTTATTTTTAATCAAAGTTATTGGTGTTTGTTTGGAAGAAAGAAAATGCTACATGTAGTAGTTGGTATTGAAAAGACATATGCATTCTTGTAGATCATTGTCTAGTTTTGATTTGATGCTTTGCAATTGTTTTGAGCTCTCAAGTAGATCATGTTTAAGCTCTTGCATCATGTAGTTAAAGCCTAGTAGTGGAGAACTACTGTAGAGCTTGTTGAGACTTGTGATGCATATTTGTTCTCTCTAAGGTCTAGATATTTTCTGGTAAAATGTTTGAGCAATAAGGAAGACAGTGTAAAGTCTTATAATACTTGCCATATGTTTTTATGTGATTCTTGCTGTACCGGTTTATACTTGTGTTTGTTTCAAACAACCTTGCTAGCCTAAACTCTGTACTGAGAGGGAATGCTTCTCGTGCATCCAAAACTTGAGCCAAAACCTATGCCATTTGTGTCCACCATACCTACCTACTATGTGGTATTTCCTGCCATTCCAAGTAAATATTTCATGTGCTACCTTTAAACTACTCAAAACTTTATTACTCCTTATTCGTGTCAATGTTTTATAGCTCATGAGGAAGTATGTGGTGTTTTATCTTTCAATCTTGTCATTTACTTCTGACAGACTTTCAACCAATGGACTAGTGGCATATACATCCGCTTATCCAATAATTTGTAAAAAGAGCTGGCAACGGGGTGCC
Organism: Poa pratensis; assembly: GCA_947311845.1. Lineage (NCBI taxonomy): Eukaryota > Viridiplantae > Streptophyta > Magnoliopsida > Poales > Poaceae > Poa > Poa pratensis. The sequence goes on from CAMZMU010000121.1 coordinate 21,100,241, forward strand.
CAACCCAATTAATTACAACTTTCATTAATAATTCTCTTCACATGTTTTGCCCTGATTTATCAGTAAGCAACTTAATTTTGCAATAGACACTCCTCCATGGTATGTGAATGATGGAAGGCACCCGAGGATTCGGTTAGCCATGGCTTGTGTAAGCAAAAGGTTGGGAGGAGTGTCATCTATAAAGAAACTAAAATACATGTGTAAACAAAAGAGAAGAGGGATGATCTACCTTGCTGGTAGAGATAACGTCCTTCATGGGAGCCGCTCTTTGAAAGTCTGGTTGACAAGGGGGTTAAAGTGCCCACTACCATTCGTTGACAACAACAAACACCTCTCAAATACTTATTTTGTGCTCTCTATATGCTTTCGAAAACTTAAAAAGCTCTAGCACATGATTTAATCCCTGCTTCCCTCTGCGAAGGGCCTATCTTTTACTTTATGTTGAGTCAGTTTACCTACTCCTTTCTATCTTAGAAGCAAACACTTGTGTCAACTTTGTGTGCATTGATTCTTACATATTTACTTATTGCACTTGTTATATTGCTTTATGTTGACAACTATCCATGAGATATACATGTTACAAGTTGAAAGCAATTGCTGAAACTTAATCATCCTTTGTGTTGCTTCAATGCCTTTTACTTTGAATCTATTGCTTTATGAGTTACCTCTTATGCAAAACTCTTTGATACTTGTCTTGAAAGTACTATTCATGAAAAGTTTTTGCTTATATGATTCATTGTTTACTCTTTATCTATTTGTTAGCAAACTATAGATCATTGCTTTGAGTCACTTCCTTCATGACATGAGCCTTGCAATATATTGATCAAGATTGTGTGAAAGCATGTCTCCTCAGAAATTATTTGTTGTTATCGTTTTACCTACTCGAGGACGAGTAGAACTAAGCTTGGGGATGCTTGATACGTCTCCAACGTATCCATAATTTCTGCTGTTCCATGCTTATATTATACCATTTGCTACATGTTTTATATACACTTCGTATCACTTTTATGCATTTTCTGGGACTAACCTATTAACAAGATGCCACAGTGCCAGTTCCCTGTTTTCTGCTGTTTTTGGTTTCAGAAAGTTACTTCTGGAAATATTCTCGGAATTGCACGAAACAAAAGGCCACGTCCCTATTTTTGCAGCACGTACACGGAGTCCGAAGGAGAGACGAAGAAGTGCCAGGAGGTGGCCAAACCACACCTAGGCGCGGCTGGGCCCACAGCCGCGCCACCAGTGGTTTGGGCCCCTCGGGGGTCCGCCGACATCGCCCCTTCGCCTATTTATTCCCCGAGACGCGAAAACCCTAAAACACCGAGCCTTTCATCCAGAACATATTCGCTGCCGCCGCCGTCGCCAACCCTAACTCGGGGGGTTCCTGAAGCTCTTCCCGGCACCCTGCCGGAGAGGGGAATCATCACCGGAGGGCTCTACATCGCCATGCCCGCCTCCAGAGTGATGCGTGAGTAGTTCATCCTTGGACTATGGGTCCATAGCAGTAGCTAGATGGTTGTCTTCTCCACTTGTGCCATCATGTTTAGATCTTGTGAGCTGCCTATCATGATCAAGATCATCTTATTGTAATGCTACATGTTGTGTTTGCTGGGATCTGACTTATATTGATACCTATGTGGAGCTGAATATTATATTATCATGTCTATGTCATTTGTGATCTTGCATGCTCTCCGTTACTTGTTGAAGCCTTGGCCACGTGAATACTTGTAACTCCAAGAGGGGGTATTTATGCATGATAGTTGGGTTCAACCTCTATTTAACCTGGGATAGTGACAGCAAGTTCTAAGGTTGTAGATGTGTTGTTGCCACTAGGGATAAAACAGCAATGCTTTATTCAAGGATGAATGTATTGTTTACATTACGCACATTACTTAATGCAATTGTCTGTTGCTTGCAACTTAATACTGGAAGGGGTACGGATGTTAACCGGAAAGTGGACTATTTAGGCATAGATGCATGCTGGATAGCGGTCTATGTACTTTGTCGTAATGCCCAAATGAATCTCATAGTAGACACCACAGCTCACACATGCATGTTATATGCACTTATCAATTGTCAATTGTCCAGCTGTAATTTGTTTACCCAGCATGTTAGTTATCTTATTGGAGAGACACCACTAGTAAACTGTGGACCCCGGTCCATTCTTTTACATCTGAAATACAATCTACTGCAATCATTGTTCTCTACTGTTTTATGCAAACAAACATCATTTTCCATTCGATACGTTTAACCCTTTGTTTTCAGCAAGCCGGTGAGATTGACAACCTCACTGTTAAGTTGGGGCAAAGTAGTTTGATTGTGCTGTGCAGGTTCCACGTTGGCACCGGAATCCCTGGTGTTGCGCCGCACTACACTCCTCCACCAACACCTTCGAAGCAAACCTCGTTTTCCTACTGGTCCGATTAAACCTTGGTTTCATACTGAGGGAAAACTTACTGCTGCACTCATCATACCTTCCTCTTGGGGTTCCCAACTGACGTGTGACGTACAAGCAATTGTTTCTGGCACTATAACCTAGAGCCACCAGCGCTCCACGCCGCTCGTCCTCGTCGACATCCACCTCCTCCCCAATCGCGCACCCTCGCCGAACGACGTCACCGCCGCCGTGTCCCGCCTCCTCTCCGCGCACCCGGGGCCCTTCCGTTGCGTCCACCTCACCCGCGGCCGCATGGGCGCGCACCCGGCCAACCTCAAGCTCTGGCTCCGTCTCCTCGCCGCCAGGGGCGTCCAGGAGCTCGTCCTCGTCAACCGCCCGTCGCCAATCGACGTGCGCCTCCCCAGCACGCTCTTCACCATCTTCACCCTCACCCGCCTCTACATCGGCGTCTGGAAGTTCCCGGACGCTGCCGGCCTCCAAGGCGCTTCCTTTCCCCACCTCCGGGAGCTCGGCATCTGCAGCGTCGCCGTGGAGAGCGAGGACATCGACGCCGTTGTCGCCAGGAGCCCCGCCCTGGAGATCCTCAACATCCAGGGGACCATGAAGGGGTGCGCCTCCGCCTCGTCAGCTACAGCCTCCGGTGCGTGCAGATCTGCGCCTTCGTCCTGGAGAGCGTCGAGGTGGTGAACGCCCCGCGTCTCGAGCGCCTCATCCTGTCGGAATGCCGTAGACCTGCCGGTGCATCCTTCACCAAAGTCATGATTGGCAACGTCCCCAAGCTGAGCTTGATCGGATACCTGGAGCCAGGAAAGTACGCACTCGAGATCCAAGACACCGTCATCATGGTACGCACATCCACTCCAGCCTCCGAATGATCTTTCAATCCTGTTCGATTTGCAAACACATTTGGTTAGTTCAATGTGCAAACTTTCTTTCTGAATTGGGTGTATTCCAGGCTGGGATTACGACCAGTGCAAGCATGATGATCACAAGCGTAAAGACCCTTAGCTTGAGGTGCGCTTCGGAGTCCACAGTGACGTCAAGATGGTGTCCGCCTTCCTCAAATGCTTGCCCAATGTTGAGGCTCTGCACATTATGGTACTACATATGTCGCCCTTGGGAAATCTGGGCCGTCCGTTTCGGACATCCGACGGCCCAGATTCGCCGTCCTAGATTTCCCAAGGGCGCCATATGCCATTGTAAATATCTTTTTCGCTTTACATTGTCATTTTCTCTATCAAGATTTGCATTCTCATATTGCTGCATCTGCTGCACATGATCCTCAACATGGAAATGTTCACTAAATGTAAAAATTTGCAGTCTGAAAAATGTGAGCAACCCGCTGGCAAAGCTCAACGTGAAGTTCTGGGAAGAGGTTGGTCCCATCATAAGCGTCCGTCTGCGCATCAAGGTGATGACATACCATCAGTATCGTGCTCAGCGAGATGAGCTTGCTTTCCTCCAGTACATCTTCCAGAATGCATTGGTGCTGAAGTATGTACTGGTTTCGATGATCAATCCAAGATCAAATGAAGCCTGCTACCCGCATGGGTAGCTACACACCCATGCGTTATACGGAGATGCAAGCCGTATATACCTGTTTTGGATTGATATTGTAATAGAGTAGGGATTTTTGGTGTACAAAACTGGTTTCGGAATTTAAAAAAAAAAAATTTGGTCCTGCTACCCGCATGGGTAGCTACACACCCATGCGTTATACGGAGATGCAAGCCGTATATACCTGTTTTGGATTGATATTGTAGTAGAGTAGGGATTTTTGGTGTACAAAACTGGTTTCGGAATTTTTTTAAAAAAAAATTGGTCCTCTTTTTTTAATCAATGAAAAAAGTCAACGAAAAAGTCAACCCTAAAAAAAGAGGACCAAAAAATAATTTTTTGAAATTTCGAAACCAGTTTTGTACACCAAAAATCCCTACTCTACTACAATATCAATCCAAAACAGGTATATACGGCTTACATCGGCGTATAATGGCATGGTGTGTAGCTACCCATGCGGGTAGCAAATTGCCTCTCATCCAAGATTCACTTCACTTTCGGTCGATGAGATGTCCTCCACCTTGCACGATATGAGTGATGAAAAATGGGTCAGCAAGTTCGCTTTTGCTATCGGTGGGACTCATGGTCCGGAAGGAGGTGAACCCTGAACATTTCAACGAGGAGCAAACTTTTCCGAGGAGGACCCTTTGGCACCGTGTAAATTCATCCTAAGGGGTTAGTGTTGTTTTGCAGTATCTACTTATGATGCACTGTTTTTGACTGCTAGTATGAGTGATTTGTAGATTGGGCATGTCTTTAGGTTGTGCTAACATTATTATCTAAAATATATAAGGTGATGTACTTCAGTAGTGCTATTAACCAATATGACTATCTAGTCGCATATTTATTGCTTGCAAATTGCATCATGTAATCCTCTCATACAACATTAATCATCACTGTAGTTTATCATTGCAAAGTTATTCCAGTATGACATGTGAATCTATGAATGCAGCTAGGTGGATTACTTTAGGTATGCATTTCAGTGATAATTTCTTCCTTAAACACAAAGCCTTGACTTTCAGGACTTAAGAGGGTTGCATGTTTCTTAGTTTCGACTTTGGACAAACCTGTGATGTTGCTCTAATTTCTTTGTGCTGTGCTATTCTCACCGCCGTATTCAAGCACCTTGTTTGTATTTAGCCAACTTGCTTCATGTTCTGTGCATATCAATTTGTGTAAGAGCCTCTGTTTTAAATAGCCCGCTATAGTTCCACTATAGCCTCGCTATAGCTTTTCGAGAGCCCTGACGCTAAAGCTACGCACTTTTAACGCTAAATTGAAAATGACGCTAATAGCCCGCTAAATCCCGCTATAGCGCTAAATTTGGAGTCATTTAGCCCGCTAAACCGCTACAGCCATAGAAGGGACACAAGTTAGTATCATAAAGTTATCCATCTGTCTTATTATGTCTTCCTGTTTTTACTGTATATATGGCGCATTGATGTAAAGCTTAGTTATTGAGCTGAGATTTCTAATAAATACTTGGTTTTAAGATACATGTGAGTGTGTATGTCAATTATATGTGATATATAATATATGATGCTTGATTATAGACTTATAGTTTACAATTTTTTATTACTTAATAAAACGCTAAATGGGTTTAGCTTCGCTATAGCTCCGATATAGCCTTTCATAACTTTTCTCGGAGCCGCCGCTGAATGGAATAGCCCGCTATTTAAAACTTTGGTAAGAGCCCACACACAGCTGAACTTATTAGCGCATACTGTTTTAGTGCAGCATCCAACATTTCAGACCACAATGATGCCACTTAGCCACTACACTAGCTAAATAACTTACCTTGGCTAATAGCCACTCAAACAAGGCATCATATGTACTGTTATCCTTGTGTAATGCGCCTCACTTGCTGCAAAATTCACACATTGCCAAGATGTCCATTTGTGCAGTGAAAAAATGCAGCCTCAATTTGTTCTTCAACCTTCCTGCTGTTCTACTACTATGTTGCTACACCACTACTCTACTTCACTCATCCTAACCAGGCTGTCTTCTGTTGTGCCTTCATGCGATATCAGCTGCAGGCCCGGAGACTCACCAGCAGAAGCCGCAAGCTGCCAAGCGCCGCGGCTGAGATCTTCGACGCATGAAAGTCGTGGAGTATGCACTGATGGCGTGCTAACCTGGAGAACTACTATAGCCTGGTCTGGTTGCTTTCCATGGTTCTTTGTCGACATCGAGTTCAGCAATGGTGCCAAGCTGCTACTCTGTTTTGCATGAGAGCTGTGTGTGTGTGTATTGAGCTGTGTGCTCTATAGCCAGAGATCATTCTCTGGTAACTTAAAAAGACATGATGGAGACATGGAGTTGACAACGTTAGGCACTGAATTAATTCTGTTTCACTGGCATGAACTGTGTCTGTAACTTGCAACCTTGCAGCAAATGTGATTTCCTGGTTCACTATTTTAAAAGCAAACCCTGTTAGGACCGGCAAATTTGCCCTTAGCATATTCTACCTTCACACGAACAGGATTGTGCCACTTGGACTGCACTTTAGAAATAAAAAGAAGACAAATTATCATGAATAGTAACTTAGTCTACGATTCACGCACCACATTACTTTGAGCTGTCGCTTACCGTGCAACAACTCCGTTGTTTCTCGCATTCCTCATTTCGTTGCTACTTTTTTTAGATAAAAGGGTTGCCCCCTGGTTCCATTTTATTAGTTCAACCAGCAAACCACAGTGTCTTACATCAGGTTAAGTGTATCCTTACAAACAGGAATCAACATAAAACGGTTCTCATACAGGCAAGGCAAGACACATGCCCAGGTAAGGCAGTGAACTAATCTCGAAAAGCCTAGCGTTCTCCACCAGAGCTTCACACTCGTTACTGTCGCCACTTCATTATCGGTTCAGATGGCGGGACGGTCTTCATATCAGCATCAGGTAGAACCCCCATCAGAACAATACTAATATCCATACAATCCTGAGAAGCTCCCCTCTCCGGTGGTCTAATTTCAGAATATTCTGGTCCAATAGACTGGAGTGTTTGTTCATGCACAACACTTTCCAGCTCCTGATTGATGACTGTTAGGAGCTATCCTACCGATCCTCCTATCCGGGCCGGTATCCTGGGCCTCCACATGGGCCTGACCAAGGTGACGACCTTTCGGAAGGCACGCTACAAGTATCGGGAAGAGAACACTTGCTCTGTCCCCCCCCCCCCCCCCCTCTCTCTCTCCTCCCCGTTCTCGTTGAGAGTCTTGCGTGCGTCCCCGGCTCCTCTCTCCCCCAGATCCGGCGGCCTTGCCGGCCGGAGATGGTGTGAGAGGGAGGCCGGGCCTCCTCTGTAGTTTGTAGGTTTAGTTTTCCTTCCGGCTGCGTGCCTATGTGCCGCCTCGGCTTTATGCCGTTAGGGTTTCTGTCGTCGGAGCTCCCGAGCTGCTCCGGGTGCACGACGGAGGTGGTGGTGTGGCTCGTCAAGCTCCAGAGGTTGGAGATGGCGGGCGGCGGCGCTTCCTCGGCAACCCTCCCAATAAAGCTCGTTCGTCGGGCTCGAGGGCCTCGAGATCTGCTGGTTCCCTTTCTTCCTCGATGTGGTCGTGGCGATGGATAGGAGAAGGAAAGATGCCGGCGACTTCTTGGCTTTGGAGCTCGACACCGGTACCGGGCGTGCCTCACGGCGCGTGACATGGAGGCTTCAACACCTCGAGGAGTTCCCCAACACCGGCAGCTTTGCACCGGAGTTATTCAAGGCAACCGGAGCCACTCCTCACTGGGAAGCGGTGTTCTTCCTCGGCCTCTCTTCCTCCTTCGGAGGATCTTCCTTGATCTCGGTCTGGGATCCATCATCGGCGCTGCTCCAAGTGGCTTGTTCCCCGGCGGCGGCGCAGATGCCCGGATTTGGAGGTCTGCAAGATGCGGCGGCGGCTTGGACCCAGGGCTTGATTGCGTTTCCCCCCTTAGTTTGAGGGTTCAGCTTGTAAAATGTGAGGGCCTCCTTGTAATTACCCCTAGATGAGGGCCTCTTTGTAAACTTGTTCCTGCCGCGTGGAATATAAGCTTCCTGGCCCTTCTGGGCCTATTCCCGTTCAAAAAAAAAGTATCGGGGAAGAGACTACGAGCAAGCCATCCTGCGTGATCAAGGCCAACGCGGCGGCGGCAGAGCTGCGTCTCTGAGTTACCTTCTGTTCTTCCCATTCGACCTGATGTATCCGAATTCGTGTGTATCCTGAGATAATCGAGTGAACCCTAGCGAGAACCTAACATCGTGGTATCAGAGCCTCCTCACCACCCTTCTCCAAAATTTCCCCAATTTTTTCCATCCCACCCACCGCCATGAATCCCGAGCTCAAGGCATACCTTGATGCTTGGCAAGCCGAACAACACCGTATCCACGATGATATTCTGGCTTCTTTGGATGCACAGCGCCGATGTATGGAGGACATCGCCAGTCGCATCACCGGGCTCGTGGCAGCGAGCTCTGCCGCTACTGAGCTCGCCGTCGCGTCGGTAGGGCTGGTCGAGCCTTCTGCTCCGGCCCCCATCGTCGACAAGCCACGAACAGTCGCTCCTGCGGCTCACATCAACACCATCGCCGTGGTGCCTGCCTCCTCTTCGATGGAATGCGCGGCCCAAGCCATCCCAGCCAAAGTCGCCCACGACAACGACACCAGCAAGCATGGCTGCTGCGACGACTCCAAGCCATCACCCACAGCCGAGCTCGTCACCGTGTCGGCAAGCACGGCCGCGCGCCCGGCTCCGGTCACCACCATCCAGGAGTCTCTCACGTTCACTCCTGCTGGTTCTACCAGCATCACCGTTGTGTCGGCCGTGACCTGTTCGACAGAATGTCCAAGCAGCGACGCCAATGAGTTGAGGCCTGCTTCCACCCCAGCAGCAGTGCCGATGTCGTCCACAGCCACCGTCGACGTCATCCCTGTGTTCACTGCCGCAGCAGCAAGTGACGAAACCATCGACGACGAGGGCAGCAAGGGTGTAGCATCCACGCAACCACCTCATCGCCGGGAAGCCCACACATCGGCGTCTATGCGTTGGTGTCTGTATTCACCCCGTCTGCGACACCGTCTTTGTCCTCGGCTCCTACTACCCAAGTGTTTGGGGCATTGGCGCCCATCAACCATTCGAGGGCATGCCTCGACGCGATTCATCTGACCAATCAAGTGCCTATAGTCCAGGTTGTTCAATCTCTGTTGGTTTTTCCAATCCACACGACCTACAAGCTGTTGTCCTCAAGCTGGCACCAGGAGCACATGCAGTATCACACACCTTGGCCGCCTCCTCATTTGTACTTGAACTTGTGTGATAGCAGCAAGCTCCGACCAATACCCTGGCCGTCGTTCGGCGGCCTGCCTGATTGTGTGCACATCACGGAACCAAGGCCACCACTTCAAGGTACCTATGGAGAATTGTCAGTTGCTGTTGGTGTGATGTACCACTTTCCTGACAGTCTATCTTGGATTAGAACACTGCATATTTGCTTGCGATGTGAGTTTTACCGTGAAGAGAAGTTCACCGGTGTGCAGCGAACCGCTGACCGAGAGGAGCAGTTTACTTCTCTTGGTATGAGCCTGAATATTTCAGAAAATTTTCTGAAGAAACCATGCATAGAATCTACAGAAATTACAGTGAGTGATCTGATTACCAGAGGTGCAAGTTTTTTCAAGCAATGGCACATTCCTTGGGTCAGTTTCCTTTTCTTTGACCTGACTGTGTCTAGTATAGAGAGACATGTCTTGACATTATTTCAATGGGCAATTGGCTGACAACTTGATGAAGAATGTTCTGATTATTACCAATGGCATGTTGCCTTGGCACTGTCCATCTCTTGTGCTTCCAAGTACAGTAAGTGTGTTCTAGCAGGGTATCTCCACTTGAGTGCTCACTTGGAGTTTCGTGCCATCATGGCAATATTTTTGAAGGATGTCCATCAGTATATATGGCAATGGTAATGCTGCTCTACAAGAATTACAGTCCTCTGAATTTGTGGTCTGGGTATACTGCACTCCACTGTACCACTGCATCCATGGTACAAATCTGCACGCTCATGTGTGGAAACAATCGATTGGCTTGGGGAATCATATCTGGTGTTTCTCTGAAGTGCATCCATTACATATGTTGTTTGGATGTACTGAAACCTTGGTCACCGCTGGTGCGTGTGGTTTATACCTATTGGCTGCTACTATAGGAGCAAGTGTCTAAGGGAGTGGCTGTGCTATACATGCAATGTCAGGTACAAGGTCATAGTTCACCTAGCTGATGTTACTTATCTAAGGGTCAAGCCTATGGAACTATTCCCAGGAGATGCTGCAAGTAGAAGAATTGTAGCACCCTCGAATCCGGGTGCACATAATTCAGCAAGTCCTTGTCAGCCTGCAAGTGCCGGCCATTTCAAGACGGGAAGTATACCATGGCTTGAGCCACCTATTACCTTGATCATGATGACCACGACTGCTACCTTGATGCCTGTTCTCGACAAGATCAACATCGACCACGTCGATGATCTAGAGGCGTTTCAAGGAGGGAGGAGCGCCATAGCTGTAACCACCTTCTTGGAGCAAGTTTCTGCCAGCCACAACCATGACTACTACTCCTACCTCGTTGAGGCCTACCCCAAGTTTGGGTACTGCGACGGCTCCGACAAAATCAAAGATCGTCGACTGCAATGGGATCCAGGTGGTTTCTCTATGATGTCGGCTTGGGGTCAAGCCGAGTTTCAAGGAGGGAGGGATGTTAGGAGCTATCCTACCGATCCTCCTATCCGGGCTGGTCTCCTGGGCCTCCACATGGGCCTGACCAAGGTGACGACCTTTCGGAAGGCACGCTACAAGTATCGGGGAAGAGACTACGAGCAAGCCATCCTGTGTGATCAAGGCCAACGGCGGCGGCGGCAGAGCTGCGTCTCTGAGTTACCTTCTGTTCTTCCCATTCGACCTGATTGTATCCGAATTCGTGTGTATCCTGAGATAATCGAGTGAACCCTAGTGAGAACCTAACAATGACACATTTCTTCGCAACATTTCTTTGACACCTGGCCATCTTAGCCCTTGAAAACACATCTCATTTCTTACATTCCAGATGTTCCATAGCAGAAGAAAAGATATTAATGACAGAATTATTATTCTCACTAATCCACCATCTAGCAATAGATTCAAAATCCTTCCCAATATCGACACCAATAACATATGAAATAAACGAGATAGCTTTTGCAACAACACAATCAAAAAACAAGTGATGAGAAGTTTCAACATCTGAATAGAACAAACATGATTGATCATCCATCTGACGACGTTTACTAAGATTAACTCTAGTAAAAATTTGTCATAGGCAAGAAGCGATAAGAAGATATGGATCCTTGGGGGTAGATGCACCTTCCAGACAGCTCGAGTATGCACAGGGACAACCCTAGGATTGTCGATGACACCATAGAAGGACTTAACTGCATACTGCCCAGATGGATGGAAAATCCATATGGGACTATCTTCCTCATCCGACAAATGCACACTTTCCATCAAAGCAACAACCACACGCCACTGGTTAAATATATAATCAGAAACCATTCGCCAAAAAGTAAACTTAAGGTTAACCCCATCCCAAGCATCTATGATGGAACAGAAATGTTCAATGACTATTACATATAATTCCCAGAACATTGTTGTCAAAGAACAATGTCCCATCTAAGCGTCCTCCCAACACATAATTTTTCTCCCCTTACCAAGATTCCATCTATACCTAATTTTGCCACCGAAGCCGCCTACATGATGCCTTTCCAAAAATAAGAACATTGAGTAGGATTAGCTCTCTGAATATTTGGGGAGAGATTATATTTATAATCAATAATTTTCCTCCAGATATTGTGTTGGTCTAAATGATAGGTCTAAGCCAGAAGGATAGTAGACAGAGATTAAAATCCCTCAGATTTGGGAAGAAATGTGTCATTGTTAGTCGACCCCGTCAAGGGCTAAGATGGCCAGGTGACATGTAAATTCCCAATTAACGAAATGATAATTTGGAGAAGCATCGGTGTCTTTCCAAAAGACATTTGGGAATTGATCACTTAGACCATTTGGGAAATTTAACAAACGACACTAAATACATAAGAATGATATCTACACATGCTTGTAAAAGCACCAGTCTAAGTGAAAACCACTTTGAATCACGTGTGCATGTGCACCCGGTATTAAATGAACATATTTTCAAATATAAAAAAATTTGGAAATAAATTTCGCGGATTCATTTTCATATTCTATGTGTTCGTAAAAGTTGTTTTGCGGAAAATAATATTAACAAGAAAAATTTGTCTCGAGAAAAACCTTTATTAGCATCAACATTTGTCTTTTTTACACAAATCAGAAAAAAGTCAATTTTCATGAAAACAGATGTTAATCTATGCAAGAATATATTTTTGGTTTATTTTTTGACATTTCAAAATGCTTTTAAAATACATTTTAAAGAAAGAGTGCGCATATGCCCATGGGAGTTAAAACGCCGCTTTATAAGAAAGAAGTCTACCCATCCACCGGAAACCACAAATGGATGGCATTTTAAAGTTTGAAACAATTGGGGACAAAAATCCTAGGTCAATTCGACAATCCTTCCCCGGGGAGAAACAAAAGCTTGGGAGCTGATGACATAGAACACGAGTCCATATCTGTCTCGAAGCTCACTCACGCATGACGGCGTCCAAGACTTGTCAACGCCTCGGCTTTGCCCATATCTGTCTCGAAGCTCTCAACTGATGATAGAACACGAGTCTTGGGAGGAAACTTGCTCCCACTTTATCTGAACTTGGTAGGAGAACTTAAAAAGTAGTTATGATTTTTACTTACATCAGCGATTGGACTTGTTCTGGCTTTTGAGCACTAGAATTGGCCGGCAAGATTGAAAAATGGGATGATTTGACACGGTCCACAGTCCAAATCGTGAATCTTGACTTGCACCTGCTCCTAAGAAAATTCTGCAACCAAGGCGGCAGGTTGAGTCATCTTTGCAAGAAATTGGTCAGAAACCAAACACCTCGATCATCCATTGATCCTGGCAGGGGCGTCCGATTCCGTTGTTCGGCCAGCCACCGTACGTCCATGGCTTCTTCCCATCGTCTCCCTTTGCTCGTCGCCCTCGGCGTCGCCTCGCTCTGCGCCGCGGCGGTTGCTCAGGACGGCAACCTCCTGCTGCCGGCCAATCCTACCTGCTCGACGGCCGGCAATTACAGCGACGGCAGCCAGTACAAGAAGAACCTAGACCAGCTCCTCGCCGGCCTCACCGCGGCAGCAGGAAGCAACGGCTGGTACTACAACGGCACGGCCGGGACCCCGGGGACAACCGACCAGGTGTTCGGCCTCATCATGTGCTACGCCGACCGCAACGTGGCGCAGTGCCAGGAGTGCCTCGCCGGTGCTCCCGCCGGGATCACCACGGTGTGCCCCGGAAGCCGGAACGTGCGCGCGGCCTACGACGCGTGCGTGCTCCGGTACTCGCCGCCTCCCTCCTTCTTCTCCCACGCCGACCTCCAGTTTCCTTTCCTCGTGCGCGCCAGCTCGCCGGGCGTGACAGTCGACCCGGACAAGATGCTCAACGCCTGGCTCACGCTCATGACCACCCTCACGGGGCAGGCCGCGAGCTCGCCGTCGCGGGTGGCGAACGCGACCACGCCGTACGACGGCGACCCGGCCAAGCCGGTGTACGGGTTGGCACAGTGCACCAGGGACCTCAACGCTACCGAGTGCACCAGGTGCCTCTCCTCCCTGGTCGGGCAGCTCAGGACACGCTTCACCAACGATACCGGCGGCGCCATCAAGGCGTACAGCTGCTACGTGAGGTACGAGCTTGGCGCCTTCGACATCACCCTCCCGCCTGAACCGCCACAGCCACCGCCGCCACCGTCGTCATCTTCACAGCCTGAATCGCCGCGGCCGTCGTCTTCAAGAACAGGGCTTGTGGTTGGGCTCACTGTCGGTTCTGTAGCGTTCGTGATCATTCTGGGCTCCTTGATCTGTATCACCCTACAACGGCGGCGGCGAAAGCAAGCTAAAATCCTTGGGCACCAAAGGGATCAGCAGCTGGAAGAGGGCAGCTTCTTCGACGGCGGAGAAGACCCGGGCATGGAAGACGACTTCGAGAAAGGGACCGGGCCGAAGCGGTTCCGCTACGGCGAGCTGGCCGTGGCCACCGACAACTTCTCCGACGAGAAGAAGCTCGGGGAAGGAGGATTCGGCTCCGTGTACAGAGGAAATCTCAAGGACATGAATCTTGAGGTGGCCATCAAGAGAGTCTCCAAAGGGTCCAAGCAGGGGAGGAAGGAGTACGCCTCCGAGGTGAGCATCATAAGCCGACTCCGGCACCGGAACTTGGTGCAGCTCATCGGCTGGTGCCACGGCGGCGGCGAGCTCCTCCTGGTCTACGAGCTGATGCCCAACGGCAGCCTCGACACGCATCTCTACGGCGACAACAATGCTGCCGTGCTGCCATGGCCGGTCAGGCATGAGATCGTGCTGGGACTGGGCTCTGCTCTTCTGTACCTTCACCAGGAGTGGGAGCAGTGCGTCCTGCACAGGGACATCAAGCCCAGCAACATCATGCTGGACGCCTCCTTCGCCGCCAAGCTCGGCGACTTCGGCCTCGCTAGGCTCGTCGACCATGGCCGTGGATCACACACGACGGTGCTCGCCGGCACCATGGGGTACATGGACCCGGAATGCATGATGACCGGCAAGACCAATGCCGAGTCGGACGTCTACGGCTTCGGTGTCGTCCTCCTTGAGATCGCCTGTGGCAGGCGGCCTCTGGTTCAGCACGAGGACGACGCAGTCCACCTGGCTCAATGGGTCTGGGACTGGTACGGCAGGGGAAGGATCCTTGACGCCGCCGATGAGCGGCTGGAAGGAGAATTCAACGGCAAGGAGTTGGAGTGCGTAATGATCGTCGGGCTCTGGTGTGCTCACCCAGATCGGAGCCTGAGGCCGTCGATTAGGCAGGCCGTCAATGTGCTGCGGTTCGAGGCGCAGCTGCCGAGCCTCCCGGCGAGGATGCCGGTGGCGACCTTCATGCCACAGATTGGTGCTTTCACTTACACATCTTCTGCTGTAACAACAGGCAGCGGCAACAGCACCGGTACGTCTTCTGTTGTAACAGGCGTCAGCAGCAACACCGCCGGGACCAACGTATCAGCAAGCTCGACTGAAATCTCCTCCTTGCTGAAATGAGAAGCGTATCAAAAAAATTAAATTTTTGGAAGAGATTATTTGTAGCATCAAGTTGATTTTTGAGTATCTGTATAGGCGTACCGTAGTAATACAGATTTTTTTTGACATGGGGAATACAAAATTTTGATTCATAGAAGTTACAGAATACAACAGCAGAAACTCCAAAATACGTGTATAAACATTGGCAGTGGAATGTCATGTTGTATATTATTGCCCGAGCGCACAGAAGAGACCCTCGGAGATTCGATCATTAAGTATTAATTCACATAGTAGCATATATTCCACCTTTCTCTGTTTCGATAATTTACATTGAAAACGCCGAACAGCGTCGTTTTCCCCACCCGACCTCTTCACTTTCCTTTGCCTTCTGCCCTTCTTCCAGCGCAAGTACAATAGATTTATCCTCCATGAACTAAGACTAAGCAGCAGTAGCAACTGGAGTGTCAGGGTGAGCACCCCACTCAGTCCATGATCCATCATATACTGCAACATCGGTTTTGCCGAGGCGATGAAGACCCTGACAATGACAACATACGATTTACTGGTTTAGAAACACAATCTAGCATTGGCAAAGGAAATGGTGCGATCACAAGTCTCAAAGTAGTCTTACCAAAGCTAGTACACATGCTGTCACACCAGTTCCGCAAGAGGTCACAATGGGTTGATCAAGTGATACGCCTGATTTCAGATCAGGTCAGAGTAAAGAGTTAGAAAGATTGGCATGGCTATGGCCATAGTTCTATTTCTACATTAAATACCACTGAGAAAATAAATAAAGGTGCCAGCAAGATCTTATTCAATTACATAACAAAGCTTCACAAAATTAGTCTTATTAATTAGACAAATACGGGTTTAGATTTTAATTGGTGAATTCCCATGATCCCATCAGCACGCTCAATTAGAACGCAAACATGTCCAGATACTCCCAAATTGGTAAGACAGAGGCTTCCAATCAACACAAGCATAACCTGACTACTGGAGGGCATTCGGCAGGAAAAGTTAATATTAGGAAAATCTACATGGATAATGAAGTACCTTCTTGCTCAAATCGTTTACGGAGGTCATCTGCAGGTAACAGCTTTTGTGAACTGTCAAGCACCTGAAAAAAGTCGAATAAGACTTAGCAACATCCATCATTAACCCCACCAACCAAATATAACATACTAGGTACTAGGCTTAGTCTTGTAACAACATTAATACTATGTCATAATATAAGTCAATTTGGACATGGACACTTCGACCAAGAGTTTCGTTGAAAATATGTTGCCATACATAGAAGTAATTATAAATTATGGAAGTGTATATTGTCTTTCTAGATGGTCAAATCTAACAATATCTGACCGGCACAGATTATAAAAAGATTCTGTGACACACGACATACCATAATCAAAATCAAAGGAATGAGGAAACTGCAATTTAATGAATCATATTCAAAATGAAAAAAATATATCATATAATAGGTAGAATATTGACGTTCAACTGTGAAATGTGTACAAGAAATACCCATTACTACTATATTTGTAAGCACATACAACAAATAACAGCAACACAAGTTTAACCAAACCATCATCTTCGAAAGAACAGTACAAACTGACTAGATAATTGCAAATTTCAACCTGAGGAAAAGGAACGCATTTGCTCCCAGGCACATGCCCACTTCTTATTCCCTTGCGTGGCTCTGGAACTGCACCGTCAAATCTGATGTACAAATTAAGTGTCAGAATACAAAACTACTGATAGCACACAGCTCAATGAAGCATGCACCTTTTGCATAAGATATTAAAACAAATATAGCACAGTTAGTAAACCAGAAGCACCAGTTAACAAAACCAAAACTTGAACTAACTTAACAATTTAACATTGCCTGTAATGTTATTAGGCTGGTGCTACATCGAGTATCATGGTTGGACAGAATAATAAAATAGATACTCAAACTGCAAAAGCTGCACTGACTAATTGGCAAATTAACATTTTTAGATGATGAGTCCTATGCCTATAGAGATTATCTTGTGCTGAATACAACCACTTGCGGTGCGCTTTGGCATTGCTATGAGGTGCATTGCAGTGCTGCAGTATGCAACTTATGTAGCTACTGAAATGTAGACCAAATTCCAACAACAAAAATCTGATGTGGCTAAAAAAAATATATGCTGCCGTAAACTCTGAATCTGAAAACTACAAGTATCTTGTAAAAGACACCACAATAGGGTTAAGGAGAAGGCTCTATATGCAGCATACATGTATGACATGATTTTCCAGCATAAGAGAATAGCAGTACCTAGGCTTCCCTCGAGCATCTATAAGTTGATGTGTCTGGGTATCGATGTTCCCTTTCACCTGAGTAAATTGTGTATAGGGGTTATATCCAATATGCAGAATGAATTTAGTGAATGGTTGGGGATGTGCATAGAAAATTGTTGCCCTGCTGAACAGCTCTAACCTGATCAAGATTCCATAGAAGATGAGGCTGCAACTTAGCTTCAAATGTGGAGGGACCAACCTATACAGAATAGATAAATGATAATATAAGTTCTTCCATTACTAATGTTGAAGTGCACACCCAATACAACTGATAACTATTTAGGAATAACAATTAAGAGATTGATAAGTCGGTACTCCGTATTGCTAGTAAGGCTCACTGGATTTCCTAATGAAGAATTGGTCAACAAAAAAGAGAAGATTTTAAAAAAAATTACCGGCTGTCCCTGGTAAACCTTCTCGATTGCTTCACTAGCAGCACTAGCTTTTAAGATAGAATCGCTGGAGGCACTTGATTCCACGTCATACCCAGAAGCACGCCATTGGGGCAAACCTCCATCTAAAACCCAAATTTTCTCATGACCATAAGCACGAAACATCCTGGTATCAAGGAAACAAGCATCAGGGCCATGTAGTTAAGTAGCAAAGCCAGTACAAATGAACCATAATGCAAATGTACTGGTAATGAACCTCTATTCATTTAAGAACTGATAAGAACAATCGTCTCTTGTTTCTGCCATACTTCTGCTCTAGCTTGTTTTATTTAGTTCCGTGGAAGGAAAAAAAATAAAGGAACTTACCACCAAACACGAGCAGCGCTAAATAGCCCCTTTCCATCGTAAACTACTATTCCATCTTTGTTGTAGATGCCAAGGGAAGATACAGCAGCAGAAAATGCTTTTTCAGAGGGCAGCATGTGTGGCAACTAACTCAAAAAAGAATACATTAAGTTCATGTGACTGTTGAAAATAGAAAGTGAAGACCAACATAGGGAATAAGAACTGGAACAAAAACTTTTTTACCACCAAACCAATTAGTGCAATGCTAAGCTAGCCTGTGTAGCTACAAGAAACCGAACTTCAGTGTGTATGTATTCACTGTCAATCACATGGCGATGGCGGTTGCTGTTTTAGTTTGCTTGTTTTAAACTTTCACTATCTAGAGTTGGCTAAGGCTATTGCTGCTGATCTGCAAAAGAATAGCACTTATGGTCTAAGCCTCTACCAATGTTATCTATGCACATGGATTGATGTATTGAGCCATATGTTTTGGTTCCACTATTAATGGAACTGGGGCTGTTACAATGTCTTTGTAAAAATACAACAAGGACTACATTATTTCTTCAGTTAGTGTCCCTTCCTACTACTGAAGTGCATAAATGCTCAGAATATATTATGATTTACAGCAGAATACATCGCTAAAAAAGTATCGAGAAAAGCAAGGATATCAGCAGTAATAAATGCAGAGCTGCAGAGAGAAGTGACCATGTAGTGAACTAACAAAGTTAATATGACTAACTGTGAGCAGGACTTACACTAGATGCTCTGTCAGATATCCCATCAACATCAAAGAATAAGGCACCAGGGATATGCGCCACCTAGGAACAAGATTAAAGTAAATTTTAGGACTAGGATCCATAAATAAACAGTAAGAAAAAACATATAAAACCATCAAACAACTGCAACGGCATAATAGCGAGCTTAAGAAATTTTCAAATTTCAGAACATGAATAACACACATATTCTTTTTCATCATTACCTGGTACTCCTGAAGTGGATTCCTTTGCTCCGCAGGCATATACCAAGAGGCATCAAGTACCTTGACAAAAAATTAAGAGCATAAGATACAGTGCATGCCAGTGGAGATAAATAACAGCAAGAGGACTATCCTGTGAATACTATAGTTATATGTTAATCCTGCTTGTAGTGGGTATTTGTTTAATTATTCATACTGCTGGCTTCCTGAGTACATGTCAACAATGTCCAATGCTCCATGATCAGTTTTTCTTTTCAAGTAACACTTTGGCCTTTCGGAAGCACATTTCAACTGTAATGTAAATGTGGTCTAAACTGCCCAGACCAAAAATAGTAAAAGGGGTCACTGGCTTTTTAAACTGGCACTTCAAGTGCTTTTTTCTTCCTTTGATGAATAATTTAGATCACGTAAACTGAAACAATCCCCACGAGCTCACCTGAAATACCAGTTCACATCGCTAGTTCATTCTTTAGTTCACATCAAAAGCTTAACAGCCAGATTTATCCCTACTAGGAACGGCGACCAAATTTCCGCAACAGCAGCACAACCTCGACCAAACAAACACTTGGTCTGCGAGTGGTACCTTCACATCGGGGTCCCTGAGGTTGGCGTGCAGCCACTCGGCGGACACGACGGGCTCGTTCCGCGGCACCGTCGCCTCCGACACGGCCGACGACGTGGCGTTGCAGCGCGCCGCGACCCCGAAGGCGCCCATCGACGGCCACGGCGACGCCCTGCACCCGAACCCCGCGCTCTCCGCCGCGCGCGCCCATCCAACTCTGCCCTGCACGATTGCAACAAAAGAAACACCGTCAGACCGGAGGGGATCGAGGCGGGGGTTGCAGCGGCGGGAATTACGACCACGGGGGGCGTGCCGGCGGAGGCGAGGAGGAGGAGTAGTAGGAGGAAGGGAAGGAGGGTTTCCTTGGGGAGGAGGCGCGCGCCGCGCAGGGCGAAGGCGGCGGTGGCGGCGCGCGAGAGGAGCGTGGCCGCCATGGGGCGACGGGCGGTAGGGTTCTAGAAGGTTCTGGGAGGAGGAGTGGTGTGGCCTGGTGGGTAGGGCGGAGACTGGAGACGATGATGGGTTGCTGCTGGTGGAGTGGGGTTTGAGGTGGACGCGCAGGTGTAAAACTGTGGTCGATCAATCCAGCGGCCAAAACCCAACGCCGAGGTATTCGTCCTTGGTTTGCGAGACCCCCTTTTCCTTTCCCCTCCCGCAGCTTCTCCTCCTTCCTTGAGTGTCACCTTTTCCTCGCCAGATCCGGCCACTCGCCATCGGCGACCTCGCCGGCTGGTGCAGAGATGACCTAGGGTGCCGGCCCGCCGTGTATAGCAATAGGATTAGGTTTTGTTTGCTTTCTCTGTTATTTTCCCTTGTGGGGCTTGGCGAGATGCCGTCTCTCTCCCCCCGAAGACCTATAACCTTGGCGTCCTGGCGCGGCGCTGAGCTTGCCGTGGCAAGCTCCTCCGTCAAGCCTCCATGGTGGAGGATGGGCGGCGGTGGCGGATCTGCGGCGGTCTTCTTCAATAAGCGCTGGTGCTACTTTTCTGCTTGCGGGTGTGATCAAGAGGAGCTCCTTCTGGCCGGCTGTGGAGGCGAGGAGATGGAGCGGTGCTGTTGCCTCATCCGCTTTTGCAGAGGTGGTGTTGTGAGGTTCGAGTCGCCGGAGTTTCCGAGCCACTCCTGGCGAACGGCGGAGGAGATGAAGCGGTCTGGCTTGCTCTAGTGGATGGAGGCGACGGACCGCAGCGTCAACTCGGAAACCTCTTCAATAAGGTTCGTTAATCGCGGCTCTGGTGGTGGGGGCATGAATCTGGGCGCTGCATCTGTTGCTCGTCTTGGTGGCGTGAGCAGAGAAGGCTCCCGATTTGGTGCTTCATTATTGCTGGACTCGCATCAGGGGAGGAGTTTTACTTCTCCGGGGAGATTCCTCACGGCGGCGTTCTTTTCGTCGTCGTTTATGATGGTCGAAGGGCGACCGCTCCCGCCTTCGTCATCGGCTACGGCTACCTCCGGCCGGCGTTACAAGGTTTTGTTCAACCTCCAGGCTGCCATGCCGCAAAGGAGGCCCTTTTGCTTCGGTGTAGTGAGCTCCCGCCTCCTCGTTCCAAGTGGTATAGTCCCCGGCGATGTTGAGGATGACTGCGCCGAGCATCGCGTTCGTCACACTGGAGAAGGAGCTGGACCCGATTGTGTTCCTCTTTTTCTTTACAGGGTCCTTTGTGCAATTTGTAAGGGCTTGATTGTAATTTTTATCTTTCTTGAAGCCTTATCTGTAAGATGTACCAGTGTTGAGTCTGTTGACTTAATGAAGCTCTAGGTCCTTCGGGACCGTCCCCTGTTCAAAAAAAAAAAGGTATTCGTCCTCTTTTCTCATCCTTTTTTCCAATGGACTCTAGCTTTTCTTGGGTACCAAGCGTTTGAAACTTTCGAAGTCCAAGCAATTATCAAGTTTCAGTACTAGAGCTAGTGGTTATGTCTAGTGGAAACCAAGTTACAACGAGATTTACTTGCAAACCGTTTGAAAGTTTTCAATAATTTTCAAGAAAAATCGGGTATATGTTAGAAAGGTGATGCTCCATAGACATAATATGAAACAAAATCATATCCATTTGTACTGTTTGTCACTATTTATTGCCGAAATTGGTTTTTCTTTTTGTTCATGCCTCTGAAATGAATTTGATTCTGAACTTAATATTTTACACATTTGTAGAACGCCACCTCCCCGACAATTACTGAACTGTTTAAGAATTTCTGGAAGAGATTTCACCAGTTGCTGCCCAGTATTTTCTCACCCAAACAAGACGAATTTTTTTTTAAATAATATTTTTTTAAACTGAAATTCGGAAAATAGCGCGCGTTTCCCAGAATTTTGGAAAATAGCGCGGCGTCGGCAACGGCCGGGCCGAAACCGTGCACTTTCGGCAAGGGCGACGCCGAAACCAGACTGTCGGCACGGGCCACGCTAAAAGCTCTCTCCTGCATGCCGCGGCAGGCCTGCCCCACATGTTTCGGCCTGTTTCGGCACGGGCGCTGCCGAAACCTCGGAGATATCAACGCTGCGCCCGGCTCGGCCTTCTTTCTTCTTCCTTCGCTCGAGCTCCTTCTTACTCTTCTGTTCTTCCGTTTCCAGAGAAAACACAGCACCGAATCTTACCCCAAAAATCCCTACAAACCCACATATTGAAGAAATAGAGTAGAGGAGGGTTGAGGCATCCCCGATCTATTGATGGGATAGTTGTTCGTGGAGGCGTTTGGGGGAGTGGAGGTGGAGCAATGGTGGTCAACAATGGTGGATAGTGGTGATGTGTGCCGGTGTTGGGGAAGCTAGAGGCGTGGTGCGGCGGTGGTGGTGCTAGATTGAAGCCGGACAGCGGGAGCTACACACGCGTCAAGGGTAAACCCTAATCCCTAAATTTGTTAGGTTAAATGTGAATATAGTTTGTGGGTAGATGTATAAATATTTGTTTGCATTAGTGTAGATATATTTTGTCGGTTAGATATATTGTATAATTTTATTAGGATTAATATTAGGAGTGTAGATATATTTGGTCGGTTAGATATATTGTATATTTTGATCCGGATTAATATTAGTGGTGGTTGTAATTTTTAGATATATCCGGTGTGTAGTATTTGACGATGCCAAAAATTTGTCTAGGTAATGGAAGTGGTTCATATTGTAGTGCACTACGGTGCCGGTACAGTCCGTGCAACTGAGTCAGGGGTTGATCTTCGTGAATTTGATAATTTGGAGATTCAGTTGACAGAGCCAGAGAAAGTGGAAATTAGCGCTGTCCAGTGCTATTTCACGGTGATTTTGGTTACGATCCTAATTTCTGGACGGTTAGGATTCAGTCGCTATGGACCAAATCCCGGACAAATATTTACTGGGAGTTGTTGCCGCTTGACTGGACAAACAGTGGGTTTCTTGGCTAGCGTCATGCAAACGCCGTGGCACAAAACCAGAAGTCCTACTGTCGTTTGTTTTGAAGGGGGAGAGTAGTGAATCAACTAGTTCGCATACTGCCCAAATTCCTGTGCATTATGAACCATCACCGACAGCAGGGAATGCTCAAACTCATGTTGAGTACCATCAACCATCGCTGTCACAAATTCCTGTTCATTACGAACCAGCATTGTCAGCAGGACCTACCCAAATTGGGGAGGCTGATGCGGATGAGCACACAGGAACAGTGCAGGACGCGATGTTGGATGAAGACGAGGATGGCGTCGCCGAAGATCTTAATTCTGATGAAGGAGATTCTGATGATTCAGATGAAAATGATGGGGAGGATGTACCTATTCCTGGTTATTGGAACCAGGACAAGTCAAATGTCACGACTGTGCGTGATGGTCATGATTCGTCCTGTGAGTACCACATGAATAACATTGAAATTGGGGCTCAGTACAGCACGAAGCATCAGTTAAGGGAAGCCGTGATTCAGTGGGCATTGTCCACACAGAGGGTTTTCCGCACTGATGTATCAAATAAGCAATATTTGACAATGAGCTGTACTGACATTGGTTGTCCTTCACGGGTGCATGGTCACTTACCGAAGTATGAGGTTGTGTGGGTGGTGACAGACGTCGTGCCACACACTTGTGAAATTAATTGTCAACTCAAAGATCACCCAAACCTAACGTCAACTCTCATTGCACGTCTTTTGTTCAGTGAGATAGTGGACAAGAAAGACATGGTAGTGAAGCACATCATAAGAACAGTGTTTGCAAGATGGAAAACCAACATTAAGTATGGGAAAGCCTGGAGAGCTAAGCAGAGGGCTCTAGAGGAGAGGTTTGGGAGTTTTTATGACTCTTATGATAATGTTATCCGTCTTGTTAGCACATTGAAGATGAGGAATCCTGGCACATATGCTATAGTCCAATTACAAAAAAAGGAGGAGATTCCTGAATATGATGTGTTTGGCCGATTGTTCTTCTCATTTGCCATATGCATCGAAGCTTTTAACTATTGCCGTCCAGTGTTGTGCGTGGATGGCACGTTTCTCACAGGCAAGTACAAGGGGCAGATCCTGACCGCAATAGGTGTGGACGGCAACAACCAGATCGTGCCAATTGCATTTGCCTTCGTCGAGGGTGAGAATTATGACAGCTGGTTATGGTTCTTCAGGAATTTGAAAATGGCAGTGTGAAGACTCGGCCAAATGTCTGCATCCTCCATGACAGACATGCTGGTATGCTAAAGGCTATAAAGACACTGCAGAAACCCGGCGTGGATGAAGAAGCACCATGGACTGACATGCAGAGTCGCTGGTGTATGCGCCATCTAGGCGCTAACTTTTACTCATGCTTTAAAAGTAAGCGGTTGATGAATTTGTTTAAAAGACTCTGCAATCAGAATCAGGAGAGGAAGTATCAGTTTTTGTGGGAAAGGCTGACTGAATTCACAAGGAAACAAGTGAAGGAAAGAAGGGCTGCACAGGCTCAAGGAGTATCTGCGCAGCTCCAGGCGGCACAGGTCGCTGCAGCGCAGACGGATGATTCAGACCCTGTTGGTTTGTGTAACTTGCCTGGAATTGACCCACCTGGTACGAAGAGAAAGGAGGGAAAACGAATCAGGAATTTTGAAAAGTGGATAGAGAAAGAGCCTCCCGTGAAATGGTCTTTGTTGCACGACGAACATGGAGCTAGGTACGGCACCATGACTACCAACCTTGCAGAGGTGTATAATTTTGTACTCAGAGGGAATAGGAGTTTGCCACTAACAGCACTGGTGGAGGGTATTTTGCACGGTACATTGACGTATTTCAGAGATAGACGTCGTGAAGCTGTCGAGCATATTGAGTATTACCCCAACACACCTTACTGCCGAAAAATAAGACAGTACATGGACAAGAAGATAAAGAAGGCACGGTTGCACACAGTCGTTCGTATGGGTAATCAAGAACCGAAGTACGAGGTACGCTTACCCACTGCAAGATTTGGTGCGGGTAATGAGCTTAAGACCCATGAGGTGAGCATTGGACTTGATGCACCCCCAACGTGCGAGTGCACGTGCAATAAACCGAGATTGCTTCACCTCCCATGTTCTCATGTGCTAGCAGTTTGTGGGCAGATGGGGATGAACCCAATTAGTTTCGTGTCTCCGTATTACATGAAGGAGGCAGTGGTTCAAACTTGGACCGGGGAGATGACAGGATTTAGGGTAGTTGGTAACTTCAACAAGGTTAACCCATTGGAAAGACAATATGTTCCGGATCCCGCTCTAATGAGAACTAGCAGAGGAAGACGGAAGTCGCGTCGAATCCGGAATGATATGGATGAGTCCGAAGCCGGTGGACCCACTCGACAGTGCTTGTTATGCACTAATTTCGGACACAGAGAGAAGTACTGTCCCAAATACGGCCTTGGACCTGCTCCTGATCCTGCAAGCATTCCGGTTCCTGGGCGTGGTCGAGGAAACCGAGGCCGAGGAGGACGTGGGCAACGTGGCTAGCACTGTGGTTAAATTTGTATGCGTACGAACTATGTTTTAATTTTTACGTGTCCGAACTATGTTTTAATTTGTAAGTGTCAGAACTATGTTTTCATTTGTCAGTGTTTGAACTATGTTGGTATTTGTAAGTGTTTGAACTATGTTGGTATTTGTAAGTGTCCGAACTATGTTTTAATTTGTAAGTGTCCGAACTATGTTGGTATTTCAAAGTGTCTGAACTATGTTTGTATTTGTAAGTGTCCGAACTATGTTTTAATTTGTAAGTGTCCGAACTATGTTTTTAATCTGTACCATACAGATGGCTTCATATGCTTTGCTTAATGGAGCGATCGATGGAAAACATCGCGCTAGGCTGTGGGAGAATGGTAAAACGCCTAATCTCGTGCGTACACGGGGTCCATCATACAACTGGATGATACACCCTGATTGGGTTGATCGGTACGTGCACCGGGTCCATAATTTTGTTACCATTTATGATGCGATGAACATTATTTGATAATTTTTTTGATACAGGTTGACTTGGTCTGGTCTGCTTCCTATAGCACGCCTAGTTGAGGCGACTCCTCGGGAGTGGTTACATCATCCACCAGATCAGGTCGGAGACGCAGATATTGATGTCCAGGTGGATGCATCTCGACGCGTCAACATAGACAGGTCACTGCTTAGCTGTTTAGTTGACCGATGGAGGCCCGAGACCCACACTTTTCACTTCCCGTGCGGGGAGATGGCACCGACACTTCAGGATGTGTCATTTTTGTTGGGTCTCCCACTGGCGGGCGCGGTCGTAGGTCCTTTACAGGCTCCAGGTAATTGGCGTGACGAGATGCAGGCACGTTTCGCAGGTGTACATCCGGAAAACCCGTTCTTGCCGAACCAGAAACACGGTCCTCGGGTTTCTTTTTTGAGCAAGTTTCAGGTAAGATTGTTACAATTATGCCGTTTATTTTTAACTATCAGCAAACCTGTACTTACCCAGTTTCTGTTGTATGATCAATGCAGATAGGTGCTCTTGGATACCCTGAGGTCGCCTTGACTGAACCGCAGATTACTAGATGTTTGGAGGCATACCTGATGTGGCTGTTCGGCAAGGTGATGTTCACAGAGTCCCACGTCGACACTATTTCGGCGCGCTTCATCGATATAGCGCGAGAGATTGCGGAGGCACAACAACTTGAGGACATAGTGCCACGGAGTTTTGGGTCTGCTGTCTTAGCCGCCACGTATCGTTCTTTGTGCACTGTGTGCACCAAGAACGCAGACTCCTCTTCGATACTTGGCTGCCCACTACTGTTGCACTTGTGGTCCTGGGAGAGGTTCCCTATTGGTAGGCCTGACGTCGACGCTATTACTCCTTGGCAGTACAGGTTCATCGAGGAAAACCTAGTCAATCTGCCTACATTTGGTAGTATGTGGACACGTAGACAGGTAAACTTGCACATTATTTATTTCTTGTTGAACTAATTGTCAAGTTCTTTATTTATGTATACTAACTAGTTTATCTATTTGCAGAGACGGTACGCGGGAGAGCAAGTCAGAAATTGCTACGCGTCATTCACGATGCAGTTTGATCAGTTGCAGGACCATCAGGTTATTTGGGAGCCGTACCGTGCTGACAGGGTGGTGGCGAGATACCCCGGTGGGATTTGTACCTTGTGTCGGAGGGATGAAAACTATTGGTACACTCGAGCCTCTATTATTTTCGATGTCACGGTGGAGGAGGTGGCCCAACAGCGAGTCATGAGACAGTTCGGCAAGCGACAATTGCCCGAACCTCCCGCGAGACAGCCGCCCCTTCCTTCGCACATCCACAGGTATGTTTTTAACCAACTTGGTTGCACTAACGAATATCTAAAGTCGTATTCTTATTACGGTACGCATGCATGTTTTCAGATTGTCACGACAAGGCGAGAGAAGTTACACATCTTGGCTACGGGTACTACAACCGTACATTGCAGAATGGGCGAATGCGACGACTAATGTATGGCCCGCGGATGAGCCATTTCAGCTGGATGATTTTAACGCATATCTGCGGACGTATAGACAGTCCACTCGAGTTCGCTTAGTCCACACGTCCCAGCCTGATCAGCTGCCACCTCCTGCTGTTACAGACATGTACCCACTTCAGGCTATTGGGGGAAGCAGAAACTACGCGGTACGTATCTTACTTATATTGGTAAATGCATGTCTCAATAATGAACCATAACATTTTGTTTTTCTATTACAGGCAGAGTTGATAGAAGACATTCGGAGCGACGTTGCTGCCTTTGCCCCACAGCCGCAACACGTATCTTGGTTCAAGCGTCTGGAGGATAAACTACGTCGTGTCTACTCTGTTCTTACTTGTGCCGGCGGTGCTGACGTTGCTCCACGCGGTCCAGCCCCGCGCCCCACGCGCCACTCGTCAGCAACTCAGGATGCACAGTATCACCCTCCCGTCACTCTGTTGGTCGACAGGACCCCCGGCCACGTCTTACACGAGCACAGACTCCTCGCCCACAACCTACGTACGAGTCTGGTAGTTCGTCGCAGCAGCCAGATCCGTCTCAGCCACTGATGTACCGGCCGCCAGATGCATCTCAGCCTGGTAGTTCGACATGGCAGGCGCCACCTACGTACCAGCAGCCTATGTACCAGCAGCCACCCGTGTACCAGCAGCCACCTATGCACCATCTTGGGATGCCGACGTCTGGTTACGGGATACAGCCACCTCCACATATGATGTGGAACCCGTCTCCTGTGCCGGTGACTCAGTTTCAGAGCCACCTCGGTACGTAGTTTTTAATACTCATACAAATTTACCTTATTCACCCACACATGATACTGACGTAACTTTTACAGGTGGGGGTGGCTCCTCCTCACACATGGATCCGGAGGACGAGACGTTGTACCATACTCCACCGCCGCCCGATACGCAGGAGACGCAGGAGGATGAGCCGTTGCGAGGCCGAGGGATGCGTGACCACCGCGCTCCAGCACGCTTGTCACCTACCGGGCCTCGACCACGGAGGCAGCCGCGCACTCGTGCTCACAGAGATGACTGATACTACTATCTATGTATGAGACATGTTTCCATTCACGGGACCTTATTTATATGTATGAGACATCTACGTATCGTTCGATGTAATACTATGTATGACACATATTACTATCTACCTACATTTGGTTCAGACATTAATTTAGATTAATAATAGATAGATCTTGTCTGTTACAACGGGAAATTAAGATACATCGGCATTCTGAAATTAACTACTAATACTGAAATTAAATACTACACCTAACTACATGAAGTCATCTACCGTCGACGCAGCCTCCAACATCAGTCTTGCTCTTCGACGATGCAACACTCTTGCTCCTGGAGGATGAAGCAGTCTTGCTCCTTGAAGAAGGTGCAACACTCTTACCCTTCGCCGATGCATCACTCTTGCCTTTCGACGATAATGCGCCACTCGGCATGAAGATATCGTCTTCGTCCTCGCTCTCGTCTATCCACGTACGTGGATTTTTTGCAAACCACATACGGTCTGCTTCATTCCTAAATTTTCCACTAACAACTTTCTTGTCGTACCTATCAAGCAACCTGAGAAGTTCTTTCCGTATTTCCTGGGGGTACCTGTTTGGCCAGCTATGTCGTCGTAATGCCGCTCCAACCTCAGTGAGAAGACTGTCACTACTGATGAGCTCCTCCCATGGAACTTCCTTACCGTCTACCCTCAACTCGACCGCACACAACAAGAGACGCTCGGACATATCTCTTACCCAACTACGATCCATGGGCCAACCTGGGGTGGGAATCGACATTTTCTAGTGTATACACTGGACTGCTTAGGGAGCTCAGTGAGGAGGGGATTTTATAGGAAGGGAAGGGAAGAAATGGCGGGAAACGGTGGCGGGAGAACAGGGCACTGATACGTCTCAAACGTATCTATAATTTTTGATGTCCCATGCTTGTTTTATATCAATTGCTACATGTTTTGCATCTACTTTATATCACTTTTATACATTTTTTGAGACTAACCTATTAACAAGATGCCGAAGTGCCAGTTCCTGTTTTCTGCTGTTTTTGTATTCCAGAAAAGCTAGTCTGGAAATATTCTCGGAATTAGACGAAACTTCACGGGGGTCCCTATTTTACCAGAACTCACCTGACGGACCAAAGGAGCAACGGAGAGGAGCCACAGGGGCCCCACACGCCACTAGGGCGCGGGCCACCCCCTTGGCGTGCCCTAGGGTGGTGTGGGCCCCTCGGGGGTCGTCAGCCGCCGCCCTTTCGCCTACTTATTCCCCCCGATGCGAAAACCCTAAGTGCCTGAGCAAATATCCACGAAAAGTTCCAGAGACGCCGCCGCCGTCAACCCTAGCTCGGGAGGGTTCAGAACCTCTTCCCGGCACCCTGCCGGAGAGGGGAATCGTCACCGGAGGCTTCTACATCGCCATGCCTGCCTCCGGAGTGATGCGTGAGTAGTTCATCCTTGGACTACGGGTCCATAGCAGTAGCTAGATGGTTGTCTCTCCACTTTGTGCCATCATGTTTAGATCTTGTGAGCTGCCCTACATGATCAAGATCATATTATTGTAATGCTACATGTTGTGTTTGCTGGGATCCGATGAATATTGAATACTATGTCAAGTTGATTATCAATCTATCTATGTTATTTAAGATCTTGCATGCTTTCCGTTACTCGTAGATGCTTTGGCCAAGTAGATGCTTGTAACTCCAAGAGAGAGTTTATGCTAGATAGTGGGTTCATGCCTCCACTTAATCTGGGACAGTGACAGAAAGTTCTAAGGTTGTGGATGTGCTGTTGCCACTAGGGATAACCTAACGATGCTATGTCCACGGGCATATGTGTTTGTTTACATTACGCGCTTTACTTAATGCAATTATCCGTTGCTTGCAACTTAATACCAACGGGGGACTCGGATGACAACCCGGCGGTGGATTATTAGTCATAGATGCTGTTGGATAACAGTCTATGTATTATGTCGTAATGCCCAATTAAATATCATAGTAGTCATCATGTCATGTATATGCATTGTCATGCGCTCACTATTTTCAATTGCCCAGCTGTAATTTGTTCACCCAACATGTTAGTTATCTTTTATGGAGAGACACCACTAGTGAACTGTGGACCCCGGTCCATTCTTTTACACTGATTAAACAACCACAAACTGCAAACTGTTCCTTTTTCATTCTCTGCAATTTAATACTCATTTTCCACACCATACGTTTAATCCTTTGTTTTCAGCAAGCCGTGAGATTGACAACCTCACTGTTTCGTTGGGGCAAAGTAGTTTGATTGTGTTGTGTGCAGATTCCACGTGGTGATCGTTTCGTGGCGCCCAACAACCTTCTGAAGAGTTGCTGCTCCTACTGGTTCGATAACCTTGGTTTCTTTCTGAGGGAAAACTTGCTGCTGACTACATCATACCTTCCTCTTGGGGTCTCCCAACGAACGTGTGTTTCACGTCATCAAGCTCTTTTTCTGGCGCCGTTGCCGGGGAGACAGCAGTCTTCTGCAAGGGGAGTTTCACGCTTCCAATCTCTTTACTTTGTTTTTGTCTTGCTTAGTTTATTTTATTTTATCTTGTTTGCTTTCAATTATCAAAAACACAAAAAAATTAGTTACTTGCATTTAGTTTATTTTCAGTTTTGTTTTCTGTTAGTTATCATGTCTGGTTCGGCTCATCATTTTGGTTCCTGAAGTTGAGGTTCGATCTTTTAAGCAACAAAGTGGAGAAAGTTTGAAAGATGCTTGGTATAGAATCAGCGATGCTCATCGTAGGTGTACTAAAAAATATTCCACTATGATCCTGCTTAGAAATTTTTATGTTGGCATAACTAGCTGGTATAGATATGTCTTGGACACTTTGAGGAGGTAACTTTCTTGGTACCCTGCGTTGGAAGCTAGTTATATTATTGAGAGCCTAGTAGGAACACCACCTGTTAGTAACATTAAAAATGAGATCACCTTGGAAGATGTTATAAAGAAATTGGAGTCTATAGAGAAAAATTTGCCAAATCTCCTTGATAGTACTAGCAAAGTTGATGAATCACTGGGAACCATTAATGAAAGAATTGCTGTTTTAGAAACTAGTACTATTCAA
This sequence comes from Poa pratensis, assembly GCA_947311845.1. Lineage (NCBI taxonomy): Eukaryota > Viridiplantae > Streptophyta > Magnoliopsida > Poales > Poaceae > Poa > Poa pratensis. The sequence goes on from CAMZMU010000121.1 coordinate 21,131,946, forward strand.
GATAATCAAAATCTTAGGATTGGTGAATTAGAGGAGGCTATGGATGTAATAAGTTCTACTTTTACCTCTATTAAAACTAAAAGCAAAAGGCTTTTGTGGGGAGAGAGCAAAAATTTATGTATGTGCCAAAAATTTCTAAACCAAAACCCACGGGTGTGTTTAAAACGGATAACGTGTTCAATGAGCTTGAGGGTGAGTCACATAATGGTCTATTTAAATTTTCTTCCCAAGAATTACGTAAACTGAAAAGTCCTAGTGTGACAAACCCTGTTCTTGATGAAGCTTTTGATGAATTAGACCTTTCTTCACTTGGTAATACTTGATGCATGCTTTGTGCCTAGCTAAAAGGCGTTAAAGAAAAGCGCTTATGGGAGGCAACCCATTATTTTTTTTCTGCAATTTTTCTTTTATTGAGTCAAGGAGTGTTTACTTCTGTAGCAACTCCTTTGTATCTTTATTTTCTCGCATTGTTGTGCCAAGAGTAGCCTCTAATGTTAAGATGATGCTTAATTTTGATTGCTGCGCAGAAACAGATTTTTGCTGTTCACTGTACGAAATTCCTAAAATCACCAGATTGTTAATTAAATCTGAAATTTTTGTGCGTAATCTTTATGAATGTCTGAAACTTTCATTAGTTCAGAGTTTTCGATCTGAGCGTCGTAAGTGCCTCGAAAAAATTCGTCTTTGCGGACTGTTCTGTTTTAGACAGATTATGCCTTTTTATTTTGCATTCTCTCTTTTACTAGTGTTGAGTGAAATTCTTTTTTGGGTGGAAGAGCTTCACATAACATCAGTGGCTGTAGCTAATGTTTAAAGTAACAAATCATATTGCGTCTTTATAGAACATGTGAATTTTTGATTATGCACTAACCCTCTAATGAGATCTACTTTGAGTTTGGTGTGACGGAAGTTTTCAAGGGTCAAGAGAGAAGGATGATATAATAGGATCAAGAAGAGTGAAGAGCTTAAGCTTGGGGAGGCTCCCATGGATCTCCCCAGCATATTTCAAGAAGACTCAAGCGTCTAAGCTTGGGGATGCCCAAGGCATCCCCTTCTTCATCGTCAAAATTATCAGGTCATCTCTAGTGAAACTATATTTTAATTCTTTCACATCATATGTGCTTTTCTTGGAGCGTCTGTGTGCTTTTATTTTCAGTATTGCACTTTTATTTTCAATAAAGCTTGACTGGACCCTAGCATTCTTGATTGGGAGAGAGACACGCTCCGCTTTTTCATGAGAATACTCCTATTCTTCACTTATATTTGTTGAGTATTCATATCTAGCGCTGTTCAGCTTTTAGCTCTTGTTTTCATGTATCTCTTGTCAGAGCTATTAGCTTTCTTTTGTAGAAAGTACTCTCTTGCTTCACTTATATTTGTTTGGAGAGTTGATGAAATAAATTGATTGGTGTTTGGTTGGTTCAGAAAATGTTGCATGTGGTAATTGGTATAAGGAAAAACTTGCTTAATCTTGTAGATCACTAATGGATAACTTGATGCTTGTCAATTGTTTTGAGTTAACAAGTAGATCATGATTAAATTGTGCATCACATGAGTTAAGCCTATTAGTGAAGAACTACCGTAAAGCTTGTTGAAAATTTGGTTTGCATCGGTGGTATCTCTAAGGTCTAGATATTTTCTAATAACAGGGTTTGGTTAACAAGGAAGACGGTATGAAGTCTTATAACGTTTGCAATATGTTTGTCATATAAAACTTGGTGTACGGGTTGATATTCTTGTTTGCTTACATAACCTTGCTAGCCTAAACTCTGTACTGAGAGGGAATGCTTCTCGTGCATCCAAATCCTTGAGCCAAAATCCATGCCATTTGTGTCCACCATAACTACCTATATGTGGTATTTCCTTGCCACTCCAAGTAAATTTTTCATGTGCTACCTTTAAATTATTCAAAATGTTATTATTCCCTTTTTGTGTCAATGTTTACTAGCTCATGAGGAATTAGTGTGGTTATTCTTTATTCTATTTGTGATGGACTTTTACACCTGGACTAGTGGCATATACATCCGCTTATCCAATAACTTGCAAAAAGAGCTGGCAACGGGGTGCCCAGTCCCAATTAATTACAACTTTAACCAATTAATTCTCTTCACACTTTTGCCCTGATTCATCAGTAAGCAATGACAAACAGTGAAATACCTGAATGTGTGTAAACCAAAGAGAAAGAGGGATGATCTGCCTTGCTGGTAGAAATAACGTCCTTCATGGGAGCCGCTCTTAAAAGTCCGTTGACAGGTAGAATACTGTTCTCACCCGCTACCATTCGTTGACAATTAACAAACACCTCTCAAAAATAGATACTCCTCCATGGTATGTGATTGATGGAAGGCACCCGAGGATTCGGTTAGCCATGGCTTGTGTTAGCAAGGTTGGGAGGAGTATCAAATATTTTATGCAATCTCTATATGCTTTCAAAAACCTAAAAGCTCTAGCACATGATTTAATCCCTGCTTCCCTCTGCGAAGGGCCTTTCTTTTACTTTTATGTTGAGTCAGTTTTCCTATTCTTTCTGTCTTCCACAAGCAAACACTAGTGTCAACTTTGTTACAACATGCGTTATATGCGTATTGGACTTGTTATACTACTTTGTGTTGACAATATCCATGAGATAAATATGTTGAAAGTTGAAGCAAATGCTGAAACTAAATTCTTCCTTTGTGTTGATTAAATACCTTTTATTAGAAACTATTGCTTTATGAGTTAACACTTATGCAAAACTGTTTGATGCTTGTCTCGAAAGTACTATTCATGAAAACGTTTAGCTTGTGTGATTCATTGTTTACTCATTATCTATTTGGTAGCAAATTATAGACCATTGACTTGGATCACTTCATTCATTTACACCTTGCATTGCAATATTATATGATCAAGATTATGATAGTAGCATGTCACCTCAAAAATTATTTTGTTTTTATCGTTTACCTACTCGAGGACGAGTAGGAACTAAGCTTGGGGATGCTGATACGTCTCAAACGTATCTATAATTTTTGATGTTCCATGCTTGTTTTATACCAATTGCTACATGTTTTGCATCTACTTTATATCACTTTTATACATTTTTTGGGACTAACCTATTAACAAGATGCCGAAGTGCCAGTTCCTGTTTTCTGCTGTTTTTGTATTCCAGAAAAGCTAGTCTGGAAATATTCTCGGAATTGGACGAAACTACACGGGGGTCCCTATTTTTCCAGAACCACCTGACGGAGCAAAGGAGCACGAGAGGAGCCACCAGGGGCCCCACACGCCACAGGGCGCGGGCCCCCCTCTGGCGCCCTAGGGTGGTGTGGGCCCCTCGGGGGTCGCAGCCGCCGCCCTTTCGCCTACTTATTCCCCCCGACGCGAAAACCCTAAGTGCCTGAGCAAATATCCACGAAAAGTTCCAGAGACGCCGCCCGTCAACCCTAGCTCGGGAGGGTTCAGAACCTCTTCCCGGCACCCTGCCGGAGAGGGGAATCGTCACCGGAGGCTTCTACATCGCCATGCCTGCCTCCGGAGTGATGCGTGAGTAGTTCATCCTTGGACTACGGGTCCATAGCAGTAGCTAGATGGTTGTCTCTCCACTTTGTGCCATCATGTTTAGATCTTGTGAGCTGCCCTACATGATCAAGATCATATTATTGTAATGCTACATGTCGTGTGGGATCACGGCAGATGCCATGGGTATGGCTAAGATGGGGCCGAATGGTCGTTGGGGGAATCCCGGGGAGGGTTTATGCACTCAAGAAGTGCACAAGCAAGAACACGCAAGAAACCGCAAGAATACGAACGAGAAAACAAGACCAAACCAAGAACACAAACGCACACCACGACGTACCCTGCTTCGGGGGCCCTCTTTGGGGAGGTAACACCCCTATGCAGCACTTCCTACTTGTGTGTATATCTCTTGGTGACACGTACAAGCTGCTACCTCGAGCTGTGTGAGGATGCAATGGTGGAGAACTTGAGGTAAAAGACGG